>JAVSCE010016945.1:0-45292 GCA_032199065.1 Smutsia gigantea | reverse complement strand
CATTTGGAGATGAGCATGAGTCTGGTGACATTAAGAAAGGATGGTGTATTTTGTTAGATGTTTCCTTGATTTCCTACACAATACTGTACAAATTCCCACATACTGGGTAGCTTGCAAGGATGGAAATAAATTCCCTCATAGTGCTTGAGGCCAGAATTCTGAACTTCAGGTGTCAGCAAATTGGATCCTTGTAGAGAGCTGCCCCATGCCTCTCTCCCAGCTTCTGGTGGCTGCGGGCCAACCTTGGTGGTCCTTAGCTGGGACAGCTTGATTCTAGGCTCTGCCTCTGTCTTTACACTTTCTCCTCTGTGTCTTTCTTCTTTTTTCCTGTCTCACAGAAGGACATCTGCCATCAGGCTTACAGCCCACTTGCTAATCCAGGAACCTTGCTGGTCAAGATTGTTAATCACCTCTGCACAGATAGTTTTCCCAAAGAAGGTCCCATCTGTGAGGTCCAGATGGACATCTCTTTGGGAGATGCTATTCAAACAAATACCCAGCCCCTGTAGCAGCATCATGTTTATTGATAAACTTTGTATCTGTCAGACATGAGTTTTAAAAGGTTGATGGGAGAGAGAGTGTGTTTTCTGACTCTGGCTGTAACAGAATTTTAACAAAGACACAAAAAATAAGACAGAAGCAGGAAGATATGTGAAAGAAAGTTTGGGAAACATTTGATTGTGGGAAATCCATGACAGTTCTACAGAAGAATCAGTTTTCTTTTTTTTTTTATTTGCATGCATTTGAGACTTTACATAGTAAAAAAGTTAATATAAAAGTATTAAAAACAAGAATGGCATTACTCATTTCAGGATCAACCACATGAAGATCACACAAGGGAAATGTAATGATTTGTTTTATTCCTAGGTGACAATATAACATTACATGTACATGTATGGATGCACGCACATACACAACTTCATCCATGGCAAGAGACTGAGGAGTCACTGCTGAGGGGTCCAGGGTGTCTTTCTGGAGGGAGGAACATGTTTTGGAAGTAGATAATGACCATACTTGCACAATGTTATGAATGTTCTAAATGCCGCTGAATTGGACGCCCTAAAGTAATTCATGGTTAGTTTTTATATTTTGTGAATTTTACCTCATTAAAAACAATCTACGTATTTCAGCAGCATATCTCATTTTCTTTAGCCTTATTCTATTTGTCTACATTTATTCTATTCCCATTGCTTTCAGGCGCAAAATACAAGAGACTTTTTCCATGTTCAGATTTACTCAGATTCTCATTTTCTGAACGGAGGTGCACGATAAAACTAGTAGGACTGGTGTGTCAAGGAAACGGGGAGTTCTGCAACTGTCCCCCAACTCCTTGTAGTGACTTGCTCGGACATGTCCAGCCTCCCACCTGAGCACATACCTGCACCTTTTTATGGGACAAACCATTTCATCAAAGTGACTAGAGAAAACTTGCTCACAATCAGACATTTCTCTCTTTTGGGGCATAAGCAGAGATTTCATAACAATGACCAGATTTCTTCTTACCTTACAGACCAGTGGGGCCAAATAGAAGCTTTCTAGAAATGGTCATAATACGCTAAGTTCTATTTGGTTTTGTAACAACCAGATAAAGTATCCCAACCAGTTGGGGTGCTGGCTTATACCAATGTTGCTTGATTATTTCTTCCTCTCTGTTCCCTGCTTTATTTAATGTCAAGGACACAGTGGTGGCTGACATTTGAGGTTGCAGCTGGAATGTGAACCAATTGGTAGGCACTCCCAATGACATGGAGGTAGATGGGACGTTGAGTCCAGAGATTGTCTGGATGAGGGAAGAGGATGGACATTGAGGGGTATGAGGACACACGACACTGCATGTCTTCAGTCACACACACAGATATGCTCACGTTCCTTCACCCTGCTGCTGGCCAAGGTGGTGGCCTTGTATGGACTCCACCAGTGGGGCCCCTGACTCTGGTTTTGCTTGGATTTTTGTCAGTGGGAACCCTGCCAAGAGATCAGAGTGTTGGGTGAAGGACACACGGATGGAGGGCATTTACTCTCCCGGATTTCTCCTGTGCAGTTTCTTAGGATGGCAGAGTCTCTCAACCAAAGGCAAGCCTTCTTATGCTATCATGAAGCACCCTTCTCCGTAGGGTCCTCTCCCTGTGGTTCTGGTAACCTCTTCCCCTTCTGCCTATGGGCTTCTGAATAGGAAGATCTATGCTATTATAAGTTCTTGCTACCTTTGTAGTGGTCCCTTCATAACCCAGCCACCCTTTTGTATGTAGTGCCAGGGTTTTTGACAGTGTGACAGACCCCCCAGAGATGTCACATTCTAATCCCCAGAACCTGTGGATATGTTGTGTTACATGGCAAAAAGGGCTTTGATATTATTCAAGTTGTGGACCTTAAAATAAGAACAAAGGACCCCATAAGAGGGAGGCAGGAGAGTCAGCGTCAGAGAAGGGATGGGAAGGTGGGAAAGAGGCAGTGTGATTTCTGGCTTGGAACGTGGCAGAAGGGACCATAAGCTGGGGAATACAGCAGCTTCTAGAACGTGGAAGGGAAAAGGAAGTGGATTGTCTCCTAATGCCTCCTGAAGGAACCAGCCAGCCCTACTGAAAACTTGCTTCTAGTCCACTGAAATCTGTCTGATTTCTGATCTCCAGAATGACCTCTTCCGACTGTAAGATAATAAATTCATGTGGTTTCAAGACACCAACTTTGTGGCTGTTTGTTACAGCGGGTATAGGAAACTAATACACTCTGGAACTACCTCTTTTACATGATCCTAATTTGAGGGTCCTCTGTTCTGAGTTGGGACCATGAAATGATTGCTAACTAATTGATGAAATAGATGAGATATCAAGACAGGGACTCCTTTTTCCCCCACTAGGATATTACCATATGGACTGTCATTAATTATAAAGAGGTACCTCATTGAATGTTTCCTCTTTGTCCCCCAGATTCATAAACCTGTGTGATGATGCATGCCTTTGTGACAGCATCCATGACATAGATGTTTGTCCATGTTGAGTTGTTACTAAGGAGATGTGAGGTGGGAGTTGGAGGAGGGTCTTTTGGAGGTAAGGCAGAGGAAGCAGGATTGGGAAGAAGGAAAGGGGAACTTAGGAGCTAGTTCAATAACGTGTCAGCCAACCCAGGTGAGCCCTGGGGCTTTGGATGATGGAGACCCAGGTGGTCAGAATTTTATGCCCCCAGCACAGAAGGTTCACACTCCTTTGAGGTTCTCTTTGCAGCAGAGCCACCCATGAAGTTGGTAGTTTGACAAGTATGACACTAAAGGAATCTTCTAAAGCATCAAAGTGTGTCCATCTTCTCTTAGGAAAGGAAGGGCTATGGAGTGAAAACAATCATAACTTAATAATGGTGAAAATTAAAATGATGAATGCCATATAGCTCTTACTATGTGTGAGGCAATTGCCCCTGGTGTGTGCAGTGGGTGTCATCATTATCCCAAATGTTTACAGATAAGGAAACTGAGGCCCATAGATATTGAATAACATATCCAAGATCACAGAGCTAGTGAGACACCCGAGAAAGCCAGCCCCAGAGTCAAAGAGCTTGACTGATAGGCTATGTTATTTCCCAAAAGGAATTCTGTTTGCTCCATGGACAAACCTAAGGGCAGGTGTCTTCATTTCCTCCCACTGGTTTTATGTCTTCCCCATATCTTTCCAAATAAGCAGTTGTCAAGACCATTTATCCTTGGATTCTGTCCTTATCCCTCATCTCTATATTTCTTCTTAACTTCTGGGATAATTACACTTATTATTATCACACCTGATGTGCCCCCAAAGTGTGTCTCTAAGCAGATCAACTCTCCAATATGCCAGATGACGATTATCCATGTTCCCTGAAGGGCTGCAAATACCTACATCTTCAGAATGTAGATGTCTGAGAAGGTGATTTCCAGAATCTCCTCAAAGCTGGTCCTCTGAATTGCCTGAGGCATGGTGAGATGCCCTGCCATTTACACAGCTGCTCAGGACCACTGTAGATCACTGCTGACTCTTCCTCTCCATCTCCCTATATTCCTATGGCCATCAAGTGTCATTGAGCCAACCGTTTGTTTCTCTATGTTTTGATTCTCTTGTCTCCTTTCCATCTCTCCTGCTACAACACAGGTTCTCATTACTCTACCCTGCATTCCGGGGTAATCCTAAACTATTTTCGTATCTTAGAGTGGTATGACTGGCTGAGATGCTGTTTTTCCAAGGATTGTGTCTCAGAGGCAGTGAAGAACGAAGCCAGCAGACAAGAGTATGGAGCAACCAGTAAAGCTCTTTTAGTGAGTGAAAAAAGAAGAAAGCCCCTACTACTCAGGAGGGGGCTCCAAGAGAGGATGCTGTTAGGGCTGTGGGGTCTGGGGTTTATATTGCCTCCTGAGCTGTGGAAGTCCCGACCCCACTGGACCTAATAGAGATCTGAACTGATGACATCACAATCCACTCTTGATTGACTGAAAGTACAGTGCTTGGTTTGTATAGGGCATAACCAATCAGAGCTGAGGTCTCCCTAACACAATGTACTTTGGAATGGTTGGCTTGGATTGGAGTTTTTTGAAACTTAAAAGGTCCCTGGACTCTATCTGCCTGCATCTCTCTCACCTGCCTCCACCGGACCTGGTCTTTCTTGCCTTATACCAGTGTTCCTCAAACATTACTGTGGATACAAATATCTGGGGGGTTTTGGTAAAATGCAGATTCTCAAGTAGCAGGTCTGGCATGGAGCTGGGGGCTTTGCATTTCTAACTATCTCCCACATGATGCTGATGCTTCATGTAGTGCATTGTCTGTTATCCATAAAAAACGTAAGATGAAGTCCCACCCTCAGGTACCAGTGAATGTGACTTGATTTGGAAATAGGGCCTTCACAGATATAATCAAGATAGGATGATGTTTTAATGGGTTAGGTTATACTAGTCATCCTATAGCCAATGACTAGTGGCTTCCTAGGAAGAGGATATTTGGATGCAGAAACACAGTGGAAGGCCATGTGAAGGTGGAGGCAGAGTTTGGATTGATGTGTCCCAAAGCCAAGGATGGTTTGCAGTCACTAGAAGCTAGAAGAGGCAAGCAAGAATTCTTCCTTAGAAAGCTTGGAGGAACACAGTCCTGCCAACAGACACATTGGTCTCAGACATACATTTCTGTCATTTTAAGACACCCAGTTTTTGGCATTATCTTACAGCAGCCTAGAAAACTAACACGTTGAGTCCCAAGAATCTATACCTTTTTACTTGGAAGCTGGAATGAATTTTTTTTTGTCTAATGTCTCCAGCCCTATGCCCCGGTTCACACACCACACCTGAGTATTGGTTCTAGCAAAGGAGAACATTTTAGGAAATGTTTCCAGAGCAGCTCATGTTGATGGCTCTCAGGACACTCAGGTTAGCAACCGTTATTCCTTTGGGGTATTTCCTGTACACTGTGAGTGCCCTGAGGACAGAGTTGCAGTATTGCCATCTTTTCTTAACACAAGGCTTGACATGTAACAGGTGTTCCCTAAGTCTTTCTGAATGAGCACATGTGTCTAGAAGTTTAAAAGTAAGCAGAGTTGATTTCTACAACTCTCTGAGAAATACTGTAACTATTTTCTCTTTTTTGCACTGAAACATTTAAAGAATCAGGCAAATATTTATTCATATGAAATCATTGTGGAGGTCAGAGTGTGTTCAGCCTTCAAATTTCAGTCTATTAAATATCATTCCAACTCTCTTCTTCCTACAATAGTGTTACAGTAATCATTTGAGTATGATAGATATGGCTTTGTTATTTCTAAAATTCATATAGCAGTTAGGAAAATATGTATAAATGTATTGCATCTCAGGGCATTTATGGCACATAAGTAAGATATCATCCATTTCCCACGCTTGGATTGCTGAATGATCATTTGTGAAAGCAATCGCCCTTTGAATAGAGCTTCTAATAATCTTGTCCATCAATCGTATATTTTTTTTCCTTAATTCATCCATACACCATTTTAAATACAAATACAGATCGCCTTCCCAGTATCTATGAAAATTAAATTCCATCACAGATGAAAACGTACCACCCTAGCTTATATTAGTTCATAGAGCTATATTTCTGATAGTTAAATCTCTCCAGTGCAGTTAAATGAAGTTAAGCGAGACGTCGAATCTGGTGTTTTAGTTCAGGCATGCAGTATGGACTGCTTGCCCACTGTGTAACTATTGGGTTGGTACACGCAATGCGCTCTGTAGGCTTGGCCTCAACTGAGAACCTCCAGGTGCCTATGCTGGGTTTACATAGTCTGAGCTCAGAACAGGGGAATGGAATTAGTGGAGGAAAAAAAAAAGATGTGCACATCCCCATCCCCAGAACCTGTGAATATGTGACCTTACTGGGCAACAGGAATTTTGCAGATGTGATCCAGAATGTTGAGATTTGGAGTATCCAAGTGGACTTCATATCATCACAAGGGCAATTGCTTTCACAAGCGAAGGAGACAGATACAAGGAAGCAAGCAGAGGTCAGAGTAATGAACTTGGAAGATGGAGAAAGGGGCCATGGGCCATAATACAGGGGCCTCTAGAATCTGGAAGAGGCGAGAACATGGATTTTTCCTTAGAGATATCAAAAGGAGTTCTGCAGACAGGTGGTATTAGCCCAGCAACCAGAACCCTTAGATCTAACCTCCAGACCTGTAACATGATAAATTAGTGTTGTTTCAAATCACTCTGTTTGTGACAGTTTGTTACAGTGGCCAAAGGAAACTCATCCAGACCTAACCCCCTATTCCCTCCATATCTCCTTTAGACAACAGCGCAGACATAATGGATGACAGGCTCCCACATGCCCTTATGAGGAGCCTGCATCACTCCTGACATGACACGAGCACACGGGAGAAAACGGGAAAATCTAATCATACCTTTATATTGCAGAGCCATTTCTGTCTGTGTGGACTGCAAACCGCCCCCATTGGCTAGAATAATGGGGAACTGAATTACTGGGGAAAGGAAAACCCAAAACCAAAAATAAAACACAAAGTGAAAAAGAAAGGAAAGACCACTGCACAGATCTTTGAGTTTGGAGCCTCATGCAAGAAGATACCCGTCTACTCTGCTGTTTGCAATCAGTCGGCACACATCCCCTCAGGATGGGGAGCCTGGACTTGATTGTGCCTGCCTCAGTAAGGCGTTTACAGCAAGCAGCATGCACATTGATATTCCTCCCTGTTAACCTCAGCAGCATAATTACAGCTTGACCACTGGTCTCCCCACCTAACCCTTTGCAGCACGCCTCCATGCACCCCAAGGCGATTCAGTCCCTAGGCCTCCTGCTTGCTTCTAATTACAGCCTTGATGAAGATAAAGCATGTTTGGGTCTGTGCTATGGGGCGGGATATCATTACCCAGCCACAAAGGTATCAGCCTCCTAGGAGCCAAAGGTCCATGTGCCTTGTGAATGATGGATTGCAATTCCTCTGGCTGCAGGCACACCACAAATATTAAACATCTATGAACCTTCTTCATGCCAACAATGGTCTCCAATTGCACCAATATTGCCTTTGACGTGGATTGGCAGGGTAGAGAAAGTGCATGGGTTGATTTTGTGCAACCCAAAATAATTTACGGCAGGGGAAGGCATTCCTCAGAAATTATCTGGCTCTGCAAAAGATATATTTAAAATTTACTAATGGTTAATTCTTACATAAACAGTGTTATCTAGGTAGCTTCTGTCACAGATGTCTATTCATGGAAAGGGAGCATTTTATTCAAGTTAAATAGCTTAACACTGAGCCATGGTTTTTAAATGATAGGGCCCAATGTGCAGTAAGCAACAGCTTTTACGTTTTTCTTTTTTCCCAAAAAGTGTAAACTGTAAAAATAACGTGGTTCTAAAAACATGAGGCATGTTAAAGTAAGGCATACACACAGTGTTTCTTTTTTTGGTGATTTTTTTTAAAAGAAGGGAAATTGGGAAAATATCTGATTTTTAAGAAGGACTTGACATGAAGTCGATCCGTGACTTCTGGCTGCGTCATTTACTCATAAAACATTCTGAGTTCTAGAATCCTGATATTCTTGGCTGGAACACAATAGGTTTCAAATTAAAATGGAAAAGTTCAGTTGTTTATACAGAGCTCAGTATGACCCATACACTGGGCTGAGAAATATGAATAGCATATGAATATATTATGTAGAGATACATGTATTTGTATAATGATATTTTATATCTAATAGACATTCATTTATTTATATGGGGTAATAGACACATGCATATTTATATTTCATGTAGTACATCAATATTATATGTCAAAAACATTTAGTTTTACATTCTAAGGACTTAGAAATCCAGCGACAATTTTGCAATGATGTCCACAGCTCTTTTGGCTAATTATACACTCTCTTTTTCATAGAGAGGTTTATACAATGTGACAATCTTCTAAAACCAACACAGGGAACAGAAGTAGCAAGAACTGCATACAGATTTGCCTTTATATCTTTCTAAAAGGAACACACAGCAGGGAAGATGCAATGTAAGTCCAACATCGATTTATATCTACTGAAGAACTTTTATTTTTAATCAGATGCAAAGTTACTCATTATTCTATAAGTCCAATGTGTTATCAATAACTGAGTTCATCTTCTAGGGTTGGTATGACAAAGTACTACAGTCTGGGTGGACAATAAAACCCCCCAATACTGTCTACAGTCCTGGAGACCAGAAGCCTGGAATGAGGGTGTCAGAAGGGGACAGCTGCATCCCAAGGCTGTAGGGAAGGGTCTTTCCTTATGTACACCTGCTCCGGATGGTTCCTGGAAATCCTTAGTCCTTGCTTGGGAGCTGCATGACCCAGTCTTTGCCCCCACCTTCATCTGGCCTTCTACCCTCTGTGTGTCCATCCAGAGTTCCCTCTTCTCATGACATCAGAAGGACCACATCTTAACTAGATGGCATCTGCGAAGACCCTATTTCCTAATAAGATAACTTCCTGGGTTCTGGGTTGGCATGAATTTTAGGGGAACACTATTCAACCCAGGAGACTGACTTCCCAAATGAAAAATAATTTGCATAATCTTGGACAAGTTTGGAAAAAAAAAAAGGAAAAGGAGGGTGGTACCTATTTTCCAGACGTGGTCCCTATAGAAAACACATCCCCAGTTGTAGAGAATCCGTTGTAGACCATTGTGCCATAGTTAACACCCATGCTGTTTTAGACACTGAAGGTATTTGTTAAGAGTGCATCTCAAATGTTGTCACAAAAACGGAATGTGAGCAGAAAGAAACTTTTGGAGGTGACGAATATTCTTAGTATCTTGATGGTTGTGGTGGTTTCAGCCTATCAAATTGCATATATTACCTACGTGCCCTTCTTTGTATATCAATTACACCCCAAGAGAGCTATTTAAAAAAGATAATACATGCCCCCATAAAGCAGAGGTAAACCTTGATGATGGTTAAGTCAGGGGCAAGGGAGCAATGCATGTAGGCAGATGGCTTGGGTGTTCGGGTTCATTTTTCAGGGAACATCCGTTTCCTTCAATGTTCCATTGACATTTCCATAAATCTGTTATTCAGTCACATTCTTCTCCACAGACTCTTTCTTTTTTTTTTTTTTAATGGTATTTTGGAGAAGGAATGCAGAGAAATCTATTACACCTTCTATCTTTTAACCTTTTTCTTAAGTGATTTCTTTTTCTTCTTTTCTGCAGTGGGATAGCATCCCATCTCTAAATACAAACCATGAAAAGGCTTCACGGCCAAATCGCTTTCTGGAATGTTGATTACATAACCAGCTCTGTTGAAGATTTGTCATTCTGCTAATCAACATAAACCCCTGAAGTCAAGTGTAAGAATATGGCTAAATGTTTCTGCGTGTTGCATATTTTATTTTGCATGCATTCAGTCCTTCGTTCTAAATATATTTAATTTAATTTGTTTTATCATGGCGACTAGTTTGTTGCTCGATAAGCTAAATGCACACTGCCCTTCCCGTCTACCTCACAAATTGATTTTCTAAGTGTGAAATTAAAATGTCACAGGAAGAGCACATGTTAAACAATGGCTTGCCGTATCTTCTGACAGAGGCTATACTCCCACCACTAAATCCAGGATCTTCCTTTCTATGGGGAATAAAATTATTACTGATTAACTTTTGAATATGACTTATAACATCATTCTGTATTGGCTAGGAGAAAATTAATTCTGCACACAGTAAAATCAGCCTATCATGTGTGAAAGTGCTCTTCTATTCTGAAACCATATTTTGTTAAAAAATGTAGTCTTTTGGTCATGGTCATTCCCATGATGGGGAGATCATCGTGTTTCTGGAAGGTCTGCAAGTCCATGAAGAGTTCAGAAGAAGAACGGTGTGCAACATTTCCTACACCTTTATCTGGTCCCACATGCACAGCCCTCAGTTCAGCTCCACAGGGCTGAGTAGCTTGCAGAGGAGAACAGAGTCAAAAATGACATCCTGTTGTGGGTCTGTTAGTACTCTATTTGCTCCATAGATTTCATCCTGCTCAGCTGTTTTACCAATGAACGTCCTGGCTCATAGAGATGACTGGGCAACAAAAAAAAGACTCATTTACATGCACTTAAATAAAGCCAACCTTATAGAACCACAGAGTAGAGTAGTGGTTACCAGGCACTAGGCAGTGAGGGAAATGGGAAGATATGGGTCCAAAGAGCAAAGTTCCAGTTATAAGATAAGTAAGCTCTGGGATCTAGTGTATAGAGAGTGACACTAATTAACAACACTGTTATTGACTTGCAGTTGCAAAGAGAGTAGATCTTAAATGGTCTTACCCCCCAAATTTTTAATTAAGTGAAGAGACAGAAGCATTAGTTAACTTTATCATGATAATCACTTCCCAATACATACTTGTATCACCTTAAACTTATGCAGTGTTAACATGTCAAGGTTCTATTAAGAAAGCCAGGGGAAAATAAAAGGTAAAATTAACCCCAAAACATGAGTATCTTCTGAACTAATCTCATCAGTTACGGCATTGAACATATCTGGAATTCTTTCACCAATACTTGATCTTTAAAAATATGCTACAGATCACTTTTTTATATGTTCAGACATACTATCCTCCTTAATCTTTTTATTTTATGCCAGAGGGAGAAGTGTCTTTCCTCTTATTCTTTTTTTTTTTTTTTTTTACTATTTCCAACAGAGCCCATGTTTAGCACTAACTAGGAGAGGCCTCAGAGCTGTTATGGATTTACTTATTTTAGGTTCCGTCTTCAGTGGGATGCTCTGTCATCCATCAGCTTCATGGAAAACTGTTGATCTGGGACGATCCATGATGTGAACTAGTGATTCAATGGCTCAGGAAAGAGGCATCCACAACATGCATAACTTGGCTTTGAAAGAGGTGTGGGCCTTGGGTATCACGTTTATATCTGAAGTTAAAAAAAAAAAGAAATCTGTTAGCACGTAACTCTTTCCCTGTCCAGGACGATTAAAGTGAACATTTTCTGTTAATGTTACTTGAGCCACAATGGCTGGAAGACACAAAACTCGTTGCTCAAGGCAGATGTTTAACATCAAATCACTGATCGGTTATCTATCTGTATGTCACTCCTGAACTTCACAGAGTGAAGCAATAACCATTTTATCATAATCACTCTTGCTGTGTGTCTGGAATTCAGGTAGGGTGCCATGTCGACCAAGAAAATTCAAAGAGCCTTATGTCTGTGGCTCAGATCCCTGGGGAATGGAACTTTCTGGCGCTTCCTCATTTGCACATCTTGCACCTGCCCTGAAACGGTTTGGGGGTGGAGCTCAAGGGAAGTGTTGATTAAAGCGTCAAGAGACCGCCTGTGTGGACACCATCAGTAGAACAAAAAGACTTCCTACAGTATGGGAGAATATATTCATAAATGATGTATCCAATAAGGGGTTGACATCCAAAATATATAAAGAACTCCCGCACCTCAACAAACAAAATGCAAACAGTCCAATTAAGAAATGGGCAGAGGACATGAATAGACACTTCTCCAAAGAAGAAATTCAGATGGCCAGCAGGCACATGAAAAGATGCTCCACATCACTAATCATCAGAGAAATTCAGATTAAAACCACAATGAGATATCACCTCACACCAGTGAGGATGGCCAACATCCAAAACACAAACAACAACAAATGTTGGCGAGGATGTGGAGAAAAGGGAACCCTCCTACACTGCTGGAGGGAATGCAAATTAGTTCAACCATTGTGGAAAGCAGTATGGAGGTTCCTCAAAAAACTCAAAATAGAAATACCATTTGACCCAGGAATTCCACTCCTAGGAATTTACCCTAAGAATGCAGCAGCCCATTTGAAAAAGACATATGCACCCCTATGTTTATCGCAGCACTATTTACAATAGCCAAGAAATGGAAACAACCTAAGTGTCCACCAGTAGATGAATGGATAAAGAAGAGGTGGTACATATACACAATGGAATATTATTCAGCCATAAGAAGAAAACAAATCCTACCATTTGCAACAACATGGATGGAGCTAGAGGGTATTATGCTCAATGAAATATGCCAAGCCAAAAAAGACAAGTATCAAATGATTTCGCTCATATGTGGAGTATAAGAACAAAGAAAAATACTGAAGGAACAAAACAGCAGCAGACTCACAGAACCCAAGAATGGACTAATAGTTACCAAAGGGAAAGGAACTGGGGAGGATGGGTGGGAAGGGAGGAACAAGGGGGAAAAAGGGGCATTATGATTAGCAGATGTAATGTTAGGGGGGCACGGGGAGGGCTGTGGAACCCAGAGAAGACAAGTAGTGACTCTATAGCATCTCACTATGCTGATGGACAGTGAGTATAATGGGGTTGGTTGGGGGGACCTGATGAAGGGGATAGTGTAATCACCATAATATTGCTCATTTAATTGTAGATTAATGATATCAAAATAAACTTAAAAAAGAGACCATCTGTGCATGTTTTCAGCTCATGCATCCAAAGAGCTGTTCATAACTGCTACTCTTTTCCTGAAAGTCCAACTAGGTATATTTCATACCATTGACCTTAATGGGTTTGGTAGTTTACCTGTGTTTTCTCTCTCCTGCACTCTTTATGAATTCCTTCATCCTTACGTTGATTTTGTTTAACCACTTTAATTTACAGATTCTTTGACATCTCCGAAGTTTGTTGAATTCTGATGATGAGTTTATTTTTAAAACAAGATGTGTGATTTTTCATTCCAAGATATCTCTTTGGTTGTCATTCATATTTGTTATTTCTTCATGAAGGTTTCCTTCTCCTGTGGTATCTCTATATCTCTTCCTTTTTTTTTTCTTTTTAAATGAGCCTCTCTAAATTCAAGAACTTAATATATTTTTAGTGATTAATCATTGTAATTATAGCAGTGATTAGGGCTCAGAAATTCATTTCTGCTTCCTCCTGAATTTTCTATGTCATTGAAATGATACATTATAAGCCTTTAAAAGACAAATTATTGCATCAACATACACCTATCATTAGCGACTTATTGGACATGTCACAATTGGATTAAAATTACCATTAAAAGTTATGTTGTACTTGGAAATAAAATGAAACAGGAAGTCAGAGTTAGTCATGATGGTATGTGACTATAACAGCTACTTAAGCAGCCCTGGTGGTAAGGGATTACAAGTTTCTCCCAGTATCAAAAAGTAGTGTTCCTGTGAAAACTTTTAAAGCCAAAATGGTGTAAAGAAAATGATATCCCTCATTTTCTGAAAGCTAGCATTATGCTACTTTAGTTTTACAAAAGACTTACATTAGTACCTTTCTTTGACTAGCTGAAAGAAATCCGAAAAGGATTTTCGCTTTTACAAAAAAAGATGTTACCATGCTGATGTATATAATGTATACACACACATATATGTAATATATGCAATGTACACAATATGTGTGTATGTAGGTATAATATATACCTACATATGTAAATGAATATATACATGTATACATTCTGTACATACATTCTAATCGTCATTGATGTGAACTGAAAAATGAGGAAATAAAAACACATAGATAAATAAATGCCTCTTCCCCTACGGATACAGCGTATTTTCTATAAACACCATCAAATATGATGATGCCGGATCAGGTGGTCCACAGGCAGCACATGCTATTAATCCTGCTGTATCTCCCCAATTTCATACTTGATGTCATCCCCTAGTAGGTACAAGCTGTTAACTGTCACGAGATCACTTTCATACTTCATACGTAAATATCTATCTTTGTGTATTGAATATGAGGGCCAAAAGAGGCCTTTCTTGCACAGAAATGTGCTGTCCAGCTACTGCTTTTTAATCAAATTTTGAATACACGTCCTCTCCTTTTATTCATTATGAAAGGCCCATGAATTACCAAAGGACCGCAGATGATGGTCGAATATCTCAGGCAGGAGAAGCCCCAGCAAAGATGGGTCTATGTTCCTTGTATTCATTTATGATGTTTACGAAGATCTCAGTGTATGTTTATGCATTTTTAGGATTTACTGGACACAACTGGGGAATGAACACAAAATCAACCAAGTACCCCAGTGGAGGTCATTTTCTGTGTAACCCAAACATTTGTTTAGAAGATTATTTTTAAAATAATCTAACATTGATAAATAGAGTGCAGTTTAGGGAGATTTGGAATATCACAGACTTCATTTTTAAGCCTCTGTCTGAGGGTCCAAATAGAATCACAGACTTTTGCATTGTTTGAAGAATACAAATCGTTTCCATTGTTAGCCATTCTCTGGAACTTAGTCACTGTCAGGGATGGGAGATAAGGGCTGGGGCCTGAAGTTGAGAGGAGGGGGATGCCCGGGATTGATAAATATCACAGTGCCCTTCTAATGCTAAGGGTGCTATCAGGCCGCTGGCTGACACAAATAGTTTTGTGGGCTCTTTGGAATAAAACAACATGGCTATCTTTGAGGGCAGTTTTTATCACCTGACCTTCCTTCTGAGACGTGGGCAGACTTCCAAATTTTATACAGCCATCTTTTCTCGAGCTCTGAAAAGCTTTGCTTCCATGCATCTCCTGGCGTTTAGGGTTTTTAGGTTCTGGTGCAGCTAGAGGACCAGGAAAGTGACAGCTGGAATTTATGAGTTCCTATAATTAGTCCTAGACCCTCAGAGGAGAGGGGAGGAGATTAGGAAAATGTGTGCTGACTTCTGGGGTGAAAAGATGGTTAAAATAGAAACAGTCTCTCTTAAAAACAAAACAAAACAAAACAAAAAAATGACAGAAAAATCCCTGCCTCAGTGGTATTTGGGAAAACAAGAAGTAAGAAAGAAATTAAAATGCAATTTAAGTTCTAAGGGGAAACAACAGCTTTAGGAACTGCTCTCTACCCCTGCACTGCCATAGTAGCTAGTCATCAAATGTGAACACACCACTGGTGAACAAAAACTATTTGGAAGGAATCCATGTGCACAGATTTTCTCCTGAGACCGATGTCTCTCACAGATGGTAGAGCAGAAAGATATCAGCTGGGTCCTACAGATAGGCTCAAGTTGAATAATGCACATTTACGATGCTGCCAGGTCTAAAATGGGTATGCCATTAAAAGTAATTCCCCTGTCTTCTCTTTTCTGCTGATACCACAAAAGCAATACAGCATAGAACCCGACCCAGCCCATGGTCTAATATCGTTGCAGTGTTTGATCAGAGAGAAGGTAGTCTCTTTTTTCAAAGATGTTGCCTATGCCTGGAAGACAGTTACTTCCAAAATACTTTCTACTGATTCCTCCATCTTCTCTGTCATTCAAAACATTTTCTGTAATACTGGCACCATTTCTATATAAAAGTGACATGTTCTTAAAGAGACCATGGCAGGATGCCTATCCTGTGTATGTCGATTTGCTTCTGGGATTGATCATACCCTGTGGGGATCCTATTTGGACCCTTGCTCATGTGTCCCAGAGGTGAGCAGACACCCAGGATCTCAACACAGACCAGCCAGTCCCTTGAGGGGTTGACACTGTTAGGCACCATGAAATGAGGTGGTTAAACATGAATGGAGAAAGATTTCCAGTTTCAGCTATGATGTATAATAAGTTGGAAGGCTTCCAAAACTGAAATTAGAAAAGAAAAGAGAATGAGGAAAAGAAAAAAAGAAAAGAAAAGCAAGGAGAAAATGACCAAGAGTTGTGGGAAAATTCAAAAGGTGTAGCTGACTCATTCTTGGAATGCTGGATGCAGAAGAAAGAAAGGAGGAAAAGAAATATGTGAAGAATAATGATGGAGAATTTTCTGAAATCCATGACTGATACCACATAACACCAGGTAGTATAAATACCAAAAACTCCATCTAGGTATTTCATATTCAAATTGCAGAAAACCCAAAACAAAGAAAATCTTGAAGAAGCCTGTGGGTGGAGGAGACACACCTTACTTATATATTAGCAAAAATAGGAATTAATGGTGGACTTCTCATCAGAAATCCTGCAAGCCAGAAGAGAGCAGAGGGAGATATTTAAAATGCTGAAAGTCCCCAGCACAAAATTCTGTATGTGGGGAATTCATCTTCCAAACCTGAAGGACAAACTGACTTTCTCATGGAAACAAAACCTGAAGGAATTCATCACCACAGACCTGTTCTGCCAGAAATGTTAAGTGTTTGAGGGAAAGTAATATAGATCAGGACCTTGTTTGTGATAAACAAAAGAAAGTTTCACAAAGGGAAAAATGATGGCAGAAGAAACTATTTTAAAACTGTATGCTTAATTGAGCTAATAGATGAGTCTCTGCAGTCATTATAGTAATAGTGATTTTAACAGACTAAATAAATAAGTTACAGCAATATGCTATAACACAAGAGAGAAGACTTAGTTACTTAGAAAATCGAGTTACTTTCACTCTACATGAAGTGACAGTGGTGACTGAAGGTGGATGTAAATCCATTTAAAAGATATATTGAGGATTCTAGACAAATGAATACAGTTTTTTAAAAGAAACAATAGTTGATTTTGTAAGAGGGAAGAGAGGAATTATATAAAATGCATTATTACAACCAGACAAGACAGAAATATAGGGGAAAAGACGGAATAAATGTGATGAAAAGAAAACATTTGCAAATATGGTAGATGTTAATCTTACTATATAAATAATCCCTTCAAATGGAGATGGTCTAAATATATCAATTCAGTGACAGGAATTGTCAGAGTGCATAAGAAAAGAAGAGGCAAAGATGTTGTCTCCAACAAGCCCACTTGTATAAAGTCACAGATAGCATTAAAGTTAAGGGATGGAGAAAGAGTAGAAAAATGATAATAAAAAGAAAGGTGGTGTAGCTAAATTAATTTCATATGGAGCAGAGTTCAGAGCAAAGAAAACTGTCGAGGATAAACATAAGTGTTATGTGATGATGACAAAGGGGATAATTCTCTAAGAAGACATAGCAGTCCTTACAGCATATAGGCCTCATGCCAGAACATCAAAATACACAGAGCAGGCCATGAAAATCAATAAAGAAGAAGCTGGCTCTTTGACAGAAGCACAAAGAGAAACAGACAAACCTACTATGATAACTGGGGAGCTTCAACACTCCTTCTGTAGTATTGACATATCAAACAGGCGGAAAGTCAGTGAGAATGTAATTGACTTTAACAGGACTGTCAATCCACTTGATCTCACTGACATTTGTAGAATAATCCGTCCATCTAGGACAGAGTACACCTTATCCTAAGGTCACATGGAACATTCACTGACGTAGACCACACCCTGGGCCATGAAAAACATATCTTAAATTTAAAATAAGAGAAGTCGTTCAAAGTATGTTCTCAGAAAACAATAGAATAAACTTGAAATCAACAAAAGATAGCTGGAAAAATGCAAAATGTTTGGAAATTAAAGAACATAATTCTGAGGAACACATTAGTCCAAGGGGAATTTGCCAGAGAAATTTTCAAATATTTAGAAGTAAATCAAAATGACAAGAAAACATCAGAATTCATGAGATGCAGTGAAAGTGGTGCTTCAAGGGAAATTTTTACTCCTAAAGGCATCCATCCATGAAGAAGATTAATAAACTATAGTATAAACTCCTACCTTAGGAACCTAGAAAAAGAACAACTTAAGTGTAATACTAGCAGAAGGAAAGAAGTAATAAACATGAAAAATCAATGAAGTTGGAAACAGGAAATCAATTCAGAAAGTCAATGAAAGCAAAAGCTGCTATATGAAAAGGTGGTTACAATTGATATGCCTCTAGCCAGGCTGGGGGGCACAAACATTCAGTTTATACCATGCATATAGTGTATGTGTACTTGTATATATTTATATACTAAATAGAAAGGTACTTTAAACCTAAAACATATATATAATAGATATAAAAATAAGTATAAATATTACAAATGTATAAATATCTGTATATATACATTGTCTATAATACATATGTGTATATCCCTGCATTGGTGCTGATCCCAAATTGTTCACAATCAATCGGATAGGCAGCAAGAGCCTTTTCTTATTGCCTGGACATGTTTGTGGACAGACTTTGCAGTGTAGCAGAAAAAGGATGTTTGAGGCCAGGAACGGGGGCACCCCCGAAATGCCAAGTTAGCATAAACCAATATTCATTGATTAAGGGCCTGCTGTGAACCAAAGGCTTTATATGTTTCATCTCATCCTACAGTTTGTGGACTTTTGGAAATATTACCTCAATTTTACTGTCAGGGAAACTATAGCACAGAGAACTGACAAAGTTGGGACTCAAACATTGGTTATTTGGGGACATTTAGATAAATCTCTGCTTGCCACTGACTGTCACGATCTTTTCCACCTGATGTTTTCCAACTCACGTACCCCAGAGCCTTGGGGTCCCATGGACGGAGCCCCCTAGCAAGTGGAGCAGAATGAAGACAAGAGCCAGGGTTCACCTGGAATTACCTGTGGTACGCATTTGCCTTGGCGTGAAACTCACCTGAGATAAACATCGCGGCTACATCCACATGTGGAATCCACAGCCTTCCACAGTATTAATGGAAGGGAAATACATCAGACAACCACCTGCACCCTGGATTCTTAGTTCTCTTGGACTTCCTGGACCCACCTGTATAATGTGACATCATACTGTCATCTTATGAAAATACATCTGACATTTAGAGTCCCTGCTCAATGATTTACTATCGGTTAAGCAAGACATATTTGTTTTACTCTATTAGAAAATGGAAGGCATTTTCCCACCTTAATGATCTGAGGGAGAAGATACCTGAGGACAGGTTAGCCGAAGAGCAGAACCGTTCTTCAGGTGTGTGCTGGCAAACTGTCAGAAAGGGATGAACCACTACTCTGCTCGGAGTTGTCTTTGCCTCTGGGTTATCGATAAGCACTGGACAGGGGACTCAGAACCTAAATGTCTCCTGAGCCAGGGCGTTCTTTCTCCCCATGCTGCTTTAGAGGGTCCATTTTATGAAGTGGCCATCTTTGAGCCATGAAAGGGGTCAGTGTTTTATGTTCTAAAGTGGAAAGTCCTCCTGGAGGGAAGGACAGACACATCATGATTTTTCTTTCTTAGTGATGTATTTATTCAGCTCGGCCGTAAGAGCAAGATTTGAAACATGCATCCTTATTTCCCTTAGCGATGGGGTGGGATGTTAACAAAAATACTTAGTCCAATGGTGGCTTTTGAGAAGTGTCTTTGCTTACTTGATAAATATATACTTTTCCTTCTGTATAGATTATTACTGTCAGGTGTCCACCACCCATGAGATCTAACCCCAAGGGAGAAATATCAATGACTTGAGAAGCTCTCTAAACATGCACCATGGCGATCAAAATTTATTTTAGGGATAAGCACATCTGAATTGTTGGCTAATTGCAGTCTTTTGATAGATTTCATTTTTTTATAGGGAAAAAAAGATAGGCACACTTTCCCTAGGTGTTCACTGTCCTCTAAGAGGTAGGTTTTGGACTCAAATCAACATTTACTATCACTTAGCCTTACATGTCTCTTAGAAGAATTACTGCATGAAAATACAACCCATTTCCCACCCAGAGTAGAACAAAACAAAAAAAATGACCCTTTGCCTTAAAAAGAACCTAACATGCATTGTTTATGTAGACAGCCTTCAGGGAATTTACTATCGAAACGCTCTCACATAGTCCGGCTTAAACAGAATGCAGAAGATACGCAGTTTGCCAAATAGCCTCCTTGTTGTTAGGATACACGAAGTGATTTGCTGTAAGTAAAAGTGCCCTTTTCTCAAGGGGAGTGAGAGGAAGGAAAGAAAGAGGAAAAAGAGGTGACATGCAGAAGAGAAGAAAAGAAGTCTTAATAGAAAAATGAGAAGAAATAGGAACACTTGCATGTTTCTCCCCAGATGTCGCTGGATTCATCTGCTGGGCCTTCATAAGTGAGTTTTGAAATGAGTTTAACTGGGGTCGTGGTGTTCCCCAATGGGGCTGCCATTCAGATGCTACAGTCCTACTTCCACCTGCCTATGGAGAAGGGATTTCTTCCGTGTTGGTTTAAGTCTGGACAATGACACAAGGTATTTTTAATAGACACCTAAAATCTTTTCATGTTATGAAAGGCCAGTTTTAAATGTAGCCCAAGTAATAATTCTAAGAATATCAGTGTTTAATTAATGGCTTTTTGATCTTTTATGGATAGCCCAAGAAGCATAATAAAATATAAATGTAAGTATAAGGTGATAATTATGATTTATAATTAATATCATCTATAGCTATTTATCCATACTTCTATGTATAAATCCATTGTGTCATCTGTATATATCTATATAGATCATCTATCAACCATCTATATATCTACCTATCATCTATCTCATCTATCATCTATCATCTATATCATATCTATCAATCCATCCATCTTCTATGTACTATCATCTATCTATACCTATCATCTATGCCTATTTTCAGCTATTTATCAGCTAAATAAGGAAAATTCACTGTCCAAATAATTGTCTACTTCTTTCACATCCAAGTGTTCCAGGAGAGATTTCCAGCCAATTTACAGAGTGTTTGAAACATTCTGACCCAAACTGCAGGGAACTCTTTGCACCAGGAAACCGGTGGGTTCTCAGAGCCTCTCTAAAGGGACAGGCGCTTGGCTGCCTCTGCCAGTGACATGGACCCACAGAGATCAGTCCACCTTCTGTGAGGGACAAGTGAGCATGTCTGAAGTCACTCTGGGCAGAGAAGACAAGCTGGGGTTCCCAGAGGGACCCCAAACTGCAGGGTCTCCCAGGGATGTGAGCTGTGATTTGCAGCTGCGTGGCCCCCTCTCCTCCCCCTCCATCTGCAGAGGCTGCCTGGGGGGAAAGGAACAGTGTATTTATTTATTTATGAGGCAGTGGTAAATGATTCTCCCCAGCAACACTGGCATGGCCTGCCATTCAGTAAATAAAAGGCAGCCTGTTGAGATTCCGGCATTGCCTGGAAGGACTAATATCTACCTGGAGGCTAACAGCTCTGGAAATAATAGGTGGGTTACAACGGTTTTGCTATAACTCTCTGTAAATGCCATTGTTTTAAAAAAAATCTCTTTCTCAAAATAAAGATATAGTAGTATCAGATCAAATGTGGCAGAGAACAGACAAAAATATGCTGGTCCAAGAAACAATGACAAATGAGCACGGGGGGCAGGGGACTGTTTAGAATTTAGAAATAGAAAGAGCTCTCTTGCTGCAGAAATTTAGAGAGGCAGTTACTCCAGGTGTCCAAGGAGGGTGGCCTCAGGGATGAAAACAGGACACACGACAACATCATCCTTCATTTATTTTCTTATTCGAGTGAGATGACTTCTTTGTTGGTGAAGTGAATGGGGGGTTTGGGGACCCAGGTGCTATAAAACTAATTACTGGGCAGTCTCTCTGCCAGCGACTACTGTGGAATTTCTGAATGTGAAATAATGAGCAGCAAGATGGATTTTAGCTCTGCAGGTACTCAGATGTTTTCAGGTGTGACCCACATGCTGCTTGCTGAGTTTCCAGTCCATTTTATGGATACACACACAGGCACACACACACGGTGACGTCGACCTAATAAGTATTCCAGTTAGGTCTGCTTCCATCCTGAAACCAATATTTGTCTTTTGAAATAATCTTTCCATGAATATTCTTCAAATCTCAGTGGGAAAGGATGATATCATCCTTTGTGGGAAACAGGATGTGCAATCCATTTTTAACCAAATCTGTGCACCCTTTGTCAACTACCAAAATTAATGACTAACAGATTGGGCCCTTTAGAGTTTGCAAAGCTCTTTTGCAAGCCTTCATTCCAGAATTATTTCAAACATGTGGATCAAATGCGCCTTCTATCTGTCATGAATTGGCTGTAAGCCGGTGGGCAACTTTCCGTATGTCCCGATGTTCCCCTCTTCTCATAGAAGGGATACTAAGTGGTTATGAATTAGAATGAGTAGAATATGTGCTGCATTCAGATGATTAATGATGATTCCAGTCATGATAATGATGAACAAATAGAGAAGCAGGAATATACACATACTGAAATGATTTGCCCTCTTGGGATGAATTCCCTGAAAACAGCATCTGAGGTGGGTGGTTTCACAAGGTGGTGTCTTCCCAAGAAAAGGTCATACGGGAGTAGGGGGACATACTGGTAGCTAGGAGAAAGCAGGTATGCAAAGGTGTGGTTTCAGCTGGAGCCAGGGCTCATCCTGACCCTACTTGGAGGCTGCAGCTTGCAGGACATGTCAACAGGGTCATCCTTGGAGGCCGGGCTAAGAGTTTTGCATCGTCTTATAAACAGTCGTAAGTTTGGGCTAACTCAGGGGAGGGGTGCCACCTCTTCGCCATTTCCAGGCATGCATCAGTTTAGGGCAGCATTTCCAAACCAGGCATCATGTTGCCTCCCCTGGGACATTTGGCAATATCTGAAGATCGTTCATTTGTTGCCATGGAGGATCCTCTTGGCTTCTCGTGAGCAGAACCCAGAGAGGCTGGTACACATGTTACCATGCCCCCAGAACAGCCCCCACAACCGTGGGTTATCCACATGCAGATGTCCATAGTCCTCAGACTGGAAAACCCCAGAGGACATTCTTCTGCAGAAGGAGGAACCTGTGTATGCTGAGCACCAAACATGGCAGCTACTGGAATGCACGCCATGTCCTATGAAGAGACCGCGGAGGCTGAGAAAGCATCCTTTGGAGTGGTTCTGTCTGCATGGGAAGCTACTTCCGAAGAACAACCGTGTGTTTTGTGTCAGTTTCAAGAGAATCTTTCAAGAGAGCAATACTTGCCACATAATGAACTTGCTTTTTGCTCTGTGAATGGTTTCAAAAGCTGGAGAGCGGGCTGAGGCTAAAATCCAGGGTAGCTGGGAATCCTGTTTGGCCAGGGAGTGGGTCCGTACTGTAAGCCGGATGGAAAGATGGCTGGGAAATGGTGAGGCTGCCCAGAGCCCAAGGCGCTGGAAGTGGTGACAAGTCAATGTGAGCTGAGGCTTCATTGCAAAGGTTGGATGTTTGATCCCCAGAGGCTTTCATTACTGTAATTGAAGGGAGAATTTATTTTGTGCTAATAATGTGGAATTTCAGAGACTGATTCTATGCTGCCCTCCATGGAGCATTCATTCAGTCTTGGAATCCTTAAGACCAGTGAGGGGATGAGCTTGCGTATCACACACAGCAGACTTCTTCGGTTCTCTTCAGTCCTTCTGAGTAACGAGTAAATCCAGAGTATATTTCTGGAATTGTTTACAGGGAGACTATTTGCTGTTCTTTTTCATGGTTCAGAAATCAGAAATACGAAGAAAACAGAGAAGAGGATCTCTTTGGGAGACGTATTGGCAGCAACTTGCCGGCATGATTCTGCCAGAACGAGAAAGGACATCGAAGTTCTTTTTTATGTGGCTTGGAAAAATGTACAATAGAATGTAGAGCAAGATCTTAGTTTTTATTATTATTATTAAAGGGTGTTCAGGTCAGTTACTCCTGAAAATTGGTGCATTCATCCATTTCTAAGCCAGCGTGTTAATTTAATATATATGCACATGTGAAATTGTTCCTTGCTTCTTCATAGAAAACATTTTTTGAAGAAATACAATTTTATTAAACAGCAAGAATGGGAGCTCTTACTCCTGATGCTTATGCAAGAGGATGACAGAAATGTCAGCAGCAGATCACATGACCAGCAAGAGATGGACACTTTGTATAAAAGTATGGGTGCAAACTAAGAAAAAAAAGTGACTTCAAGTTTTGAACATTTCTACCAAATTATTGTGGTTTAAAGTGATAAGATTCAGGTGACTTGTACGTCTCCCCAAAGGACCCAGATTTTCTCAGAATCTAGTTATAAAATATTGAATTATGATGTGGCACTTGCTAGGATGGCCGACTCTAGAGAAATTTCAAAGCAGCAGGGATGTGCAAAAAGTGATGTCATAGGATTGCAGGAAAAAGTAATAATTCAGAAGAAACAAGTAGAGAAAGATCAGACTTCGGGAAAGCTGAAAGATGTACACTGTATACAGGTGAAATTCAGTGAAAAGGAGTAAAATAATAAGGAAATCCAGGGGAATAATTGCTAAACTATCAAAGAAGCTTTTCTGGGAGAATTAACACTTTGATTTTAACTGGTGAATTTTAACTACTTAGAAGCTGAATATAATCTGCATCCTTGACTCAGGTCTTGATGTGATCAAATTTCTGAATAGATGTTGCATGTAAGGTGTCTCCATGAGTGTGGTGGGCATCTCAGGTACCCTCGGTGGTCATCCTTGGTACCCTGCAGGTCTCGGTCCTGACTTCCGGGGTGACAGGTCTAGAAAACTGACTTCATCCACGGCACTCCAGCAGACACTGAGGTAGGAAGAGGGGACTTTGGGAGTCAAACGTCATCATTAAATGGAGTGGAGATGCATGCTTCCAGTTGAATGTCCTGTCTGGTCTTCAAAATCACAGTGATGTTAAAATTGCAGTCACGTCTGTGTTTGAATAACATAATGGTGAAGGGGGTCAGATGAGGCTATCTGTGCGAGGCTGAGTGTGTGGAAAATACTATCCAGGCATACCCCAGCCAGCCTGCTTTTTTATGGAGCAGGAGTTGATATGATGGGATGGTTAGCTTTCTGTGAAACCAAACATTAGCATTTCAGAGGCCAGAAGCCATTCATAAAGAAAGTTCTGTTTACCAAAACAAAGTCTTGTGCTGTGACTCAGGATTTTAAATAACATTTCTGGTTCCAAATAAAACTTATGGAATTTACTGACATAAAACTGGAAGACAACTCTAATTTTACAGGGCTTCTATTTAGACTATTTTTTATAATTATAGGATCCCCATTGCTTGTTATTTTCAAATGCCCATAAAATCACCACCACTTCCCCACAAGGACCTGAGGTCTGTTTTTCATGAAGTTATGGTTTCCATCTGGTGTCCCCCACTGGATTCCTCATTATGCACTGTGGCCGTTCACAGGGAAGGAAGGTTTTATTGATAGTGAATTTTAATCACACATTGCTTGGTCAATGACGAAACTGTTACCGTGGACATCATAACCTTCCCTGTTTTCCTTGAAAGTCACTAGAAGAATAAAGACAGAAGGTCAGGAGACCCCACTCATTCATGCAACATTGACCGAGCACCCATCGTGGGTCAGTCAACTTAGCAATGCGTGTGACAACAAATCGAGATTATAACACCTAAATTCTCATGCAAAACAAGCCATCACAAATGGCAGTAACAGGTGGATACTGAAAGGCACTCTCATTGACCTTTCGCTTTTATTGCAGATCTCTACAGTGGCCCGAAAGTTGCGTTGCACGCTCACTGGGACGTGTGGATGGAGAGGGGATTTCTGAAATCTGCTGGGTCAATTGAGGCACGTTTTCAGCTGACCAAAAGTGTGCTGACCCTGGACGGCTCTGCCACTGGATAATGAACGCAGGGACCGATTCAGGGCTCAGATGCCCGGTGGAGGTATTGGGGAGTAGACATTGCCTGCTCAAGGGGAAAAGGGGGGAGAAAAGTCATCAGGAACATATTTGGTAGAATTTCAGTGCCTTCCACTTGCAGATGTGTGAGTTCCTAAGGCGGGTGGCAGTGATGGAGTGTTTTTGTTCTTGTTTTCAATTTTCTAAAGGTGAAATCCCTCAAAGCAAAACATGATTTATACAATGCATCTCTCTTAGGGAAGCTTGGATCATTTATATTTTCAAAATACCTATTTATTGTTCAATGTCTCTGTTAGGTGCATGGACCTTCCAGCCAGACCTCCTGGATTCAAATCTTGGATTCAGGGCAAATTCCCATTAGGAGTTCATACCAGGGACTCCATCCTTCATGTGCAATATAGGAATAAAGTGCTAACTAATTCAAAGGTTCCTCTAGGGATGACCTGAGTAAATACATCCAGCATGCTTAAAAGAAATGTGTCTCCTGTTTAGCGCTATAAACGAACGTGGTATTAGTAAGACAGGGACTGTGGGTGCAGAGTAGGGAGAGGGCCTCCGGAAAAAGCAAGGCAGAATATTTGCAGTCAGAGCAATGTAACTACATGCAAGGAAACCCCCTTCCAAAACTCTGTGTTAAACATGAAGTTCTAGAGTCATTCTTCAGTAAGATCAGTTGGTGTTCCCCAGATAAAGAAGAGTAGCCCATGTTGTTATTATGCTAATTATTTGTAAGATTCACTTTAGCATGCTAAAAGTCCCAGGCCTATGTGCTGTGTTTCCTCTTTCAGATCTGATGGGGTGGTTTTGCAAACTGGGCAACTAATTTAGCATGCAGACCCAGCTGTAAACAACATAGAAAAAGGTAGGGACAATTCACCTTAAAGATAAGATTGCATTTTAACACCCAGGAAGTTGGGGAAGCAGGATTCTTAACTTACTCTTTAGCAAACACACAATACCTCAGCACACCTTGGGGGCTAGGCAGGCGCCTTTTGATATGCTCCTAGACCAAGAAGCCAGTATCCCAAAGAGACAGATGGGGGGAGGAATTCCTTGTGTTAAGTTAATTCTGGGTGTTCAGACACCACTTAGCAAGTCTGCACCCCTAAACCTTTTTTTTCATGTTCTCAAAAAATCCTCATCTGCCTATAAAACCCCTAGAGAACACACCACACCGGACTGACTCTCTTATCCCCTCCTGGCATGAGCCAGAAGCTCTGTCCTATCACTTTATTTTTAAATAAAAGCCTGTACCTTGCTCTCCTGCCTTGCCTGTTTGCTAAGCTCATTCTTCAGCTTCGTGAACAAGAACCCCAGCATCATTCGGAACACTGTCATCAGTCAAAATCGTTCCTGTTATCCTGTGGACACTAGTAGTAGCTTCTGCCTCAGCTCCAGATTTATGCTCATTCAGTCAAGCCCACAAATATTTATTTTGCTGACATTTGTGTCAAGGACCATGCAAATTCTTGGCCACAAAATGAGAAGGTATCCTAGATGTTGCCAACTTGGATGGCATTAACAATGTGCTTCTAAAGAGCAGAATATGGGGAAGGAGATGAGATGTTACTTCTGTGATTAGCGTACCAGAGACTCTCTACTTTTTTTTTACTGAGTGTCTATCCTGGCACTCAACCTTGGCTGGGTCCCAAGTCCACTTTCTCCCATTGACGTGTGCCAGTTTGAATCCCCAGCCCACCCCAATTAAATTTTTAGCTCATATGTTTCACCCTTAACTGTTTTATGTTTCCATCTGAAATGTGGGTTGTAAAATCCATGTAATTTTTCATATCACTCTATGCTCAGCTAGAGGGCCATGCTTAAAACTTGTCATATCAATGGGTGACTCAGTAAATAAATGGTTAAAACAATATAGGGTATTGGAGGTCCCTTTACAAAGCTATCTTTGGGAATGCATTTTGAATTTTTTGGCAGCCCCATGCCTCTGCCACAGAATAATAGCCACACTTTACTGAATAGCTACCTTGTGCCAAGAAGTTTAGCTTCATTAACTCAAATTCTCATAATGCACCCCCACCCCCCACGCCCTGGCAAAATAAGCAGGTTTGCGTCAATCGATATGTGCCAGCGTTAGGCTTGGAATCCTAGACTAGCTGACTTTCAACCTGGAGAAGTACAGTTCATATATGATTTTTTGAGAGATGTGAAAAATAATTTATTTAAACCCACATTCTTATATACTCACATTCACCTCCTCTAAGTATGGTGAAGTATTAAGTCAAAAATAAAACATCCATGTGTCTTTTCTTTCAACCCCAGCACATGCTCTACCATTTGACCTTACTCAAGTGGGTTATGCTTTTGTGATAAAACAAAATGGCTATTTAAACATGTAGGTGTTTAAAGGTCCAATCTCTTTTTCTCACCAGCAAACAGTAATGCCTTACATGACGATAGTAACAAGTAGATTAATTAGCCAGAGTTTGAAAAATAATTTGTGCTCCTTCAGTCCAAATTTTTTCTTTCTTTCTTTCTTTCTTTCTTTTTTTTCAGTGTGTTTCCAGTGGACAGCAGAAAGAAATGAGGCAGTCTGGGAACACTGCCTGGACTATGATTCAATTATCCTTATCCTGATCAGTGATTTACAACCTGGGGGCCCTCAGACTTTCAAAGCATTTGTGTTTCGGGGATATTCCCCAAATTCCACCATTGTATCTGTCTGCCTTTGATTTCAAATGTGCATTTGTATTAAAGTAAGATTTCTCTGATGTAGGGCACGCTATCTAATCACCACCGTGGCACGTTTTGCTTCTAATTAGGAAATCAATTTAGGAACTATCTTTCTACTTAATAAATGAAGTTGAGACGATGGTATCTGGAATCATTCTACTTGTATGTTTAAGAGGGTTATTGTAATTTATTTCACATTGATTTCGTATTTATCTAATTTTGCCATAATTAATTTGATTCTTTTCATCTTTCAGCTTACATTGTTGAACTTAATTTATCTCACAGAGTAGAGGCATCAGAATCACTAGGAAATAATTCACAGCCCAGGTAATGATGAGAGTTAATATGCTCCAACAAATTATCTTTATTTCCTCAGAAGTTATACTCAAAGACATATGCTATGTGCCACCAGTCAACAAATTAGGAAAAATACTTTCCTCCAGGCACATGAAACGCAAGCTTGAGTATCTACTGGAGTTTTGATGAGAAATAGGTTCTGTGCTGTTGTTAAAATGCAGTGTGGTGGTTGTTTTGTTTTTTTCTGTATTTTTTTTTTGTTTTTACTAATTTCTTACTATACTGCAAGCACATTACATTGCTATTAATTATGTGGGTAACAGACTTACACAGAAAATGGAAGATGTACATTTATACAATATGTATCTCATAGGGATCCCATGCAGAATTGAATTTCTAAATTCAATTTTTTTAAAGAATCAAAATTCCATTGATTAATCTCGGCTAGAGTTGTTATAGGAAAAGGAAGATGGAATATCATCTCTTTTTCTTCCTAAAATGGAATACATCATATCTTTTTTCTCTAAATGAAAATTGTGTTGGTATTTCTTCCAGAAATGCAACAAATCTCACCAAACCTGAACTGGAATAGAGACTCTGCTGTTCACGTCTTTGGAAAACAGATGCTCAGGCTTAAAAAATTATGATGCATTAACAAATGTAATAGATTCTGGTCATTTTGAATGAGAGCAATATGTATTATTTTAATCTTCTTTTATTATTTCATGGAAACTTGGAGAGAATTATGATCCACGTAGGGCATTCACACCCTAATTTATCTGTGAACATTTAAAAGGTTAAAGACCACTTACTATGTATGAGTTTGTCTGCAATAGGAAATTAACTACTCATGCAATTAAAACCTCTGCTTGCAGTTCCAGTCTGACTTTGAAGTGCTAATAAGATAAAATTAATCAAATCCGGAAAAGAAATTAGGAAATGTAAAATGATAATTAAATTCAGAAACAGAACTAATAGGAAAACCAATGTGAAATGGAAATTAAACAAGAGGAACTAAAT
This sequence comes from Smutsia gigantea, assembly GCA_032199065.1. Classification (NCBI taxonomy): domain Eukaryota; kingdom Metazoa; phylum Chordata; class Mammalia; order Pholidota; family Manidae; genus Smutsia; species Smutsia gigantea. The sequence goes on along the minus strand of JAVSCE010016945.1, from coordinate 15,458 downwards.
ATATATGTACATGTTTCTGTTTAGATAGTGGGGGAAAATAACCAGAATGAAGTAGAAAATTTTAAATAGATATTTAAAATTGCTTCCTGTGACTTTGCCCATTTTTAATAAATTCCATCACGGTTTCTCAGAAAGTAAGCATTCAATTATGATAAGTTTGTAGATGTTGGCTTCACAAAAACAAAGTCCCGTAATTACACCACACTGCAATGAAAAATCAACTTACCATGAGATGTCTTGTTTGCGCCTTTTGTTGAAATTTGGTGATGAGCATCAGTGAATAATCCTTCGGTTCCCTTCCAAAAGTAAGAGTCGTAATTCTAATTAAATATAAGGTATATATACAAGGTTTACTATGTTATCCTGTCAAGGACATATGACCCATAATAAAAGTTCCATAAATTTTCTAGGCAATTCAGGTTTTGACAAAAATTCATGGGACTGGGGGTCCTTCCAGATTGGCATTCTGCATTGCAGGTAACTATGTCTCACCCTGGGTTTTCTGGCCATTACATGGTAGTTTTACACCCTTGCCTTTTCTAGACCAAACCCATTTTTATTGTTCAGAGTTGTTCTTTTGTTATTAGTGTTTTTAGCACCTGGTAAGCAGGAAGAAATTCAACTCAGCCAATACATTTTTCCTGCTACCATATTCCTAAGAAAAATACTACAGAGGTAAAGATGGTGTTCGATTGTTTTTCTTATACTTAACAGGTAAAAGCTTTACTAAGATGCATCTCAGCCATAATGGGTGTGGCTCACTATTTCCTGGTAAAAGTTGTGCCTTTTCAATACATATTTGTCTTAATTTTTACTTGTTTCACATGGCTTGATTGTCTATTAATATGTAAGTTTTGTTTAAGTCAGTACATCCTACCTACATTAGAAGCATGGCATTTTACTGTTTTATTTGTTCTTTTCTTAAGGAACATCAAATACATGTGTGTGATAACTTAATCTCACCTCTAGGATTTCTGTTCTCAATATTCTTTTGAGATATAGTTGACATACAATATTATATTAGTTTCAAGTGTGCAACATACTGATTTGACATTTGTATACATTGAAATGGGCACCACACTACATCTAGTTACCAGCTGTCTCCATACAAAGTTAATATGGTATTATTGACTATGTTCCCTATGCTGTACATAATATCCCCATGACTTGTATATAATCACATGTTTGTACTTAGTTTCTTTTACCCATTTTGCCTTCTCATCCAAAGCCTGCTCTCTGGCAACCACCAGTCTGTTCTCTGTGATTATGAGTCTGGCTTTTGTTTGTTTTTATTACACAAATAAATTAAATCATGTGGCATTTGTCTCTCTCCTCCTGGCTTATTTATAATCACTAAGCATAATACCCTGTAGCCCCATCCATGTTGCAAATGGCAGGATTTCTTTTCTTTGTATGGCTAAATAATATTCTATTGTGTATATGGACCATATCTTCTTTATCCATTCATCTGTTGATGGACACAGGTTGTTTCCATATCTTTGTTCTTACAAATAATGCTGCATTAGATGTAGGATGCATACATCTTTTCAAATTAGTATTTTTTTTCTCTTTGGAGAGATATCCAGTAATGGAATTGTTGGATCCTATGGTATTTTTCATTTTAATTTTTGTTCTTCAACATAGCATAAGCCTTTCTCCCACTATATTTTTCACTGGGCAAATACATCTTTGACAAAAGGATGTTTTCTGAAAATCTGTGAATATTCGCTTTTTTGCACATGACCATACCTTTCTCCAGTTTAGGAATAGAATAAGGAAATGTGTTATCTGGACTATCTTCAGATTAATTTTGAAATATATCCATTAATGCTAATTTTACCAGATGCAATTTATACATCACAAACATACAGATAGAAGGTAGATAGATGATATGTAGATAGGTAGATAGACCTTGAAAAGATGCAAGACTTTGAAATCTCCTTTCCTCCTGGAAATTGCCAAAAGAACATTGTCTTTACTTTCAAATTTGCTTCTGTTCTAGAAAAAGAAAACTGCTGAGATAATAAAACAGTCTAATGAACTGCTTGGTTTGTAGGAGACAAAAGTGAAATAAAAAAATGTGAAAGGTGGCACATTTCTCTGTCTTCATTTATAGCATGATGCCTTGTCATTCACATGCAAAGGTAGTCATTTCTAAATATCTCACCTCAACAAGGTAAGTCAGCTGTCACCAACGTATGCAATGATGCTTAATTTCAGAGTCATTTTTAGTGAAGGAGCCACTCCAGTATGGAAATGCATGTTACAAAATGCATAAAACCATTGTGTAAATTCCTCATGCAACTGCATGAAACGCTGATCTGATGTAGGTTGGTCATGATAACGATTAAGGAATATCCAAGCAGTCTCCGAAGCAAACCCACAATTCTGGTGTTTCCACAAGGTCTGGGCAAACATTTAAGGAAATATATCAGAGGCAACTGTCTGCTGCAGGAGAGTGTTGATACCTCACAGATCTGTGGGTGAGTGCTGTGTTATCTGACCTAGCAAGGCTGATAGCCTAATGCTAAGGTATTAAGAACTGTTGACGATATCAACATTTTGAGGAGACATCTGCATACCCATGTTCACTGCAGCATAATTCACAATAGCCAAGATATGGAAACAACCTAAGTATCTATGGATGAATGGATAAAGGATGGATAAAAGAAAGAAATATGTGATGGATAGATAGGTAAATATACGACATAAATAGATGATAGACATACCCAATGGAATATACTGAGTCTTTAAAAAGAAGGCGACCCTACCATTTGTAACAACATAGATAGACCTCGAGGACATTTTGCTAAGTGAAATAAACCAGGCACAGAATGTCAAATGCTGCATGATCTCCCTTACATGTAGAATCTAAAAAAGTCAAACTCATAGAAGCAGAATAGTTTGGTCGTTGCAAGGACCTGGGTAGGGGGAAGTGGGGAGATGTTAGCCAAGAGGTAAAAAGTTTCAGTTATTCAAGGTGAATTCGTCTGGGGATGTAATGCACAGTTTGTTGACTACAGCTAATAATACTGGATTATATACTTGAAATTTGCTAAGCGAGTAGATCTTAAGTGTTCTAACACACACACACACACACACACACACACACACACACACACAGTGGTAACTATGTAAGGTGATGGATGTGTTAATCAGCTTGAGCGTGGTCATTGCAAAATGTGTATGTATCTCAGAACATCACATTGCATACCTTAAATATATATATATATAATATTAATTTGTCATTTATATCTCATTAAACCTGGAAATAAAAAGGAATAGTAAAATGCATGAAGGCATAGTCAAAGGGTATGTGTGCTGCCTATTTACGCCCTGATAGGGCAAGAGATTGATAACAAAACGCCCACACTGACTTAAAAGTCATGTGATGAAAAATCCAAGCACGCAGAACAAATGGAGTTTCCTAGAATTATCAGCCATTCCTGATGCAGTCATCTGGCCAGCAGGAAACATCAGTCCACCATTTGGATCTTCTGTTCACTTGCTGAGGGACATGGGTAACTCACTAAGCTCTAGGGGTCTCAGTATTATCCTACAACTTGCTGGTTCCTCCAACAGATGCTTCACCTTGCTTTGGGGAGGTGAAACCAGAGAGGGTCGAGTCATCCTGATTTACTTTCTCGTGGACATTTGCTGTGGAGAAGACAGAGTCCCCAAGATACTATTTAAGGCAGAAAATGTCTCTGCACTCATATTCTGACTCCAAATCCTATTATCTTCCTGAAGCCTCATTCTACCTCCCAGATTCCATATGTTGTGTAAATGTTTGCAGTTCTATTATAGATATATCATTTTTCTCAGCCTTAATTCATGTTTTCATATTTGGATCCATGGAAGTTTCAGGTCAGAGCCTCTGTCTTTGGCATTTCTCTATCTCGTGCCTAGGTCTAAGCAGGTTACTCAATGAGTTCATCCTAACCATTTGTGACAGTCCCTTATCCATCACATAAAGTGTTTGTTTGATCCTTGTTTATCCATGAGTATTTTATTGTCCAGATTATCTAAGAAAGTGCTTGTGGAAGATTCAATAGTCAGCCACAATTTTCCACTCCCCTGCCATGAATTATATATCCACCATCTCACTATGTATTTCCTTCTTCTTGACTTTGGATGTGACTCTAAGACTTTCTTTGATCAACAGAGCATGAGCTACTATGATGTGAGTAGCAATGAGAACATGCCTGCCCTTCCACACTTATCCTTGAGCCCCAGTAATGTCCCCTTGCCCCTTCTGTCTGGGTTCCAGAAGAAATATAACAGAAACATACCTGACACTTTGATTCCAGTCATAGGCTGGAGTAGAGTGGCCCAAACTAGCCTATTATTAACCATCCTTTTCAGAATTCAGAAGTGAGATCAAGGTGGAGAACTATTATGGTACAGGTACCAAATATTAGAGCAGTGATCAATGCTTTCTGAGGTCATGGACACACATTTTCAAAGAGAAGCTTATTTTCTTTGTACCCTGCATAGAATATCAACCTACACTTTTGCTTATCAATAGCCACTTCAAAGAAGCAAAACACATCAGGGACCAGGGATCTACAGTCATGTTTCCAGGAACTCTTATAAGCTGAATTGATGTATATGTCCTTGAAATCTAGATTTCCTAGAAATCTAGCTGAAGCCTTCTTAGCTCTTCACCATGTGCCAACCACTGTAGCTTTGGCCTTTATAAATATCAGGTCTTAGAAAAGAGAAATGCCATCTGCATTCTTTGTAAGGCACATCCAGTAAATGGATATAATTAGCTTATGTAGGTCGAATATTTTCATGATATCAGAATGGGAGCCAGCACTGGATGCCTTATCTATGTCCTTTTTCTTTCTGTCACTTGGCATCTGTTGCTTTTTGGTTCTTAAAGAAAATATCAGTATATAAAATTTAGTCTGAAATGTTATCTCAGAAAGCAAGTATTAGATATAGCCCTCCCTCTCCACTTTTCCCTTTACCTAATCCCCTCTTCCAGGCAACTCTTGATAAGACAAAAGCCAGTTTTTCCTCAAAATTGGATTTCTTCAAACAAATAAGGGACATCTATTTCAACTCATTGTACATATACTTCAACCAAATCATGCATTATTCAATGGCATGGGTGACTTTTTTTCAAGAGGGGATGAGACAGCTGGAGGAGGCAAAGATGGTGGCATGAGTAGGGTGGCGGATATCTCCTCCCCCAAAAATATATATCTTGAAAATACAGCAAATACAACTATTCCTAAAAGAGTGACCAGAAGATACAGTACACCAGGCAGTCTACATCTACATCTGAAAGAACCCAACATCTCATGGAAAAGGGTAAGATACAAATCCGTGACCTGGCAGGACCCGAGCACTCCCCCACCCCAGCTCACCAGTGGGGAGGGAGTGGAAGCACAGGACTGCTAAATAACCAGCCCTGGTCATCTTCCCAGAAGCCAAGACACACATTGCATGGTGCTCTGGATATTAGAGGAGCAGAAAAGCAAAATACGAGGCTAAAACTGTGAACAGGTTCCCACAGCCAGCTGCCCTGGGACAAAAGAAAAGCAGGCTCTTTAACACTCTTAAAGAGACAAGGGTTTAGCAGGTGGACAAAATCGTCCAGGCACACTCAGCCCAGTAGGCTGAGAACTTTAAGGAGCTCCAGGCACCCTAGCCCACTGGTTGGCAATGCAGCTCCGAGACCCCTTACAGCGATAAGCAGCTTGCCGTTCCTTCCTCCCCGCTGGCACCTGTGAGCAAACTAGCTGTCCCCACCATTGCTGCAGAGCAGCCAGAGAGCGACCCCACATACAGCAACCACACAGCTTAACAAAGAGGCTTCTCCCCACGCACGGCTAACTGGCACAGACACAGAGGCTGCTCATGGTGTGCGGCTGACTGGAACAGACAGCAGAGAGGCATGGAGACCGGGAGGTATGAAGGGGCTTTGTTCTCGTGGCAGAACACATGCCATTTGCCTGTGACCCCTGCCAGCACCGAAGACATCCCGAGGGCCGCCCTGCCCATGGCAGCTTAGAGGATCAACCCAGAGGCTGCTCCCTGTGTGCAGTTCACCAGCACAGACAGAAGAGACGGGCGCGCAGACCAGGAGGCACGAATGGGCTTTGCTCTTGCAACAGAACACTACCACCAGTGCCCTAGGCCATTCCGAGGGCCGCCCTGCCCACGGCAGCTTAGGGGATTAACCAAGAGGCTACTCCCTGTGTGCAGTTAAGCAGCAAAGACAGCGGAAATATGCAAGGTGACTGGCAAGCAGGAAGGGACTTTGTTCTCCCAGCAGACACACACCACTCCCCAGTGACCACACCCATCACCATGAAAAGGCAGAAGAACCTTGTTCATTTCAAAATCCCTCAAACACCAGAGAGAGGGCCTGGTGAGACTAAAATGACCAATCTTCCTGAAAAAGAATTCAAGATAAAAGTCATAAGCATGCTGATGGAACTATAGAGAAATATTCAACAGCTAAGGGATGAATTCAGGAGGGAGATAACAGAAATGAAAAAAACAATGGAAGGATTTAAAAGCAGATTGGATGAAGTGGAAGAGATGGTTAATGGAATAGAAAACAGAGAACAGGAATACAGAGAAGCTGAGGCAGAGAGAGAAAAAAGGATCTCTAAGAATGAAAGAATATTAAGAGACCTGTGCGACCAATCCAAAAGGAACAATATTCACCTTATGGGGTAACCAGAAGAAGAGAGAGAAAAAGGGATAGAAAGTGTCTGAAGAAAAAATTGCTGAAAAATTCCACAAAAGACTTGGAAAAGAAATAGTCTCTCAGACCATGGAAGTCCACAGATCTCCCAACACAAGGGAACCAAGGAGAATAAAACAAAGACATAAAATAATTAAAATGACAAAGATCAAAGAGAAGGACAGAGTATTAAAGACATCCAGAGAGAGAAAAAAGATCACCTACAAAGGAAAACCTATCAGACTATCGTCAGACTTCTCAGCAGAAACCTTACAGGCCAGAAAGGAGTGGCATGATATATTCAGTGCAGTGAAGCAGAAGGGCCTTGAAACAAGAATACCGTATCCAGGAAGATTATCATTTAAATTTGTAGGAGGGATTAAATAATTCCCAGATAAGCAAAAGTTGAGGGAATTTACCTTGAACAAACCATCTCTGCAGTGTATTTTAAAGGACTTCTCTAGATGGAAGTATGCCTAAGACTGTAAGGTGTCATCAGAGAAAATAAAATCACAGAAAAGGAAGTAGACCAACTAAATACTTAATAAATGCAAAATAAAATCAGCTATCCACAAAGTCAGTCAAGGGAAACACAAAGAGTACAGAATAAAACACTTAACATATAAAGAGTGGAGGAGAAGAAAAAGAAGGGACAGAAATAAAGAATTATCACACTGTGTCTTGTCTATGACAGCATAATTAGTGAGTTAAGTTAGATGGTTAGATAGTAAAGAAGCTACCCTTGAAACTTTGGTAACCACGAGTACAAAGTCTGTGATGGCAATAAGTTCATATCTATTGATAATCACCCTTAATGTAAATGGACTGAATGCACCAATCAAAAGACACAGAGTAACAGAATGGATAAAAAAGCAAGACCCATCTATATGCTGCTTACAAGACACTCACCTCAAACCCAAATATATACACAGACAAAAGTGAAGGGATGGAAAAAGATATTTCATGCAAACAACAAGGACAAAAAAGCAGGTGCTGCAGTACTTATATCAGACAAACTAGACTTCAAAACAAATAAAGTAGCAAGAGATAAAGAAGGACATTACATAATGATAAAGGGGTCAATCCAACAGGAGGATATAACCATTATAAATATATATGCACCCAACACAGGACTGCCGACATATGTGAAACAAATACTAACAGAATTAAAGGAGGAAATAGAAAGCAATGCATTCATTTTAGGAGACTTCAACACACCGCTCACTCCAAAGGACAGATAAACCAGACAGAAAATAAGTAAAGACACAAAGGCACTGAATAACACAAGAACAGATGGAACTAACAGACATCTACAGAACTCTACACCCAAAATCAGACAGGTACACATTCTTCTCAAGTGCACATGGAACATTTTCCAGAATAGACCACATACTAGACCAAAAAAAGTACCTCAGTAAATTCAAAAATATTGAAATTCTACCAACCAACTTCTCAGATCACAAAGGTATAAAACTAGAAATGAATAGTACAAAGAAAACAAAAGGCTCCCAAACACATGGAGGCTTAACAACATGCTCCTAAATAATCAATGAATCAACAACCAAATTAAAACAGAGATCAACCAATATATGGAGATAAATGACAACAATAATTCAACAACACAAAATCTGTGGGATGCAGCAAAGGCCGTGCTAAGAGGGAAGTATACTGCAATACAGGCATACCCAAGAAAGAAGAAAAATCCCATATGAACAGTCTAAACTCCCAATTAACAAAACAAGGAAAAGAAGAGCAAATGAGGCCCAAAGTCAGTAGGAGAGACATAATAAAGATTAGAGAAGAAATAAATAAAACTGAGGAGAATAAAACAATAGGAGGAATCAATGAAAGTAGGACCTGGTTCTCTGAGAAAATAAACAAAATATATAAACACCTAGCCAGACTTATTAAGAAAAAAGAGAATCTACACACATAAACAGAATCAGAAATGAGAAAGGAAAAATCACTATGGACACCATAGAAATAAAAATTATTAGAGAATATTATGAAAATCTATATGATAAACAAACTGGATAACTAAAAAGAAATGGACAACTTTCCAGAAAAATACAACCTTCCAAGACTAACCCAGGAAGAAATAGAAAATCTAGACAGACCAATTACCAGCAATGAAATTGAATTGGTATTCAAAAAACTACCCAAGTACAAACACCCATACCGGATGAATTCACCACTGAATTTTATCAGACATTTAGAGAGGACATATTACCCACTCTACTTAAAGTTTTCCAAAAAACAGAAGAGGAGAGGATACTTCCAAACCCATTCTATGAAGCCAGAATCACTCTAATATCAAAACCAGGCAAAGACCCCACCAAAAAGAGAAAGCTACAGACCAATATCCCTGATGAACATAGATGCAAAAATACTCAACAAAATATTAGCAATCCAAATTCAAAAATAGTTCAATGGGATCATACACCATGATCAAGTGGGATTCATCCCATGGATGCAAGGATGGTACAACAATCAAAAATCCATCAACATCAATAAAGAGAAGGACAAAAATCACATGATCATCTCCATAGATGCTGAAAAAGCATTAAACAACATTCAACATTCTCTCATGATAAAAACTCTCAAAAAAATGGGTATGGAGGGCAAATACCTCTATAATAAATTTCATATATGACAAACCCACAGCCAACATCATATTTAAAACCAAGAAGCTGAAAGCTTTTCCTCTAATTATCAGGAAAAAGACAGGGATGCCCACTCTCCCTGCTTTTATTCAACAGAGTACTGGAGGTCCTAGCCACAGCAATCAGATAACACAAAGAAATAAAAGGCATCCAGAATGGTAAAGAAGTCAAACTATCACTAGTTGCAGATGACATGATATTGTACATAAAAACCCCCAAAGAATCCACTTCAAAACTACTAGAACTAATATTTGAATTCAGTGAAGTTGCAGGATACAAAATTAATACATTGAAATATGTTGCATTCCTATACACTAATGTTGAACTAGCAGAAAGAGAAATCAGGAAAATAATTCGATTCATAACTGCATCAAAAAGAATAAAATACTGAGGAATAAACTTAACCAAGGAAGTGAAAGACCTATACCCTGAAAACTACAGATGCTCTTAAGAGAAATTTAAGAGGACACTAATAAATGGAAATTCATTCCATGCTTTTGCATTGACGAAGGGGGGAGTTTAATGATCATAATATTGCACATGTAATTGTAGATTAACGATCCAAAATAAATTATTTAAATAAAATGACCATCCTGTCTAAAGCAATCTACAGATTCAATGCAATCCCTATCAAAATACTGACAGCCTTCTTCAGTGAACTGGAACAAATTTTTCCAAAATTCATATGAATCCACAAAAGACCCCAAATAGCAAAAGCAATCCTGAGAAGGAATAATAAATCAGGGGGGATCTCACTTCCCAACTTCAAGCTCTACTGCAAAGCCAGAGTAATCAAGATAATTTGTTACAGGCACAAGAACAGACCTATAGACCAGTGGAACAGAATAGAAAGTCCAGACATTAACCCAAGTTTATATGGTCAATTAATATATGAAAAAAGAGCCATGGATATACAATGGGGAAATGACAGCCTCTTCAACAGCTGGTATTGGCAAAACGGGACAGCTACATGGAAGAGAATTAAACTGGATCATTGTCTAACCCCATACACAAAAGTAAACTCAAAATGGATCAAAGACCTGAATGTAAGTCATGAAACAATAAAACTCTAAGAAGAAAACATAGGCAAAACTCTATTGAATATAAACATGAGCAACTTTTTCATGAACATTTCTCCCCAGGCAAGGGAAACAAAAGCAAAAATGAACAAGCAAACTAAAAAGCTTCTGCACAGCAAAGGACACTATCAGTAAAACAAAAGGCATCCTACAATATGGGAGAATATATTCATAAATGACATATGTGATAAGGGATTGACATCCAAAATATATAAAGAGCTCACGTGCCTCAACAAACAAAAAGCAAATAATCCGATTAAAAAATTGGGAGGAGGATCTGTACAGACATTTCTCCAAAGAAAGTGAGATGGCCAACAGGCACGTAGAAAGATGCTCTATTGGATTTCCGGGAAGATGGTGGCGTGAGCAGGGCAGCAGAAATCTCCACCCAACACTATATTTATCTACGAAATACAGCAAATACATCTATTCCTAAAAGAGAGACCAGAATACACAGGAAAGCGCACAGCGTGCAGCTACACCCGAGCGGACTCAGCAACCCAAGAGGCGGGTAAGATACGGAGTGGTGACCCGGCGGGACCCAAGCATTTCCGCACCCCAGTGCACCGGCGGGAGGAGAGGATTCAGAGCCGGGAGGGAGTGGAAGTACACCCCATGAAGTAGCCAGCCCCGGTGATATGCGCGGGGAGCGCTGACCCACATTGTGCAGTGCAGTGGAGATTGGAGAGACAGAGGGGCAGGATCTGAGCGGGGAACACGCCAGGTTGCTTGCAGCCGGCTCCCGGGAAGGAAAAAAAAAGAACGTGCTTTCTTCAGGGGTCTTAAAGAGACAGGAGTCTAGCAGAGGAGCCGGATCACCCCAGCACACTCAGCCCAGCAGGCTGGGAGTCCTGGGGAGTTTCAGATGCCTTAGCTGCTGACAAGGGAAGCGTAGCCATACTTACACTTCTCACTGAGATCAACAGCCTCCTATTTGTTCCCACCCCTGCTAGAGCAATAAAGGGCCCTGTGGAGCGGCGCAGCCATGGCTGTGGAATAGTGGGGGAATAGCGCCACCTACACCATTACCACAGAATCTACTCCCAGTGGGTGTTTTTTTTGTTGTTGTTTTCTTTCTTTCTTTCTTTCTTTCTTTCTTTCTTTCTTTCTTTCTTTCTTTCTTTCTTTCTTTCTTTCTTTCTTTCTTTCTTTCTTTCTTTCTTTCTTTCTTTCTTTCTTTCTTTCTTTCTTTCTTTCTTTCTTTCTTTCTTTCTTTCTTTCTTTCTTTCTTTCTTTCTTTTCTTTCTTTCTTTCTTTCTTTCTTTCTTTCTTTCTTTCTTTCTTTCTCTTTCTTTCTTTCTTTCTTTCTTTCTTTCTTTCTTTCTTTCTTTCTTTCTTTCTTTCTTTCTTTCTTTCTTTCTTTCTTTCTTTCTTTCTTCTTTTTTCTCTCTTTTTAAAGTCTTAAAGAGCCCAGCAGACATTTATGGCAACTACCAGTTACCAATTCTGTAGCCATGAAAAGAGCGAGGAATATGGTTCAGACTAAAATCAACCAGATAACCCCAGAGAGGGAGGCTGAAGGGATGGAAATGCACAGTCTTCCTGAAAAAGAATTCAGAATAAAAGTCATAACCATGCTGATGGACATACAGAGAAATGTTCAAGAGCTGAGGGAGGAAGTGAGGGAAGTGAGGAAAGACAATGCAGAAATCAGACAAGCGATCGACGGGCTTAACAGCAGACTGGATGAGATGCAAGAGACTGTTAATGGAATAGAAATCAGAGAACAGGAATACAGAGAAGCTGAGGCAGAGAGAGATAAAAGGATCTCTAGGAATGAAAGAATATTAAGAGAACTGTGTGACCAATCCAAACGGAACAATATTCGCATTATAGGAGTACCAGAGGAAGAAGAGAGAGAAAAAGGGATAGAAAGTGTCTTTGAAGAAATAATTGCTGAAAACTTTCCCTCGCTGGGGAAGGAAATAGTCTTGCAGTCCACTGAAGCCCACAGATCTCCCAACACAAGGGACCCAAGGAAGACAACACCAAGACACATAATAATTAAGATGGCAAAGATCAAAGATAAAGACAGGGTATTAAAGGCAGCTAGAGAGAGAAAAAAGATCACCTACAAAGGAAAACCCATCAGACTATCATCAGACTTCTCAACAGAAACCTTACAGGCCAGAGAGAATGGCATGATATATTTAACATTATGAAACAGAAGGGCCTCAAACCAAGAATATTGTATCCAGCACGATTATCATTTAAATATGATGGAGGGATAAACAATTTGCAGACAAACGAACGTTGAGAGATTGCCTCTCATAAACCACCACTACAGGATATCTTAAATGGACTGCTCTTGATGGAAGCACACCTAAGGCTAAAAAGACGTCACCAGAGAAAACAAAATCATAGCAAAGAAAGCAGACCATCCAAATACTAACTAAAGGCAAAGAATAAAACACCTAGTATAGGAAGAATGGAGGAGGAGGAATAAGAAGGGAGAGAAATAAAGAAACATCAGACAGTGTTTACAATAACTTAACAAGAAAGTTAAGTTAGATTGTTAGATAGTAAACAAGCAACCCTTGAACCCTTGATAAGCATGAATGTAAAGCCGGCAATGGCAGTAAGTACATATCTATCAATAATCACCCTAAATGTAAATGCACTGAATGCACCATTCAAAAGACACAGAGTAACAGAACGGATAAAAAAGCAAGACCCATCTATATGCTGCCTACAAGAAACTCACTTCAAACCCAAAGATATACACAGACTAAAAGTGCAGGGATGGAAAAAGATATTTCATGCAAACAACAAAGAGAAAAAATCAAGTGTTGCAGTACTTGTATCAGACAAAATAGACTTCAAAACGAAGAAAGTAGCAAGAGACAAAGAAGGACATTACATAATGATAAAGGGTCAGTCCAACAAGAGGTTATAACCATTATAAATATACATGCAACCAACACAGGAGCACCAGCATATGTGAGACAAATACTAACAGAATTAAAGGAGGAAATAGACAGCAATGCATTCATGTTAGGAGACTTCAACACACCACTCACACCAGAGGACAGATGAACCAGATAGAAAATAAGTAAAGACACAGAGGCACTGAACAACACACTAGAACAGATGGACCTAACAGACATCTACAGAACTCTACACCCAAAAGCAACAGGATACACATTCTTCTCAAGTGCACATGGAACATTTTCCAGAATAGACCACATACTAGGCCACAAAAAGAACCTCAGTAATTTCAAAAATATTGAAATCCTACCAAGTAACTTCTCACATCACCAAGGTATAAAACTAGAAATAAATTTTAGAAAGAAAACAAAAAGGCTCACAAATACATGGAGACTTAACAACACTCCTCTAATTAATCAATGGGTTAACGACCAAATCAAAACAGAAATCAAAGAATATACGGAGACTAATGAGAACAACAACACAAAGCCACAACTTCTGTGGGACACAGCAAAGGCAGTTCTAAGAGGAAAGTATATTGCAATCCAGGCCTATTTAAAGAAGGAAGAACATTCCCAAATGAATAGTCTAAAGACACAATTACTGAAATTGGAAAAAGAAGAACAAATGAGTCCCAAAGTCACCAGAAGGAGGGACATAATAAAGATTAGAGAAGAAATAAATAAAATTGAGAAGAATAAAACAACAGGAAAAATCAATGAAAAAAAGAGCTGGTTCTTTGAAAAAATAAATAAACCCCTAGCCAGACTGATTAAGGGAAAAAGAGAATCTGCACATAAACACAATCAGAAATGAGAAAGGAAAACTCACGAAGGACCCCACCAAAATACAAAGAATCATAAGAGAATATTATGAGAATCTACACGCTAACAAGCTCGAGAACAGAAGAAATGGACAACTTCTTAGAAAAATACAACGTTCCAAGACTGACCAAGCAAGAAACAGAGAAACTAAACAGATCAATCACCACAACGAAATTGAACTGGTAATCAAAAAAACTACCCAAGAACAAAAGACCCGGGCCTGATGGATTCACCTCTGAATTCTACCAGACATATAGAGAAGATATAACACTGATTCTCCTTAAAGTTTTCCAAAAAATAGAAGAGGAGGGAATAGTTCAAGCTCATTCTATGAAGCCAGAATCACTCTAATACCAAAACCGGGCAAAGACCTCACCAAAAAAGAAAACTATAGACCAATATCCCTGATGAACCTGGACGCAAAAATAATCAACAAAATATTAGCAAACCGAATTCAAAAATACATCAAGAGGATCATACAACATGATCAAGTGGGATTCATCCCAGGGATGCAAGGATGGTACAACATTCGAAAGTCCATCAAAATCATACACCACATCAACAAAAAGAAGAACAAAAACCACATGATCATCTCCATAGATGCTGAAAAAGCATTTTGACAAAATTCAGCATCCATTCCTGATTAAAACTATCAACAAAATGGGTATAGAGGGCAAGTACCCCAACATCATAAAGGCCATATATGACAAACCCACAGATAACATCATACTTAATGGTGAGAAGCTGAAAGCTTTTTATCTAAGATCGGGAACAAGACAGGGATGCCCACTGTCTCCACTGTTATTCAACATAGTACTGGAGGTCCTAGCCATGGCAATCAGACAAAACAAAGGAAATCAAGGCATCCGGATTGGTAAAGAAGAAGACAAATTGTCACTATTTGCAGATGACATGATATGGTACATAAAAAACCCTAAAGACTCCACTCCAAAACTACTAGAACTAATATCTGAACTCAGCAAAGTGGCAGGATACAAAATTAACACACAGAAATCTGTTGCTTTCCTATACACTAATGGTGAACTAACAGAAAGAGAAATCAGAAAAACAATTCCATTCACAATTGCACCAAGAAGAATAAAATACCTAGGAATAAATCTAATGAAGGAAGTGAAAGACCTGTACTCTGAAAACTACAAGACACTCCTAAGAGAAATTAAAGAGGACACTAACAAATGGAAATGCATCCCATGCTCTTGGCTAGGAAGAATAAATATTGACAAATGGCTATACTACC
>JAVSCE010016944.1:0-42099 GCA_032199065.1 Smutsia gigantea | reverse complement strand
TTTTTCTGATACATTTTACATGTAGTAAAATGAGGTATTTTTAAAGAACATACATATTTTATCTAAATTTTTATATCTCTTATGTCTAGTGGAGTTGCTGATATGAATGTAACTTTCAGAGAGAATAAAAGATTTGCAGAAAGTTCTGAACAAATATCTAGTATATAATATTAAATGTTGTGATAGCCATCTTCAGAGAGATCTTGGAACAGATAGGTGTTCGCTAGCATGGAAGAGTTCAGTTTTCTTTGTTGAAAACAGCTCTTCACAGAAGGTTTGATTGCAAGACAGGGGCCAGTCCTAGAGAGTTTGGATCTGGAACTAGGTGTAGTCTCTAGAGGAAAAGTTGCTGTTGAGGTGAGATAGTCCAGCCAGACAGGAAGTCAGTTATCTTGAGAGAAACTGACAAGTAACTTGGTCAGCCTGAGGAGCTACAATAAAGATGACAGCTGGCAGACAGGGCACAAAAAACAGGGTCCTGCAGGAAAGCAATATATTGAGATGTGGTGAGCAGACAGGCTATTATCACTTGTCAAGAGATGCAAGGGAACAGGAAGCCAGCCCTAAGTCATGGAGTTTGAAGTTCAGAATTAGGTTTCAGGTGGCAAGGATGGGGGCATGAGAAAGTCAGACTCCCAACCCTGAAGTCATGAACATGCTGTATTGCTTATCATGATCAGAACTGATAATAGAGTCCAGATAGGAAACTTGAGTCATAAAGAGAGAACTTTATCCCAAGAAGAAATCAAGTTACTAGAACTAGGACATAAAGTGGAACTACAATAGCTGCCAGATCAACTTGAGTATTGATCACAATCATGACATCCCTCTCCAACAGGCTTGCAATCTTTCTAAGACAGGGACAACGTGTTGGCATTAGTGGCTAGAGGCAGATGATTACATGAAACATTTTTTAAAATGTCTTCTGGGTATTATAGACCACAGAAATTAGAGCAAATTTTCACTTTGGCCTGATATTTAAGGCAGCAGGAATATAATTTACTTTTGGTTGAGGTGGTTCAACAATCATTTTCACTATTAGCAACACATGTATGTTAAAAGGAAGACATGGCTAGAAAGAGCTCTAGCTTGACAAACTGAATTGGAGGAACTATAATGAGGAAAGGTTTAAGAAAATCTAAAAGGTAGCACTGAAACACCCTTCAAAAATTATGCTCTGACTCATAAAAGCAGTAGTGATTTGATCAGCGTGGAAGTTTGCTGCTTTAAGGAAAACGTTTGTCAACTTTGTATTGAAGAATTTAGCTGGGGGAAGGGAGATTTTACTTCTGATATATTCACAATCTAGATATGATAAATCTTTGGGCTTTTGAGTATTCCTTCATAAACAATAAATAAAAGGAATGAAATCTCTTAGAAATACATAATAAGTAATTCTATATTTAAGGAAAATTATTGTAATAATACACAATTGGTAATAGAACAGAACTTTGACTGTGTTAGTAAAAAAGTTAACTAATCACCTTATTATTCTGATCACATATTTGCTTCTCAATTACACCCACACACAAAGGTTATAATCACCATCAGAATAGACATCTTTTGAACATGAAGTCCAGTGATAAATAACTAGGATTTCACAAACATCATCCCATTCTTCAAACTCTAATAATAATTTTAGCTCCCACTGTGAGCCTTAGATTCTAATTTATATTTTAAATGAAATGTATCAGTGTCTTCCAAGAAAAATGAGATAAGCAAGTATATTATTATAAAATAAGAGCAATGATATAAATTTGCACATTTTGTAGCTTTAACGCACAAACCAACTCAGTTTGATGAGCATAGGTAGATTTTTTTCCCCTTAAACCAATGACCCTTTAAAAAAGAAAAAGGAATCAGTAGCACTTGAGGATCTTGTAGAGCTACGGAAAGAGATGCTGACACAGCTAGCAGAGAGGATGTGGTGCTAGAAGCAGATTTGCATGCACACACATTACTTCCCTATCACCACTCAGAGCCACTGACGTGCGGCAGCTTGACTATGGCAGCTTATTTCCCATGCTGGTACCTGCCCTTCTGTAGCTTGGTGGACTTAATAACCACTCAAAACAAAAGTATGTATTTGTTCACCAAATGACTTCATGGCAGCCATTTGAAGGCAAGTGTGACCCAATCCCTGAACTCCTTGCTTTATTTAAATAACATATATATGTTTGTCAGTTTGTATGACTGATGCTTAACTAATTGAATGTGTTATATATGTGTGTCCTGCTAGATTGAGATTTCTCTTAAATTGTGTTATGTATATATATTTGCAATTATAGTAAGAAAGGTCTCTATGTGAGGTGAAAATAAGAAAAACTGACCACCCTGACATCACATTATAAAGTAGTATGAAATGTGGTTAATGATTTTTGTTGCTGTTATCTTAAGATCTTGGCATCCTCCAGCTGTGGAATTCACAGCACAAAGCAGATCACCTAGATAAACAGAAAATAGTCCATGTTGACGCTAGACTTCACTGACTCCAGTGTCCTTCACTTTTCTCTTTCTATTCATGATCAAGTTTACATTTCTCTGACAGCAGAGCGTCACCTCCAGAGTCTCAATAAATCTTTCTACCTCTCCATCTTTTTGAATTACTTCTTCACTCTTTTAATTCTTTCTCATCTCTCAATTTTTCATCAACAGTCCTAGAAACACATTCCTTCTGTCCTATCTGGACCCCAAAATGAAGTTCAGTGATCTCTTCACTGACAGCCTCGATTGCTTGCCCTTTCACCTGGCTTGCCTGTTTCCTTCTTTCAAGTATGTATAGACTTCTCTTTTCTGGCGGAAAACAAAAGGTAGGTACATTCTTAGAGAAGGCACTTACCATGTGGATATAGTCTATCACAAATTCATCCTCTCCTAATTCATTGGCTAATAATAATTTCTGGGACCTGCCATTCCCACTCTTTCTATGATATTTAGAACCAGAAAAGCAAACATTGGGGGAATATAGCAAAAAGAGGTGTCATTTTCTAGTGCTTTATTAGAGCCCTGTAGAGTGGTGAAAGGAGTGGAAAGCTTTTCTCAAAATAAGGTGATTTAGATCAGTAGAACAGGGTAATCATATTCTGTTACTAATCACAGAATGTTGGATCGGAAAATCAATGCTCACTCATTTAATTTGTATTTCTTCCTAAGCATTGTATTGATTGGTTAAATACGCCCACTCTACTAGCCACTTAAAATAATCCCTTCTTGTTTACATTTAATCTTTCTGTTTTTATTTCACATCTCCAATGAATTTCTTCAAAAGATCCCAGCAGCTGACTTCTGCCCAATCAGAGCCAAGGTTCACTGTTTTGGACCTGAGCAGTTAATATTAATACAAAGCAGAAGGCTCTATTTCCAAATTTAGTGTTCTTTTTAAAATAATTTCAGAAATATCTGACTTTTCAGACCATGACCTGTGTCAGTTTGTATTACTGATGCTCAACTAATTGAACGTATTATATAGGTGTGTCCTGCTTGACTGATGATTTCTGTTAAATTTTGTTTGTAGGATCTCTCCTCTACTAACTTCTCATAGCCGACTTTGTTATATTATCATAATGCATAGAGTTTGTAACCTTCCCATTTAGTCATTACCATATGGACTAATGGCTAAGTGTCCAGGTCTTCAAGTTCGCCTATATGTGTTTAGATTTAAGTTACACCACTTACTAGCTGTGGGACATTAGGGAATTAATATATTTCTCTTGAGTTCACTGTGATCATATGTAAAATGGGGATAATATTAGCACAATTTCTTGTGTTGTTGTGAAGCAGAAATGAGGTAATTCCTGTAAATGTCTAAACCTGATGCCTGATACATGGCAAACTCTAAATAAGTGTAAGCTGATTTTATTAATGAATGCAAGTAGTGAGGCTGTAAAAGCCTTCAACTAATATGTGTATTTCTTTCTTAAATAAAGAGCTGCTATTACAGCTGCCCTAATTTTTTTAGGCTACCTTTACCTGTGGATTTCTTAGAGATTCAGATCTATAGTAGAAATAACTTTTTTTCTCGTTTTGAAAAGTTGTTTTTAACCAGTCCCTTAGAAGACTCCTGTGTGAGACATACTAGTAAAATATACCAAGTACCTCCTCTGTTTCCAAGCAACAACAGCATAAAATATGTAAACAAATGAATAACTTTAATTTCTGAATCGTGCTGCATTATTGCTTTGCCTCAAATTCTCTGTCCCCTTCAGGTACCATGCCTCATTTATCAGGAAGAGGAAGTTCTTTGACACATTGTTTTGATACCGTAATTTATCCAGACAATTGCCGTTATGATGATGCTTTGGATTCGTTTAGATCTACTGTTCTGAGAGGAAGAATAGCTGGCCTACATTCTTCCTCATACCTTATTAAAATTGCTGCATTCCCATTTGTGAGTTTGAGGAGTGACTGTGTAGCATACCTCTTTATAAAGATAAAGTGTCGAGTGATGAATGAAAACAGTCTACCTATACTCTTGATTTAGTTGGTTATTAAAATAATCTCATATTGGGCTTGTATTTTACTATTAGAAAATTGGCAATATGCTAATATATTTGGTTTAACTGGGCCAAGCCTATGTCTTATTTAACTTTGATTCCCCAGAACAAACTCATTTATTAAGAATAAATGCTTGTTGAATCAAATTAAGCAGCCAAACAGTCGACAAAATGAAAGTTGTGGTTAATAAAATGGGCCACACTGGAACTACCATTCTTGTTGAGAAGCTTACTTTAATCACCTTGTTGTTTTCTAGCATAACATAATCATTTATTAAAATGATAGAATATTTCCCACATTGAGAAAATGGTAATTTTGTATTATGTTGATATCTGACTGAGAATAAAATAGGCATCTTATCAGTGTCATTGGAGGTGTCATGAGCATTAATACCTGAGAATTTCTGTGGGTCACATTTAAATTAGAAAATCTGCAAGAGTTCACATTTAGGTATCACCCCATGCCCACTGTTGTTTGTGAATAATGCAGTTTCAATTTATAGAGTTGCATCATGTATTTTAGAGCTGGAAAGAAACTAGACAGGTCTTCTCTTGAACCTAAAGAGGAATGCACTTCAATGGGGTGCTCATGCAAAATTGAATAATGATGTAGATAATGTTTATGATCCCTTTTGGAGGAAAAAGATGGAACAGTGAGATACTGCACATTAAGCACATTACTGGTTATATATTTATTAACAATCCTGGGCTTTATTAATAAAATGTTTTCTTGCATATATGCCTTATTTTTTCTCTAGCATATATGCCTTATTTTTTTCTCATAGGTTTATGTCTGAATTTTTAGGAATTTTAGCATACTTTGGTGAAATGGACATCTAATTTCCAAAAACTGTAGACGCTGACTACTTTTGATCAAAAGGTATATTATTGATGAAAATTCAGCAGTCTAGTCTGGAAGATCAAATGAAGAATTCAGCTGTTCGTGAGATGAATATATAAGTAGAGGAAGGTGAAGAATATAAGCTACTTAGCAGCTCAAGCCTTCTCTTGACTCTAACTAAGTACTGGAGAAATATCAATGTTATTTTTCCCAGAAGCCATTTATTTAGATAGGGAAATTAGAATGCTATGAGAAAATACAATGTTGGGAGTTATCTGTCAGGAAACAAAATGGATGTGTGTGGTATCTACCCACTTTCATGATGAGGGCCCTGTGTTGTACTTAATGCCCTAAAACTTACGGGGCTTGAAACTTCAGCAAAGATTCCAGTTTTTTTATAATAACTTCTTAGTGAAAGTGAGTGCGGTTCAGCAGCCCGGTATGTGCTTCTGGAACAGCACCCAATGAGTCTTTTAACTTTGTTTCCAGAGCTTTTTATTTTTTTAATACTGTTCCATGAGATTTGGTAGAAAAAGGATTCCATGAACAGACTGTTTGGGAAATGCTGAATATTTTATCCCCATGTTATAAATTCACAATGTTTTTTTTTTCTCGTTAAAGACTTAAAATTCCTGGAGTAAACAAAAACTGAAAAACAAAACAAAAAATCCCTCTAATAAAATGAATACTATATATATATGTGTGTGTGGATATGTATATGTGGATAAAATGAAGGTTCCTGTGGCCAGGATTCTCACCTGGCCCTGGTTGGCTAGCTCACTACACATGCGTGGGCAATATGTCATTATGGACTCTATATAAAGAGCCCTGCCCAGTGCTCTGGGTGACACGGTGGCATGGCTGCAAGGCTGCAGGAGAGCAGAGCAGAGGCTGGAGTGGTGGCAGTGCTGAGGACAGAGGCCCAGAGGATGGCTCGGTAGGCAGAGAGAGGCCCAGAGGCAGAGACTGGCTTGCTGCATGCAGACTCACTCTTTGTGGATGAGATTTTAGTGATTGACCTGCCACCGTGGAAATAAAGTTGGGTGTAAATCTTTAAACCCCAAGAACATTCAACTGTCATTTCTTTGATCACATTGAGTCCATAGTGAACTTGTCCGGGGCTGAAACCCATTGGCAAGACAGGTGGGGATGCGGGGAAGGAGATTGAGGATCAGTTCCGGAGGTGTCAGGGTCAGGGGAGGAGGGGGGCTGGGAGGGTGCAGAGAAGCTGGAGGGGTCGGGGCAGGGTGGTGGGGATTGGCACAAGCGCTGTGTTCTAGGTTTTATAAGAGCCTGGGTGAGACGAGGTGACTCTGTTGAGCATCTGGCCTATATAATAGTTTTTAATGTTCATGAGTACAAATGCAACTTTTTTGAGATAATCACTTGCATGTTTTCTTTCAGAAACTTATTTATATATTGTCCTAATGAGACTGCTTCCTTAACTATAGTGTTTTTGTGGTCACATTGCTAGTATTTGATACCACAAAGTTTTGTTTGGGTTACATCTATACTCAGTGACTTCAGCATCCATAGTAATGACACTCTAATAGCCTCCTCACTCAGTTCCTAGACTTCACTGACTCTGGTGACCTTCGTTTTCTCTTTCTGTTCACGATCAAGTTCACACTTCTCTGACAGCAGAGTACTGATGCCAGGGTTCTTGTTTGCGGAGTCAAAGAATGGACTTAGCAAACACTCAAGGTAGGAGAGCCAGGGAGAGGCTTTTATTTAAAGATAAAAGTGAGAAGACAGAGCTCCTGGTGGGACAAGAGAACCCGGGGTGGTGTGTTGTCTAGGGGATTTATAGGCAGTTTAGGATTTTTGCAAACTGATAAAGGGCTTAGGGGTGTGGACTTGTTAAAAGTGGTCTTAGAATGTTCGTCCTTGATGAGACATTAAGTCCCTTTCAGCATGCTAAAGTGAATTCTACACATGATTATAAATGATTAGCATAATAAAAATACGGGCTATGCTGAGATACTTTCCTTTATTTGGGGAATATTAACTGATCTCACTGAAGAATGATCTAGAGCTTAATGTTTAACAGTGAGTTTTGGTAGGGGATTTCCTTGCATGATGTTACACTGTTCTGACTGTAATTATCTTGCCTTGCTTTTTCCAAAGGCCATCACCCTACTCTGACTACACTCATGGTCCCTGTCTCAGTATCACCTCCAGAGTCTCAGTAAATCTTCCCACCTCTCCATCTTTCACTTGTTTTGAACTTGTTCTTTTCTCTCATCTCAATCTTTCAACAAAATTCTAGAAACATTCCTTCTGCCCTACCTGGACCCCAAAATGGACAGTTTCAGGGATCTCTGCACTGACATCCTATATTTCCTTGCCCCTTTGATCTGTCTTGCCAATTTCCTTTTGCTAGGTACAGACTTCTCTTTTCTCTGGCAGAAAACGAAAGGTTTAGGTGCATTCTTAGAGAAAGCACTGCCAGCTACAGGGGGTGTATTCATCCCCTCCAACCTCATTTGTACTTTCACTGCTACTCAAGTCTTTTTTGTTTTTTAATTCCTCAAATATGTTCTATGGAATGAGCCACAGTGGTGGGGACTATCACAGATATCAATTTGCTTTCTTATTAATTAATTCAACAAATATTTATTGATTACCTAATAAGGCCCAGGTGTTGGTTTAGGATTTGGGCCTACTTTGTTAAGAAAGGGAGAAAAAGTCTCTTCCCATGGGGTTTGTATTCTAGTGGAGAAGCACACCAAAACAAATGAGAAACTGCCATTTTTCTCCCCTCATTGTCTCACATACAAGATATTACGCATATATATAGAAATAAAAAAGACAAAATATATTCTTAGAATTTAAGGGTATTATAGTGGAACACATAAGAGCAATCTAGGTATTTATAATTTATTTTTACATTAATTCAATTATTTTACATTTATATACTCCAAATATGTGTCAGAAAATGTGTTTAAAATTCTGGATCTATACAGAAGAATCAAAGATGGCCTCTGTTCTCAAGGTACAAGTGAGTGACAGAATATTATAGGTGCTCTCAGATAAAGTTAGGATAAAAGGGCTATATTCATGTAGAGGTTTAATCCCATGGCTTTGATTAATGCACCCTTTATTGGTCTCTATTTCTCTTTGTAAGCTTATGCTGTTTTATAATCAGTGTTTATGAAGAAAGCAAAGGATCAAATATCAAATGGTACAATGTAAACTTATCTAAGCAGTTTTAGAGGCATTTAATTGTGGATTCTCTACATAAATTTAAAAAATAGCAATATCTATTTGATAAGTTGATTTTAATAATAGAATCACAACCTAAAGTTGGAAAAGATCAGTTTCTCAATGAGATAAAATTGTATTTTATATTTGCTTAATATAATTGTAGACTTTCACATTTCCTTGGGAGATTGCATTGTAGATTTCACTGTAAGAATATATTTAAATGGAAGAGATTTTGATTTTGTAGAACATTTTCTCATTATGTCCCAAGATTATTTAATAATTTATCCCTACAATTTTATTCTTCAAATATTTAAAATAAAAATACTATTAATGGTTATTTATGTACTAAGGGGAGATAGTGGTGTTTCTGATATATTTCAACCCTCATCATTACCTCCTAGGGAAGTAAATATATATATTATAACTAAGATATTTAGGACTTGAAAACCAACTTTTCTAAGGGATGTCAATAAACAATCATGGGCTGGTACCTCAAATTTCCATGATGGAAATATGCATGTGTATAACCAAAAGCATTCCATTCAGTTTTTCTTTAATGAGGACTATAAAACTAAATACAAATAAAGAATGAGAAAACTTCAGAGCAGGTCATGTTCTTTAAAAAATCTGAATATAGGGCTATAAGATAAAGGTTTCTTTGAAATGTTTGTGGTCAGTGTTTGTATTGTATTAGTTAGGGTTCTCCACAGAAACAGAACTAATAGGAGGTATATATGCATAGTAAGGAATTTGCTCATGTGATTATGGATGCTGACAGGTCCCCAAATCAGCAGCTGGTGAACTTAAGACCCAGTAGAGCCAATGGTGTAAATCCAGTCCAAAAACAGGCAGGTTGGAGACCCAGGAAGCTGAAGTTGAAGGCAGGGAAAAAAAACAACATCCCAGCTCAAAGGCAGTCAGGCAGAAGTTCCCTCTTCCTGGAGGGTCAGCCTTTCTATTCATACCTTCAAATGATTGCAGGATGTTCATCCACATTAGGGAAGGCAATCTGCTTTATGAGCCCCACTGTTTTCAAATGTTAATCTCATGTAAAGACACCCTCACAGGTACACAGAATATTTGACTAAATGTCTGGGTAACCCCTGGCCCAGTCAAGTTGACAGAGAAAATTAACTATCATATTATTTTTCATAGTAAATGCAGAGCCAGCAAATAAAAATTCTAGTGCTGAAGTCTGTGAAAATTTTTGACTTTCAGTTCCCTCTCATTTAAAAATGTTACAGAATTGATAGTACATTCAGACTGAATGTCAGTGATTAGTTCTTATTGATTGATTCAGTATATTTCTATTAAGCACTGATTATACACCAGGTATTTTTATAGGTACTAATATAAAAACTTGTATAAACTCATATTTGCATTTTTTAACAGCTAAGTGCTATTCAGTGTTCCACGATCCCTTCTTTTTATTTTGAAGTAAGCTTGATATATTCCTAATGAAACAGACCATAAATAGCAGCAATTGGTGGCCTATCTCACTCTGTGTGTGTGTGTGTGTGTGTGTGTGTGATACACAATCACACATGCATATATAAAAACAAATCATCTAATGAGGGGTAGTGAAAAGTGATATATCAATCTGAAATCACTATCATTTATCGATCCAAAGTCAATATTATCTTTTTCTGGATTGTTCACTGTGCATTATCTCATTATTATAGATACTCTCTGAGCTAATTTTATTACTATCACCCATATTTCTCAGATAGAGAATGTGAATTAGAAAGTATGTAACATGCTCAAGCATTCATCTTGTAAATAGCAGAGAGTGACACTCAGAACTGGATTCCTCTCTTGGTAGTTTGGAAAGCTAAATTTAGCATAAAGTTAAATAATTTAAATTATTTACATAGTAGGGGCTCAAAAAATATAAATTAAGTGATTGAGAGGACTGTTAAAAGCTTCAGTTTCACTATTTCTCCAAATTAAAACAATGAGTGAGAGTGGATGTTGAATATGTATTTAAATTATTTCCTTCAGAAGGAAAATAAATAAAAAATGCCCAGTGGTGCCAAATTACTCTAATAATTTTACTTTGATATGCATAAACATAAAGCTAGGTATAAAAATCTGTGTGCTTAAAGGTATGCTTTTATAACTGTAAAACTAATAGTTTATAAATATATACAAATAAAGACTATAAAACTAATAAAATTAAGAAATTCCAATTATGTATTAGATTATGCTTTTTGTCTTAAACACTGAAACTAGATCTAACTGCTGAGCTATAAGTTTTCCTCTGAGTGTGACATGCCTATATGCCCTAATACACATGAAACATCTCAGTTCTTCACCACTCTTCTTTACTGAAATGACTGATAGACTTTAGTTTGTATGACCATTCATTATGTAAGTTTTCCTTCAGGTAGCGGAAGCCGTCATTTATATATTGTCTGTCTGTGTTATTTTTTATTAACTTGTGAAAAGTAAGGTGTTACTGTATTCGGAGGCAGTTTATTGAATTCATGAAGTATCATTAAAAGTCCCAATAACTTTACTGAAGATGCTGAAGTTTCATTCTACCAAACTATTTTTCATTTCCCAGTCATAACTTCAAAAGGAAATTTTAGTCTTCACAGCTTGTAAAATAAGTCAACATAACCATAAAGATGGACATGAGACAGTTGTCTTTTTTACACTAGGACATGCCAGTCTAGCTGCAATCATACTCACCATGATTCAAAATACACATACAAATGTGGACTCTGTCCGTACTGAGCTGCAAAGAGATCAGTGCTTCCAGTAATTTTTCATTTAGATATAAACACAAGAATTTATACGTAGAATTCTCAAATACAGGTAGAGAACACTTGAGTTAGAATGGCATGAATTCACTATATGTCTAATCAATAACTATTTAGGACCTAATATACGTCTGGCTTTGTATTAAATGCTGAATGGTTACAACAGACCCTGACTTTAATCTCAGGGGTCTGAGAGTCTATTTCAGTTCATTTTGTTCACAGACACAATGTATGTATGACCAATACAAAATTAGTTGCTAATGAGCTGATAATCAATAGAATATATATTAATATGTTTACTTTGAAGTATTCATTCATATTCAATAAGATTTCAATCTTTACTCCTATTGTCTTAGATATAGAAATTGGTGAAGTCCTCATACCTTTTCCTCTATAGCAATTATGTTTAGGGAAAATATATTTGGTAGAATTGTGTTAGTTGACCTTGTCAACCTTAAAAATAAAACAGTTGGTCATTGTATCAACAAGGTCAGTTTATTTGGGAATAGCAGAATAATCACAGTTTGGGACAAGCAAACTAGACAGTTCTAAAGAACAAAGGAGAGGGGCTCAGTTTTATTGAGGAAAGGAGGAAATTGGGAAGGACTGGAGAAAAGTCCATTAGAGGAGAGCAAGAGTTCAAACTTCCATTGGCTGAGTATGGCAGTTTCTCATTGGCTATTGCTGTTGCTGGGCAAGGAGAAAATTTTCTTTTCTCCTGCTAGGGTAGTAAAGTAAGTTTCTTCCTGCTGAAGAATGCAAAGTACAGTTCTTCCTGTTGGGGTCTGCAATTGACTAGGAGTGGTAGTGCCTGAGAGTTCCTTTTCAGATCTTCTGAATGCCATTTTAAATGAGGTTTCCTTTATTTATTCTCACACCCTAAAGATCCAGAATGTCTTGTGTCGGGAGCCAGTCTGATCCATCCGTCTGATGGAACTGCCCAGATGCCCCGAAAAGAAGGAACTGCAATACAGACCTCTGAAAAGAACATCCCCATCCCCGCTCTCTCTCATTATATTATGGTGTTTGGAAATGTTGTTATTGGTCACTTTCACCTAAATTAGAAAACCAAATTTAATATACCCTGAGAGAAATGCCAGAGGCAAGACCCCCTAATTCTTCCAGGTGGTAGAGATACCTTGAGACAACTGCTGGGCATAAAAGCCACAGGGTATAAATCTGCAAAGAAGTAAGAAGAGCTAACCTTTTCAAAGAACATTGCTTCTCTCTCACTTACCAACTGCACATCTCCCTGTATGGCTCCGGAAAATGGCTGGTTAGCCCGAGATGGGTAAGATTCCTCAAGGGAGGAACAACCTAAGACAGGCACAGTCGCAGGGGGGCCATCAGGTGAGCAATAGGGGGCCAACAGAGGTGAGGCTCAGAACCTCACCCCCCCCAGTTCTGAGAGAAATCTGCGCCCATGGCTGTTTTGTTGCCCTTGTCGCGCTCGGATCTATACCCAGTTTATAGGCATGGATCTGACAGTCTACACTTGCTTTCCTACTGCATTGAACTCTACTTTCCATCTTTATCTTATATCAAGATTTAAACAACTTTCTATTAGAAACTGTAATCTTTTTTACTTTTACCTACTGCTTTAACATTTTATTAAAGAATAATGGGAGGGGGATGCGAGGAAGATATTGGAAACAAATATTGAGTTATAATAAATGAAGATTGTTTGAGTGGGTTCCAGTTCCCCCTCCCCACCCCTATGTGGCCTCCAGATGGCATATTTGATGAATGTGTAAATAGGTGGGTTCAAAGAACAGGTGGTTCCCGCTGGCTAACCCTCCAGAGAACAGCTTGATAAATTATAAAAGTAATAAGAACAGGGCATTGCCTAACTTCAGATCAGAAAAATCTTCATCGTAAGTCTTACTGAAAATGGGTCTGAGGCACACTCCGTGAAATTTATGCCTGCCTGCCAAAAGGTCATCATGTCCTTTTGGAGACAGCCTCTTTCTTTCCTACCGGAGATGGAGAATGGGAGTATAGCTATGAAAGAATAAGAACCCTACATAAAAACAATACAATAGTAAACTTTAAATAGTCATCTGTTAAAAAAAAAACAAGAATCTGGCACCTACCTAACCTTTGTAAGATTTTCTAACCACAGAAACTAGGAACAAAGTTTACTTAGAAACCAGTAGACCTTTAAGATATGTCAAAATGATTTAACCTCATTTTCTAAACTCATGTAACCCTGCTCAATGCATCAATTAAATGATTAATAACTGTACTTTATGTAATCAAAGAGTATATAAACAATCTGCTACTTTTAATTAAAGGCCAGGCTCAGCTTTTGCTAGTGTCTGTGTCCTCATTCATTCACTCAGCCGCCAACACCGTCCATCCTTCAGGGACCCCTGGACTAGCTGGAGCTGGACTCCGGCAGTCTTGATTGAAGCTGTAGATATTTTGTTTCACTAAAATCAAGTGTAAGTTTTTCCAAACAAGTTAGGAATAAAGCATAATCCTTATAAAATTTGGCTATGATTCCATACATTACTATAATATTAACCCAGTGTTAATATAAGCTTATATTTAATGTGATCATTATTCATAATTTGACACAAGTAATTAATTTTCTTCTACTTCAAAATTTTCTGAACTTTTTTTCCACACTCTCAATGGCTTATTTGATGATTTCCTTATTCAAAAAATATGATAATTACCTCACCCAGCTAAAGTTAAAACTCAGTGAAAAACACAACTTATAAAAGTGAAAATTTGTGTTTAAAAAATGAGTATTATTCACATTTATTATCTTTTCTCTGAGCTTTTCTTTCTTCATTTGCTCATACATGAAAAATAAACAATGTCCTTTTCACTTATTTTCTTGAAGGCTTTTGCCATTTTCCAGAAATATCTCTAAATATTTGAGGTCAGTTAATCCTAGTTAGGGAATTTCGTATTTCTAGAAAATGTCCTATAATTAATAGCTTTCTGCCAAAATGATTTTAAACCACATTTCCATGTGAGTCAATGGATTGGGATATATTCTTTAGGTAGGAAAGATTATTAACATTTTGCATCTTAGCAGATGGTGCTGTTAAATTACGATTTCTTAACATGACGACAACCCATGAAGCAAGGCTCATTAATAATCTGCCAAATGCTGTCATCTGTATAAACTGATTCTCCATTAGTAATGTATCCTTTTATTTTCTCCTGCCAGAAAACTGCTGATTCTTTGAAACCATTGGCAATGATATGACTTTATACAGCATGTGTGTGCACATGCATATGAGTATGCACACACAAGTTACTGAGTGCAAAGGCAAAACCTAGCATTACTTTACAGAACATGAATTGAAAATGCATTGTGGTATGGTGTGACTGGTGGCTTTGGTGAAGCCAAAGATGTTCCATTTCAAAAGGAAGAGGCGGTTGAAACTGGAAATTGAGGGCAAGACAACTACTGAAAAGAATTCTTGAAGGATAACATTCTTCCCTTTGACTATCTGTGTGGTTAAGTCCCTTGCCTGGAGTAGAAGGGGAAAGCCAGGCTGAGAGCACCTCCTGGTGTCGGGGAGTATTATTATCTTGTGTATGCAGCTATTAAGACTTTGCTTAGCATTTCTCCTGTCTTAAATCAAGGACTAAAAACAGTAATAATACTGGAAATGTTAGTTCCATGTCCCAAATAATTTATTTACCATTGCTTCCCTCTCTATTTTACCATGTCTCTATCAATTATCAATGCTTTTATTCTGCTATTATTATCACTTTGGTCCTTAATCAAAGGTATTCCTCAGTTATGCTGCAGAGAAAGGCAGTTTTCCCTATGTGGTCCTTCCTCTTTGTCTTTTTTCTTTTCCACATTAACAGTCCCTAATTTTTAGAATAATGACTATAGCTTATAAATGAATAAAGGTAAATGAAAATAAATGAGTAATTGCTCAAATTATAAAATTCAATTTCTGTATCACTGATTAATAAATATATTAATTACATCAATTTAAGTATTTCAGTTAATCAGTTCATCCACATAGAATGTAGCTACAAAATGAAAAAAAACATAGTTTATTCAGTTGTTACAAATGTAGGAGGAGGCAATGGAAATAAGAATAATAAGATTTTATACAGAACCAAAAGTTTGCTTCCTTTTCTCCCAGAGACACTCTTTTATAAACCATGGTGTTGAGTTTCCAAGCTGTGTTATTAAATATATTTGGTTAGATTACATTCTGAATAAAATGAGTTTATTGGAGTGAGTGTCTATATGGGACACTTAGTTTTATAAAACTTTTGTACCTGTATGATGCAGAGCATCCCTTAGATTGTCTTCTTGCAGAGGACTGCTGTTAGAGTAAGTAGAAAAGAGAAAACAGGTCATAATATATTAGAGCTATATTTATAAAACAATTCATCTTTTGTGAATTTGAAACTGTTGGCTGTAATATAGTTTTATACAGTATATGTAGGGTGTGTGTGTGTGTATGTGTATACATATATATGTGTTTGTGCGTGTGTGTAATTTTTTCCAAACAAGTTAGGAAAAAAGCATAGTCCTTATAAAATTGGCCTATGATTCCTTGTTACTATAATACTGACCATTATTCTTCAGAATTTGACATGAGTAATTAATTTTCTCCAAATTTTAAATTTTCTAAACTTTTCTTATATATCTATATGAGGATTGAATGCAAAAACAGAAGGTTCAATAGTGTCTTAGAAAACCATGGTGTGTGTGTGTATTGAATGTATACATTTGTGTGTACTTATTAGCTTTGATAGCTAGTGTTAATATTAACTAAAATTTGGACCTTAATGTGTATTTTGTGGTGTGAATATATATGATAAATTATTCTAAAGAGATGTGATTAACATAAAATTAATAGCCTGTATTTCATAATTTGAGTTAGAGTGGTATAATTTATAAATAACAATATTTAATATTTTTGCCTGCCCTTCCAATGTTGGACATTAGCCAGGTAAAGTAGACATTAGTGAGTACATGCAGTTTAGCTGATTGTGTGTGTGTGTGTATTCTGTGGATTTTTAATTCTTCAAAATTAAATTCTTTAATTCTTTAAACATGCAAATGTTGCATTAGAAGCCATGGAGTAAAATTGAGCCAGCACTAGTAGAGAACTGAAATTATTGCTTATTCTGTGGGAATTTTTGCTGGCTACTACTAGAAAATAAGCAAAGGTTTATGACAGCTCTTTAAATGCATCTATCAAAGGTCCATCAATAGGAAAGTGAGGTCAGCCTTCTTTTGATTAAATCAGTAGACATAATGTAGTAACATTTCATGTCCTCAAAGTTTTATTACTTTAAAAACATAGTAAATGACCAAGATTTTAGTGATTTGCAAGGTCTTCTAACTATATACCAGAGAATTTCATGTGTACCTGGCATGAGCCACCTTATAAAATAGACCTGCTTCTGCTTGATCATTTCCTAAATATTATAATCAATCTATATTAGTGAATTGGAGCTGTGGATCATATAATAAAATATGCATACCCTGAAACAGGAACACCCCTCATATTCTTTTTCTGGAATTTATATAAGAAAATAAAATGAACCTTCTGGAAATGTGAAAAAAAAATTAGCTTGGTGTTGTTCATTCTTATTGTGAATTTGAGTAAGTCATTTGTTGTCCCTTAGCCTGAAATTCTCTATTTAAAAAAGTGGTCTTGGACTATATCCTGTTTGAGATTCTGTGTTCAAATGTATAGTTATGCCCAGGGATTTCAGCCCTTGGCTGTGAATCAAAATCAATTGAGGGAATTCTGATTCAGCAGGTTTGGGATAGAATTTTGGCATATATACTTCCAAGAAGTGCCAAAAATGATTTTAATAGTCAGCCAGGATATGGAATAGTGATTCTGTGCTGTCTGGTACAGTCTCTAAGTCTTTGTATTGCTTATAGCTTATTTAAATTTCATACCTTGCTAAGAAAAATGTGCGAATAGCAGTGGTAAAAGAGCAGTGTATTTCATTATAAGAAAAAATGCTTAAAATGTTCCTTGTAGAAAAATGTTCAGAATGTACAGTTTATAAGGGTTATTAGATATTAAGGTTATTAGGTGTATAGATACACAGATATTATATATAATATGTATATTATATGTAACAGGATTCATACTATGTAATAGGATATATATAATAGGATACATACTATGTATATCTGTCTACATATAGAGAGAGAGAGAAAGAGAGGAGAAAGAGAGAGAGATGAATTTATTTTACGTAATTGTCTTACGTGATTGTGGTGGCTGGCAAGTGAGAAATCTGCAGGGCAGGTCAGCAGGTTGGAAATTTAGGCAAAAGTTGATGTTGCAGTCTTGAGTCCAAAGACTGGAAACCCAAACAGAATTACTATATTGCAGTCTGGAGATGTAGTTCTTCAGAGGACTTCTGTCTCTGCTCTTAAGGCCTTCAGTTGATTGTATGATGCCCGCGTACACTGTGTACACCATGGAGGGTAAATCTGTTTTACTCGACTTCTACTGATTTAAAATGTTAATCACATCTAAAAAAAATACCTTAATAATTAGCAACATCTTGACCAAACAACCAGGCACCATAGCCTAGTCAAGTTGACACAGAAAATTAACCATCACAGATGGTAAACTCAGTGAGGGCTGGTTCAGGCAGAAGATTGCTAAAGTGGGTTCAGAGTGAATGTAATTGGGTGGTTTTCAAGGTCTAGTGCATTCATTTTTATTTATTCAGATCTTTCTTTTCTTCTTATAGATCATACTGTGTCATCATTATTTGAAATTCTCATATCATTCCTTCATTTAAAAAAATCATTTTGTGAAAGCACTTAGAGAATTTTTAAAAATATGAGTGCATCATAGGAAAACTTCCTTAGTATTTGCATATTTGTCTTTTTAACAGAGACAGTCATCTGACTGGGTATAAATTGTTGTTGCAAAATAGTTTTCATCAGGCATTATCCTATAGTGTCCAGCATTTTTGGTAAAGGGTTGGATGCATATCTGATATCTGATTCTTAATTCTTTGTAGGTATTTTCTTTTTCTGCTGTGAGGTCTTTTAAAAAACACTTATCCTTGAGATGTTGAGATGTTGAAATTTCCTCAGCATGTGTTTTGGGATGGATTCTTTTTTTTATCCCCTGAATTCAGTGCTTTACTCCATGGACCTATTTTGATTTGAAAACTTGTATATTTCTTCAGTTCAGGGATGTTATTTTACTATGTCTCTTCGATGATTTCTTACGTTCTCTGCTTTTAGGACCTCTCTTAGTATTGTGTTGGACTTAATCACATTTCTTAATTATCTCTTATATAATCACTTTACCTTTTGCTTAACATTCTGTAATATTTCCTAGGTTTTATTTTTTTTTGCCTCATCTATTGTGTGATTAGTTAATATACTGAAGATTTAAATTCCAGAAATAGTGTTTTAGTTATTTACTTACAATATATACATGTAATATTAATTTATATTACTTGCTTAAACTAAACTGTAAATGCAGGTAAGATTTTCATCGTTGATTTTTTTCCCCAAGCATGTTCCACTTTTAATAGGTATTATTTGAAAAAAGAATCTGTTCTGAGGTCACATAAGTTTAGGAAGCCCTGCATTTGACAAATATTAAACTTACTTCTTGAATCCATTATCATAAATAGTGTTTAATAAACTCGTGGGCATTGGGAAACTCTAAGAAGCTGTTGTACTCAGAAATTTTCAGATTTCTTTTACTAAAAATATTTATAAACTAAAGAATATATTAAGGCACAAGTCAGTTTAAGAAATGTAACAATGCCACTTTAGGATATATGGCATTGGAAATATATTTTTTACAATGAAATTTTGTTAAATTTAGTGTGATGTATTTCTAGAAATTTCTAATATCTTTGTATTAAAGAAATACATTAAGAAGCACTTAGAAGAGTAAGGGAATATCATTTATTCTCTCCATGTCCCTTCCATTTCCTTCTCCAGGATTTCAAAACTAATTTTCTACATTTTTATTTCAGTGACAGTTTGGAAGTTTGGTTGTATTTTTGTTCTAGATGATTGTAATGACACAAATGAGGGGAATTCAATGACTACTGAGAGGCTTGAATAAGTTTGTTTCGGCTTTCCTCCTTACTACTGATAGGAAAACTGTTTTCAATCAAGATCTGGGTGTATGGAAAATAACTGTTGACGGGGTCTAAAAAAGGCACTGTGTAAGATTTTTTCTTGTATAAAATCTATTATAATCTGATTAACAGTGGACCATAGAAATAGCTTTGTAGAAGTAGAACTAGTTAACATACATATCGACTGCGTATATCTTTGTAATAAAGTAAGCTGTGTTGGATATTGCCTTTTTTGTGGCCAAATTATAGGAAAAAAAGCATTTGTTTATAGCAGCAACTTTTTTCCCCAGTGGAGTGGACAAAACATTCTCAGAAACATTAGAAATATATTCAGCGTAATCAATTTTGGGGTTGCAGCTGTTCATTTGAATTTAACTCATGGTTGAGTGTTTAAAAGCCCCTTTATATGTAAATCTTTGGTACATTATTGAAATACAATTAATTAGATAATGGAATTTTATGAACTTCGTGAATTTTTTCCTTTTATTACTCAGGAGTAAGTAAATAAAATACTTGTTCTAAATAACAAATTTTGTAAACTATTGGTAAAATGGCTTTACTTAAGAAAAGGCAAACAAAAATAAGTGAAAAGCTTGTGGCTATCTTCTGTTGTCATCATCTTGCAGATTAGAAATTTCAGATTCACATTAAGAAGACATATTGCTAATGTTGATCATTAAGTAGGAAAATGAGCCATAGGGGATACATTATGCTAAATAACAGTTAAATGAGACATATTCCCAAGCTGTTTGCCTCTTGAAAATAGCCTATAACTAAAATATTTTGAACTGCATGCTGTCATTTTATAAACTGTAATACTGAAAAGGTGAAAGTCAATACCTAAATTTGAGATGTAACCCTACACCTGCATTGTATGACCTGATACATCTGTAAATTGAACTTCTCCTTTTACATTATATTTTAATTATAGCAGTGAATATTCTGATAGTTGGCCAAAAGTTATAAATAATAACTTTATGATAGAATAGCAGCCTTAGTAGTTGAGATAATTCATTATCTATATTCTCAGTATACTGCTACTTCACTAAGATACATGGGTACAGAATGAATGCAATATGCATTCTTTATTCCTTTTTTGGAGGTGACAAAATACTTGGGGTTCTTTGTCAAATAGTCTTCAGTTGAAAGCCTGGCTCTGGGTGTTCCAATCTGTGTGAACCTGTGTATAGTGATTTACTCACCAGAAAAATGGGACTAATAATACCAGATATTATAAGCATAAAATTAGTTTATGCATTTAAAATTGCATTAACATTATACATAGCTCATTGGTTTTAATCAATATGTTGTAGCAATTATTTAAAAATGGCTGACCTTGAGAAAGTAGTTCTGTTCATTATTTAAAATTCAGTTTTTTAACTTTAGATTCTTCTGTTATAAATTTGAAGGGGAATATAATACTTCTCTTCCTTTTCATCTTTTTTTTTTTTTTCCTGCTAGTCCCTGAAATCTCATATTTTTTCTGGTATAAGTATCAGTAGGTCGTACATTTCCAACATGTGAACAGCTTTTAGAATCAATAAACCCCAAAGATTACTCTGAGACAGAGGAACTAAACTTCAAAAAGTAGCTTATAAAAAGCTACATTTATATATCCTTTGACATTTCTTGTATTATTTTCCTGAATTGCTATTTAATTTCAAGGTTTATCTGTCTTGTCTCTATAACAACAACAAAAAAAGGAACCTTAGATCTTGTCTGTGTTTCCATTACAGACTTTTCTTTCCTAGAGATTCAATAATAATGATGTGATCAGTAGTAGATCTTATAGAATTATTTTATTCCACTGGATACAGATCCACTAAATACTGGTAGTGATCTTCTGTACTGTATTGTGAAAATTTTGATAGTTCATAATGCTGAATTTGTTTTTTTTAAGAAAATGGAAAGATTGCAAATACACAACATATAGCAGATTTGGGTGATTTTAATTTTTTTTAATTAAAAGATTTTTTCTAGCTTTATTGAGATAAAATTGACATATAATGTTGGATAAGTTTAAGGTGTATAATGTGATGATTTGATACACATGTATTATGAAATGATTACCACAGTTAGATTAGTTAATACATGCATCAACCCACATTATTACAGTTTTTTGTGTGTAGTAAGATCATTTAAGATCTACTCTCTTAGCAGCTTTCTGTACTCATCATGTAACTATAGTCATCATGCTGTCCATTAGATCCCCAGGACTTACATATCTTATAACTGAAAGCTTATACCCTTTGACTGACATCTCCCATTTCTACCATCCTTCAGCCCCTGATAATCACCATTGTACTCTCTGTTTCTATGAGTTTGGTGTCTTTAGATTCTGAAGATAAGTGAAAGCATACAATATTTGTATTTCTGTCTTCTGACTTATTTCACTTAGGTTAATGCCCCCAAAATCCATCTGTGTTGTCACAAATTGCAGGAGTTCCTTCTTTTTTTTATGGCTGAATAATATTTCTTTATACATATAAAGAAGTCAGGTACATATATACATGCATATATAATATATACACATTTGATATTATATATATATATGTATATATCACATTGTCCATCCATCAGTGGACACTTAGATGGTTTCCATGTCTTGTCTGATTGATTTTTGGATGTTAGTTACTTACCCCTGGACACAAGAAAGTAAGTCTAATAAATAAGGTATAATTAGTATAATTAGAACTACGTGTAGCTGTCAGCTGCTCACATGACAAAAGATTGGGAGATTAAGAACTGGTTCTTTTTAAATAGTTCTTCTTAAACATTCTATTTTAACAAATACTTGATTTACAAGCTAGACCCCACAAGGGACCAAATCTAAATTACAAATTTAGGGACCAATAAATAATTCTACTATTTTTTTCCTCTGGTATTTAGGCAGTTGCTCTGACACCTTCCCATCCTTACCCCATCCTGCCAGTACCTACTATAATATTCACTCTGACCTTCTCATGTCAAATTTGTTAATTATATGAGAACTAGCCCTCTTTCTCCAACTGTTTATTGAGAAATGAAATCTTTCACGGCTGTCTTTGATGTAGGTATTGTGTTGTCATAAGGAACTCTTCAACAGCCATGTATATATGGATACTGGTTTCTGAAAGCTAATAGAAATGCAACTATTTTATTGTATTACATGATCTGATCTATTATTTTCTCTCGATAAGAATCTGTTTTCAGGTTGGAAGAAGTCAGATGGAACTCTGTTTTTCTGATGCTAAGAATGGACATGTTTCCATATACATTTAGATCAGAATTACCTTTAAAAGGGGTGATTTTTAGTCTGTATTTTGATGTAGGGTCACTAATGGGTAAATGTGTAATGTATGATATTCACACATGCTTATTTACCTTCTTACTCACCATCAGGAAGAATTGGAAATGAGAAAGTTAAGTGATCCATTTTTAAATTACAATGGTACACGATTGTGATTAAGTTTTTAATCCCTAAGTCAGTGCCTAAAAATGTGAGTTTTTGAACATTAGCAAGGGGCATATTTCTGATACCATTTATCTTCTGGTGTTCAATAAGGCACATGTCACATAGTTCTCATTGACCTAAAAAATTATGTTACATAAAAATGTACTTCTCCATGGAGCAATTTTGTTTCTCAATAGTTTCTATGAAGTCTAGACTAATTTTATTTAAAATATGACTGAATGAGTTGGAAGGTATATTGGTAGAATATTTGAATTTGGTTCAGTAGTTCCTTTATCACACACTTTGGGTCTAAACATTAAAATTAGAGACATTAGTCAAGCGTTGATGTTTCCTTAAGTTTCCTCTTTACA
Source organism: Smutsia gigantea (assembly GCA_032199065.1). NCBI lineage: Eukaryota > Metazoa > Chordata > Mammalia > Pholidota > Manidae > Smutsia > Smutsia gigantea. The sequence continues at coordinate 18,910 of JAVSCE010016944.1, read as the reverse complement.
CTTTGGGGGTTTAAAGCAAAGCGGTATTTCTTGTTTAGCACTATATCCCTTATTACCAGGTGATGAAGAGGAAAATTTAATTGACTACCAAGACTTATAAGCATTCACACCTCACTTAATCTTCAAAATCTCAGGTGAAATACATAATATCATTCCAAGTTTGAGATGACATGACATTCTGTGAAGTAACTCGCCTATAGCCACAGGATAAGAACATGACAGTACTGCAGTATGAACTCATTTCTGCCTAGCTCCAAAGCCTGTGCTTTTAATATTTTTTCATACAGAAAGAATAATCTGTCAGAAATGAAAATTAATTTCCCTTGTCTTTCCTTTATTTCTTACTTTTTTATTAAGATATCATTGATAACACTCTTATGAAGGTTTCACAAAAAAACAATGCGGTTGCTACATTCACCTATATTATCGATTCTTCCCCCACACCCCATTGCAGTCACTATCCATCAGTGTAGTAAGATGTGACAGAATCACTACTTGTCTTCTCTGTGCTACACTGTCTTCCCCATGACAACCCCACACACCATGTGAACTAATCATAATACCCCTCAATCCCCTTTTCCCACCCTCCCACCCACCTTTGCCCACCCCTCCCCTTTGGTAACCACTAGTCCCTTCTTGGAGTCTGTGAGTCTGCTGCGATTTTATTCCTTCAATTTTGCTTCGTTGTCATACTCCACAAACGAGGGAAATCATTTGGTACTTGTCTTTCTTTGCCTGGCTTATTTCACTGAGCATAATACCCTCTAGCTCCATCTATGTTGTTGCAAATGGTAGGATTTGTTTCTTTCTTATGGCTGAATAGTATTCCATTGTGTATATGTACCACATCTTCTTTATCCATTCATCTACTGATAGACACTTAGGTTGCTTCCATATCTTGGCTATTGTAAATAGTGCTGAAATAAACATAGGGGTGCATATGTCTTTTTCAATCTGAGATCTTGGTTTCTTTTGGTAAATTCCTAGGAGTGGAATTCCCAGGTCAAATGGTATTTCTATTTTTAGTTTTTTGAGGAACCTCATTGCTTTCCACAATGGTTGGAACTAGTTTACATTTCCACCAGCAGTGTAGGAGGGTTCCCCTTTCTCTGCATCCATGCCAGCATTTGTTGTTCCTAGTCTTTTCTATGTTGGCCATCCTAACTGGTGTGAGTTGATAACTCATTGTGGTTTTAATTTGCATTTTCCTGATGATTAGTGATGTGGAGCATCTTTTCATGTGCCCATTGGCCATCTGAATTTCTTCTTTGGAGAATTGTCTGTTCATATCCTCCACCCATTTTTTAAACAGGTTATTTGCTTTTTGGGTGTTGAGGTGTGCGAGTTTTTTATATATTTTGGATGTTAACCCCTTGTCAGATAAGTTGTTTACCAATATATTCTCCCATACTGTAGGGTGCCTTTTTGTTCTGCTGATGGTGTCCTTTGCTGTACAGAAGCTTTTTAGCTTGATATAGCCCCATTGTTCATTTTTTATTTTGTTTCTCTTGCCCGAGATGTGTTTAGGAAAAAGTTGCTCATGTTTATATTGAAGAGATTTTTGCTTGTGTTTTCTATTAAGAGTTTTGTGGTTTCATGGCTTACATTCAGGTCTTTGATCCATTTTGAGTTTACTTTTGTGTATGGGGTTAGACAGTAATCCAGTTTCATTCCCTTGCATGTAGCTGTCCAGTTTTGCCAACACCAGTTGTTGAAGAGGCTGTCATTTCCCCACTGTATATCCATGGCTCCTTTTTCATATATTAATTGACCATATATGCATGGATTCACATCTGGCCTCTCTAGTCTGTTCCATTGATCTGTGGGTCTGATCTTGTGCCAGTACCAAATTGTCTTGAATACTGTGGCTTTGTAGTAGAGCTCGAAGTCAGGGAGTGTAATCCCCCAGCTTTATTCTACCTTCTCAGGATTGCTTTGGCTATTCGGGGTCTTTTGTGGTTCCATTAATTTTAGAACTATTTGCTCTAGTTGAAGAATTCTGTATGTATTTTGATAAGGATCGCATTGAATCTGTAGATTGCTTTAGGCAGGATGGCCATTTTGACAATATTAATTCTTCCTATCCATGAGCACAGGATGTATTTCCATTTATTGGTATCAATGTTCATTAAGTTCTCTCATGAGTGTCTTATTGTTTTCAGGGTATAGGTCTTTCACTCCCTTGGTTAAGTTTATTCCTAGGTATTTTATTCTTTTTGATGCAATTGTGAATGGAATTGTTTTCCTGATTTCTCTTTCTGCTACTTCATCTTTAGTATATAGGAATGCAACAGATTTCTGTGTATTGATTTTGGATCCTGCAAATTTGATGAATTCGCTTCTTAGTTCTAGTAGTTTTGGGGTGTATTCTTTATGTTTTTTTATGTACAATATCATGTCATCTGCAAACAGTGACAGTTTAACTTCTTCCTTGCCAATCTGGATGCCTTTTATTTCTTTGTGTTGTCTGATTGCTGTGGCTAGGACTTCCAGTATAATGTTGAATAGAAGTGGGGAGACTGGGCATCCTTGTTTTGTTCCCGATCTTAAAGGAAAAGCTTTCAGCTTCTCACTGTTAAGTATGATGTTGGCTGTGGGTTTGTCATATATGGCCTTTATTATGTTGAGGTACTTGCCCTGTATACCCATTTTGTTGAGAGTTTTTATCATGAATTGATGTTGAATTTTGTCAGATGCTTTTTTCTAGTTTCATTAATAGTGAGTTTAGACTGTTCATATGGGATTGTTCTTTCCTGAAGTAAGCCTATTTTCTCACAGTTCACTGATGCTATGCTAAGTTAAAAATTTTTTCCTTTTTATTTTTGTTTTATCTTGGTTGATATTTCTTGCTTAGTCTTCAAGTACACTGATTGTCTGCAGTGTCTAATATGTCATGGATGCCATCCAGTCTGTTTTCTTCATCTTACCCTTTGACATTTTTATTTCTGGAAGTTTGATTTAGGATTTTTGAAAAAATATCTTTCATGTCAGTACTTAATTTTTTGAACATTTTGTGTGTATTTATAAGAATCACTTTATGTTCACTTCTGCTTATTCTGACATCTGTGTTCTTTATGAGTTGGCTTTCATTTCTTCATTAGAGGGGAGATTACCACCTCTTTGCATCCCTGATAATTTATCATATGCCAGGCATTGTAAATATTAGATTTTTGAGTGCTTGATAATTTTGTACGTTTTTTAATGAGATATTGTTAACTTTCTTGGAAATGGTTTGATCCTTTTGGATCCTTTTTAAGATTTGCTAGAAACTGCAGTCCCCTGTTATGTTATAAGGCTAAGCAATGTTATATGTTATGCTGTATGGTTAAATAATCCCCAGTACTGAGACAATACCCTTTCATGTACATTATCCAGTGCCTTGTGAATCTTAAGGTTTTACAGTCTGGCTGACAGGAAGAGTCACTATTTCAGGCCCTGTGTGACTGTCAGGTATTGTTATCGGTAATCCATTTAAGTGGTTCCTTCCCTGGCCTCTGGTTATACTCACACACATAAGCTGATGAATAATCAACTGAACAATTAGTGTAGGGGTGTGTGTGTGCAAGATTCTAGAATTTCCTCTGTGTATCATTCTCCTCTGTGGTGCTGTCTTGAGAACTCTACCTAACTTGTTCTCTAGAGTCTCTCAGTTCCATCTCCTCAACTTAGACTGCTGGCTATGGCATGGGTTCCATTTCCTTGAGCATAGTCTGGAAATTAAGTGTGAAACAATCTCAGGGTTCACCTCACTTACTTTCTGTTTTTCAGGGATCAGTCTCTGCTGCCTGAAGTGCAGTCAGTGTCTTACAAACTATTGTCTTATTTCCCTCCCATTTTTTAAGGTGTTCCAGAGGATAAACCTGATCCCTTTTACTCTGTCTTGGCCAGAGCAGAAAATATAATATATTCTTTCTTGCTTTGTCTTCACTAATTTGTGAATCTGCCTTTTCATAGGTCACCAAAGAATTCTTAACCATCAAATACCTTATCATTAGAAATTATAGCTCACAACCACATTACTGAAACAGAGTCCTCTTAAAACCCATACCATTCTATTTTTCTTCTTTCCCCCTAATATTCATGGTATTTGTCTACTTTAAAATCTACAAAATAAATACCAAACTCCTTAGCATACAGTGTTAAATGATTTACAGTTTTGATGTAGCATAGCTTTCTTTTGCTATAGCTAATAATACTCTAATATACAAATTACAGATTAGATGTAATTCTTCAACCATGGCTACAACTTGTATCTTGTCTTAAAATCCATTTGTTCATTCATTCATTTATTCAGTACACATTTGTTAAGTTCCCGCTTTGTGTCAGGCTGAATCCTCAAACTATTGCAATTAAAGATACAAACAGTAAGTTTTCGCTGTATTAAAATTTCCATCAGTTCTTTGCCAGATGAAATGTTTTGCATATGAATTATTTCAAAGATTTACTTCAGACTTCATCCTTCAAGTACATCCTTTCTGAGTTAGTTTTGAGTGAGGCAGGTTAATGAAGTAGAATTAAATGTATCAGTACAACTAGGATGATTTAAGATTGGTGTCAGGAGCTAAAGTATGAAGCAAAGGAATAAAAGTTCAGGTGACTATCATTCTCTGGGAACTTGGTCTAGTTTAGTGATTGTTGTTTGTAACTGCCTGTTGTTATTGCTATTATTATTATCATTATTATTCCCTGCAGTATGAAGCACAGGCAGAACATCTCCACTTAAGGTAAAGGACAAAGTGATATTTTCATATAAAGAAGATGATTAGCAAATTGCCTAAGGTTAATGACCAAGAAAAATACCTGATTTTCAAACACTTTTTGAAAGCTCAGTATCTCCCTACTTTATCATACAGCATATACCTTTTCTGTATATGGAAAGATAGCTGTACAACAGAAACTACACATACCCATTATTACACATACCAAGTGGAATGTGATGAATAAGTATCATGTGCTCCAAGTAATGCTTCCAGAGCTCACTTCACTCTTAAATAAAAGAGATTGCCTTACTGTATGAAAATCAATATCTTACAATTAACTATCCTACTCTGGCCATGGAAGTCAATATTAAGAGATATGGGTATTGAAAAAGAGCCTACTGAGGTTGTCTAACATCTCCCAAAGCCCTATTTCTATTTTATATTTGAAATTTTCTGTAATAAAGTAAAGGCAACAAAGGATGAAAGAGATGAAGAAGAAATCAACCATTAATCCACCACAGTATCCTTGTCTGAATCCTCTTCCAGTCCATTAGTCATCTCTAATAATCAAGAGGCATATGAAATAATGCCTTTTTCTCCAATCCTTGGCCTGTAGCATACTCCTGGGTTTGTTAAACACACACACACACACACACACACACACACACACACACACACACACATGCATATACACAAATAACTAGAATGACTTATTCTAATATATTAAAGTTCTTAGCTTCAGGTGGTAGGATTATGAGAGTTTTTAACCACTTTGTATTTTTCTGCAATGTATAATTATGAATTTACATTTCTATTATAATTAGAAAAGTAAGCCATACACAAATTTTAAATATAATTTTCCTTGAGTTTCTCCTGTATTGTTACTATGGTTTCCAAAATTCAACAGGCTTTACCACATTATCACTCTCAGGAAAAGCAATGTTGCTAATTGTATTATTTGTTAGCAAAAAATCTTTTGCCAAGGTATGAGCCTCCAAGGTACTTTTTTGTAAAGATAAAAATGCAATACTGCACAGGAGATCCACTTATTAGACATTAGGCATGCTTTCTGCAGAACCAAAATAACTCTTCAGAAATTTCCTGCCAAATTCACAGCTAAACTGTTATGCAAATGTAACTACATCTAAATTAAAAGTGCTGAAATCATACAGCCAACATACTTCGAAGTATGATTGCTTTTGTTGATGTGGGCAGAAAGATTGGGATGTTTCAAAGTAAACAAGATGTATTGCTCTTTTGTTTCCTTTTTTGGGTGTTTATAGTATACAGGAAAGAAAAAATAAATGAAAATAAAATAGAGTGAAGGAGAAAGGAAAGGATAGGATTAAGTGTTGAGGTAAGGACATCTAAGCCCTCATAAAACAAAACAAAAAACTGCACATGAACTTAATTGCAGTTGGAGTCTGTAAGCCTTGGAGCTTATACATTTAAAAAGGATGACAGACTTTTTATTATATATGTTGAAGTTGCCCTATTTAACTTTCTTGTGTTTATCTCTTGCCTACCTAACTCCATTTTAAATAGATAGCTCCCTTAGCATAATACCGTCTAGGTCCAGCTGTGTTGTCACAAATGGCAGGATTTCTTTCTTTTTAGTGGCTGAATAATATTCTATTGTGTACACATACCACATCTTCTTTATCCATTCATCTATTGACAGACACTTAGGTTGCTTCCATATCTTGGCTATTGCAAATAATGCAGCAATAAACATAGGGATGCATAGATCTTTTTGAATCAGAGATTTTGTTTTCTTTGGGTAAATTCCTAGAAGTACAGTTACTGGGTCATATGGTATTTCCATTTTTAGTTTTTTGAGGAACCTCCATACAGATTTCCATAGTGGCTGCACCAATTTACTTTCGCACCAACAGTGTAGGAGGGTGCTCTTTTCTCCACATCCTTACCAACACTCGCTATTTCTGGTCTTTTGGATTGTGGCCATTCTGACTGGTGTGAGGTAATATCAACTATACTTCAATTAAAAAAAGAAAAAGAAAAAAAGTAAAGAAAATAGCTAGCTCCCAAGAGCAGAGACTCTCTCTTTTACTTTTGGCTATTTGTCACTGGGCTAATGAGCTCTAATAGCCCACCCTCTATTTTCTCCATATTTCAGTGTCTGATACATAGTAGGCACTCAATATTTGTTGAATAAATGAATGACTATTCCCAATAGCATGTTATCTGGTGTCTATTCTATAGAAGAAATTCATAGGGGTGTATTGAAGTGGTTATTAATTAGTCCTTTTGTTCGTCCTATGAATACTACTGAGTGTCTGTTCTGTGCCAGGCACTCTTCTAGGTGCTCAGGACATGGCAGTGAGCAAAGTAGCATCTCTACTACCATGGCATTTACATTCTAATGAAAAATTACCATCTAGACAACATAACAGAATATAATTTTTAGTTTCATTGATATAAAGGACAACTTTCCCCCATTTTGAATGTTACAATACTAAGCAACTCATGGTTGCTTTGGGTCAATGTGTCGCTTTTGTGGCACTTCACGTTGGTAGGCGAATGTGATTAAAAGTGGTTCAGGGTGACAAGTATAAGCACACATAATTATTGCAATTGGAGGACTTTCCAAGATAACACATGAAAGTTGCTACAGAGTATACAGTTCTTGAAGACTGCATCTGTGAACCAGGAGAGAGATGGTTTTCAATAGAAACAAAGATTCCTTTCATTGACAAAGATGAATTGTTCTACTATGACTCTCCTCTTTCTAATTTCCTGGCTAGTTGAGATCAATCAATACTCCTTAGACAGTACCCATTTAAGGCTCTGACAAGTGTTATTTTTTAGAGGCCATTCTTTAAGCTTCTCATTAATGAAAAGCAGTACTGTAGCATCTATTGCCATTTCCACTGCTTCTTGGCCTTGCTCCGTCTGGGCCTAATATTACAAACAGCTGAAATCAGTACACTGTGATATTATGCAAATGTGCTCTGGCAGATTGAGCTAAGAATAGTGTGCATTGGCTACTTCACTTTATTTGGTGTATAGATGAATTTGGCATTTTTAAATTAACATTATGGACATTTAAAAATATCTCTGCATTAGAAATGTCTTTCCTTATGAAGGTTAAATAAACACCAGTCTGAGGAACAACTTTAAACTTCCTGAGTTTAAAACTAGAAATTCAGGGAGGAAGAAAAAAGAGGGTTTCAGGAAAACAGGTATTAATGTTTTTCATGGTGTCCTTTTGGATGAGCTAGAGAAGCATGGGCTGGATGCCCAGTAGAGCTTGCTGGATTCAGCCCTGGTCAATTTACCGTAGCCAAAAGGTGCTGATTATGGCTCACTGCAATCCTGGAGGACACTTCCTCGTGTCATCCTGAAAAGCTGGACATTTGGGCTTGTCTTGTTCAACAGTTTTTTTTTATAATATAATTTATTTTATCATTAATTTACAATTACATGCGCAATATTACGATTATTAAACTACCCCTTCATCAGGTCCCCCCCACCAACCCCATTACAGTCACTGTCTATCAGAGTAGTGAGATGCTATAGAATCACTACTTGTCTTCTCTGAGTTGTACAGCCCTCCCCATACCCCCCCCCAACATTACATCTGCTAATCGTAATGCCCCTTTTTCCCTCTTATCCCTCCCTTCCCACCCATCTTCCCCAGTCCCTTTCCCTTTGGTAACTATTAGTCCGTGTTCAACAGTTTTTTAATGACTTGGAGGAGAACATTGATAACATATATAAAATTTGCTTATCACAAGAATTTGATAGGGACAGTGAATGTATTATTCTGACATAATCAGGAGCCTTAAAGATCTCTCCAAATTAGACTCTGTCTGAATCTCGAAGATGAATGTTGATTGATACAAATAGACATAAACTTTTATATTTATGTTGGAGAAATACCAGTTCCTATTTTAGGGGGCTTCTTAGCAAAGGTGAGGGAACAGGTCTCCTTTCCAGGCCTTAGATTGATTAACTGATTATTTTCATAAGGCAGCAAGTGAAAGATTTTGAACTCAAGAAGAAAGTTAAAAGGTTTTCAAAAGAAGATAATAAAGATAAAATTAAAGGACAATTCTTTTTTAACCTCTCATGGTCTTTCAACAGTATGCTGGTAATGTTTCTTTCTTTTATAAAAAAAAAGTCTGAGAGGTGTCAACCCCATCCGTCTCCGCCTTTTCAGGGGGACCAAGCTCCTTGTGTATCACCTGTTTATTGCTTATTGTGTCCTAGGGGAAAGTACACCTGACTTCTATAGCCAAGTTGATTGATAGTCTTAATGTCTAATCACAAAATTTCTTTTCTCATTTGGGATACAGAGAAGTGGATTTCTTCTATCCTTAAAAAATTACAAAGTAACCAATATACAGATTGTTTCAGAAAAGAAAGCAATATGTAACATTTTTGCAGAGCATCTCATGTTTTGTTCCCTTCCCTGGTGAAGCATACAATGCACAAATTATCATTTGGGAATAGAATGGCCAATTACTGGTAATACCACTCTCTAGGAATACAAATGAGAGTTTATTAAGCCTGTCTTTAAAAACAAAGGATCATCATATAGAAAATGGCAAAAAGCTCCCAGCTTGAAAGGATAGGATTTTTCAAGTGTCTCCTGGCACAGTACTAAAAGGGGCATACTTGAAAACAAAAACCACATAGGTCTTCCCTTTACTGAAATTAGAAATGAGTAAAATGTAAATACAGCTTCCAAAAAAGCAAGTGTAGCCTTGGTTTTACAACAAAGCCAAAATGGGATATCCAAGGAAAAGAGGTAGTGGCTCTGCTTTGCTATATACTACTTCTGCCCATTCTTGTGCATTGTGTCCTGTTCTGGACACTCTTTTTGAGAGAGATTGAACCCCAGCAGCATACCCAAAAACTACTATACACAGGGAAGATGAATATTCTGAAAGATATGTGATATGGGGAACGGATGAAGGACCTGGCGATGTTTAATCGGCAGAAGAAAAGGCTAAGAAAGGACACAGTAGTGAGCTTCAGTTGTCCAAGGCCTTATGTCAAAGGAGGAGTGGTGTCATTCTCTGGACTCTATACATTCAAAGGAGGACTAAGGAGTTGAAGCTTTAAGAGGCAAAGTTTGGCTCAATTCAGGAGAGAATTATCCATGTAGCAGAATTTTCCAAAATGGAATGGACTGTTGTAGGAAACAGAGATGTCCCTGTTACTGGAGGTACTCAAGATCTTCAGGAATGTGTTTGAAGAGGGAATCTGAACATGAGATGTGGTTGGAGCAGATTAACCCTGTGGTCTCTTCTAAGCCTAATACTCTGAACTTGGGCATTGATGATAGAGACCTAGTTCTGAACATTAAAATAAATTTCTTTTTGCCTATCAGCTCATCTAATCAGTTAATAGGGTCTCTCAGCTCTTCCTTTACAGAGTATCTCATTATTCTTATTATTCTACAGTGACCTGGATATTACAATATCCTCCTAATTGGAAAGATTTATTAAAATAAAAATATGCACTTTCTTTGTAGGGGATTGTTTACAAAGATGGTTAAGTGTTTTCTTCCATCTCTGTACACACATGCCTTTGTAATGTAACTTTATCACAACATCATCAAAAGATGGCTTATCTTTCCACTCCTGCAATCTGGGAGGCTATGGATTTTCTTTGACCAATAGAATGTGGCAGAATTAACACTGTGCAACTTCCAAGTATGGGCCTTAAGAAGTTTTGCAGCTTCTGTTTTCCCACTCACTTGCATAACTTTATCCTTGTGAACAAGCCTGAGCTAACCTCCTTGAGGATGAGATATCACACAGACAGAGATAATGTGAGAAAGAGAGGCCCAGATCAGACCCTATCCAGAAGTGTTGCACAAGAAACTATTAACAGTAGTTAGCTAAGGAGTTGGGCTAAAAGTTGAGGAGAGGAAGAGGAGTTTATACACTTTATTCCTTTAAATATTTTACTTTGAGTTTATATTACTTAAGTACAGTTATTTTAAATATATAGATGGAAATAAAAATAAACACAACCTGTAACTTTTCCCCCTGACTCCAGTCACTACTATTTGTAACACAGTCTGTGTCGCTGCATTAATATAAAAATACCCTTTTTTATTGTGCCATTCCTCTGCTCACTGAGTTTCAATAATTCTCCACTGCCTGCCTAGCAATGGCCTTCAGAGTGAGGTATGTTCTCTTTATATATTTTAGCTCAAATAGCAAGAAAAAAAGCTCTATTAATATTGAGTGCGTGGGTGTACACTGGCGCCCTCTCTTGGTATTCATGTGACCACCTACTGCCTAAGGGAGGGAGGTGTCCTCAGGAAAGAGTGGGAGTTCCACCCCACAGAGGGGTTTCTGCTGGGGTTCTGGCTCATCCTTTCAGTTTTCCCTGATGACAATGAATTACAGTTTCTGTGAGCCCAGTTAAGTTCACTTGAGGATTTTTAAAAGTCTAGCTCAAAAGAAACCTTTACAGAACCGACAAGTAACTTAAAAATATTTCTTCAGAGACACTCAGCTTAAGGCTAATACAAATACCATCAGCACAAATTAATGACAAGTAAATGGAAATTCTGACACATTTCCGGCTCCTGTAGCCGAAAGGGGGAAAAGGAGGTTAACCCCAGAGCTTCAAATACATAAACTCATGTGATATTCATGCCAATACTGTACCCAAGTTCATTTAACAATGATGAAAGTTTTGAAGCCTCTGCTGAGTACTCTCACCTTAACAAACTACAGAATCTCACACACCACTTGGAACACACTTGCTCATTTCTCATAATAAAATGATTGAAATAATATATGGAACGTAAAGCAAATGTTTTCCTTGTCAGAAAATACCATTGGAGGATGCGTAAAAATGATTTTGCACAATAACACCAGCACAGTAACATGGTGGATTCCCCAAATCATTATGCTGAATGAAAGAAGATAGATGCAAAGGTACATACTGTGTGATACCAGGTATATAAAACCCTGGACATTCTAGAAAATGAAATTTTGTAGAAATTCTAGAAAACACAGACAGAAACATTAGTGGTTGCCTACAGCTAGGATCAGAGGTAGCAATAGATTGCAGAGAGGCTCAAAATAACTTTTTGGAGTGATGGAAACGGTCTGTATCTTGGTTGTGGCGCTGGTTCCGTGGCTATATGCATCTATCAAAAGTTGTACATTTTAAATTAATTCAACTTATTGCAAGTAAATGATATCTAATTAAAGTTAACCAGAAATAAATATAAAAAATATATACTGAGTACATGAAAGGGAAACTAAGCACTGTGCTAGGTGCTGGAGTTAGGGTGGTGAGCAAAAGAATGCCCTTGGTCTTTCATGGTGACTACAGGTTATACAGGGAAGGTAACTAGAAATAAAATAATCAGAGAGAGTTCAAGACCCCAAAAGAGAACTAAGAAGGTAAGTGGAAGTTTTGGGAGAGCCTATCCTGAAAGAACTTGCCCTAGCTTGTGATGTCAGGGAAGGAAGGTAGAAATTGGTCCAAACCAATGGACCTGAACTCTGGTAACCTAGCTATTACCTCTCATTTGGCACATGGCACAAACTTTTAGTGTAGGATTGTTATGCAGAGACATCCTCACTCTCTACCTAGAGTATAAGCAACTAGAGGCTGGAGCCCATATTACATATTTCTTTGTATGTCCCTCTTACAGTACCCAGAAAAGAGTGTACATGGTAAGCAGTTCATATTTACCAACTGACTAATTTGCCTGCATGCTAAAGAGAACAGAGGCATTCAGTGTTCCCTCCTAAGGAAGCTAGTGGTTATGGGAAGAAACAGACAGGATGACTGGCCCTCTGCCCTCATCTCCCAGCCCCTTTCTGAGGCCATATGCTGTAGTGGCTCGCTGCTCCTTTCCCTGAGCTTTCTCTCTGGACACATTGGGAGAATTTTTAAGGTATCTCAGTCTCACTCATCCAGGCATTTTCATTTTAGTATTTTACTTCATAAATTTGATCTGTGCTTTAAAACACATCTTTTGCCTTCTAACTCAATCAAACAATTCATTCACTTTGACAGCCACAGACACATGGCAAGGGCTCAAGAAATATGTATCAATCAGGGGAAATGTCAACCTCAGCTCATACAAGGGCTCACTCCATTGTCCTAGACCATGAATTCAGCATCTGTCTGAAACTGAGCTGAAAATAACTCTCCCCGAGTTGTGCTATGGGTGCCATCTTTAAACAGCCCCAGATTTAACTGTTACCACATATAGCTTTTAACAGCCAGTATTCTGGATTGTAATGGCAAGTCTACATGTCACTTTTGTCTTAACATGCTGTTTCAAGTCACCTTTTGGTCAGGTTTCTCTATTGTGTGAAAATTGGCCATTAGCACAGCTAAAAATAGAGAACTGACTCTTCTATAGATACATGACTCTAGAGGTATAGGAATATGAAAATGGTTGATGTCCTAGAACAAAGAGAGTATCTCAGACTTGAAGAAAGAAATCTCCCAGAATGTGTTGGGGGATGTTTTTTTTAAGCTACAAGTAAGCAGACAAGCCATAAATGGGATTGCCCTCAGCATGACCACTGATTACTTTATAGACTTCTTCTTATTCAATTGAAAAGGCTTTTGGTGGTATCTCTCCTAACTCAGCCTTGCTCTTTACAAAAAGAAAATTAAGGAAAAGCAATGGAATACTTTGTGAAACCAATATTATGCAAATTGTGATGTGACAGTTATTTCTTCTATAAACAAAGGCATGAAAGCTAAAAAAGGATTGAATTAGTCTGCAAACCATAGTTCTATACTAAACGTTAGAGGCCTTGTCCCTCAAAATACAGCGTCTCTTTGGTCCAAAAGCACTGTGCTTTAGAATTCTGACAGGATGTGTTCAAAGTTAATATAGAAGGAAACCATAGACTTCCAGAACTTCACATTCAGGAACATTGCACTATGAAAACTGCATCGATGAATCATGTTATGAAGTGTAGCGTATGCTGTGGCAGCCGGGCAATTATTCATGTCACTGTGCTGTATTAGTCTTGATATGGGAAAGAAGACATGAAATATAAAGGTAGTAATTTCTGCATGTAGGAAATCAGTGATTGTGTGATGGGAGAAATTGTAAGTAAAAAATGGCAACAACCAGTTAACATAATTAACTTTGCTAGGAAGCTCCAGGAACCGTGGGAAACTAAGATTGGTTGAGGTCCCTTTATGTTTTAGATAATTATTTTCTTAGCCACTTTGTAAAGTGGCAAAGGCTTCATTCTGTTCAAAATGTTACTTATCTTATTTGTCCTATTGTTTCAATAAGGTTCATTTTCCTTTGCCTGGAAAGTGTTTTTGCTTGTATTATCTTGTTCAGTTCTCACAACTGCCCTAAGAAATTGGCAGGAAATTGTTATCCTATTTTATACATGAGGACTGGAAGCCCCTAGAAATTAAGAACTTGGCCAGTGTCATCAGTTACTATGTGGCTAATCTTGGCCCTGCTGACACCTGGATTTCAGCCCAGTGAAAATGATTTTAGACTTCTGACCTCTAGAACTTACAGTTCAGAGAATACATCTGTGTTGCTCTAAGCCTTCAAGGTTGTGGTAATTTGTTCTAGCAGCAATAGGAAAATATTATAGGGAGATACTCACATAACCAGATAATAAAGCACAGTGTGAATGCTTTGCCACATATATACTAAACCTGGAATGATAAAGAGAAGAGTAGCATGAAACAGAAACATGAAATGTTTTATAGTAGGGAAAGGATAGCAGTTCAATAATTTGTTCTAGAAAAATTGGCTACCCATACAAAAATAAAGAAATGTGGATTTCTTTTTCACACTATATACAAAAATGAGTTCTAGGTAGCTTAAAAGTCTAATGCAAATTCTTATTAATCTTCTAGAAGAAAATTCAGGAAAATACATTTATGACTTTAGAGTAGAGAATTAGTTCTTTAAGAAGACAAGGGGGGACTTCTGGGAAGATGGCGGCGTGAGCAGGGCGGTGGAAATCTCCTCCCCAAACCATATATATTTATGAAAATACAACAAATACAACTATTTCTAAAAGAGAGACCAGAAGATACAGTACAACAGCCAGGCTAGAGCTACACATGCGAGGGCTCAATGCCTCATGAAGCGGGTAAGAAAAAAAGCTGTGACCCCGTGGGACTGGGCACTCCCCCACCCCAGCGCACCAGTGGGAGGAAAAGATTCAGAGTAGGGAGGGAGTAGAAGCACAGGCCCGCCAAATAACCAGCCCTGGTGATCTGCGCTGGGAGCATGGACACACATCGCGTGGTGTATCGGAGATTAGAGAAACAGAAGGGCAGGATCTGAGGACAACGCAAAAGGGTCCTCTCAGCTGGCTCCCCGGGACAAAAGAAAAGCACACGCTTTTTTAAAAGTCTTAAAGAGACAAGGGCCCAATAGCGGAACAAAATCATCCCAGCACACTCAGCCCAGCAGGCTGGGAGTCCTGGAGATTTTTGGAACTCTTGGCCGGCAGCCGGGCAAAGGAGCCACGCAGAGGCTTCCCACAGATATCAGCAGCCTCCCATTAGTTCCCCGCCACCCGGCTGGTGCCACAAAGGGTCTGGCGGAACGGAACAGTGGAGCAGCAGTGCCACTTACAGCATCCTCACAGAATCTACTCCCGGGGGGCATGTTTTTTTCTTTCTTTTTTTTCGTTTTTAAAGTCTTAAAGAGCCCAGCCGACACATGTGGCACCTACCAGCAAACACTTCTATCACCATTAAAAGACAGAGGAATATGGTACAAACAAAGCATAGCCAGACAACCCCAGAGAGGGAGCCTGATGGGATGGACATGCACAATCTTCCTGAAAAAGAATTCAGAATAAAAGTCATAACGATACTGATGGATCTACAGAGAAATATGCAAGTGCTAAGGGAGGAAGTGAGAGAAGTGAGGAAAGACAATGCAGAAATGAGACAAGCAATCAATGGGATTAGCAGCAGACTGGATGAGATGCAAGAGACTGTTAATGGAATAGAAATCAGAGAACAGGACTACAGAAAAGCTGAGACAGAGAGAGATAAAAGGATCTCTAGGAATGAAATAATATTAAGAGAACTGTGTGACCAATCCAAATGGAACAATATTTGCATTATAGGAGTACCAGAAGAAGAAGAGAGAGAAAAAGGGATAGAAAGTGTCTTTGAGGAGGTAATTGCTGAAAACTTGCCCAAGCTGGGGAAGGAAATAGTCTCTCAGACCATGGAAGCCCACAGATCTCCCAACACAAGGGACCCAAGGAAGACAACACCAAGACACATAATAATTAAGATGGCAAAGATCAAAGATAAGGACAGAGTATTAAAGGCAGCTAGAGAGAGAAAAAAGATCACCTATGAAAGAAAACCCATCAGACTATCATCAGACTTCTCAACAGAAACCTTACAGGCCAGAAGAGAA
Organism: Smutsia gigantea; assembly: GCA_032199065.1. Classification (NCBI taxonomy): domain Eukaryota; kingdom Metazoa; phylum Chordata; class Mammalia; order Pholidota; family Manidae; genus Smutsia; species Smutsia gigantea. Next base: position 2,818 of record JAVSCE010016944.1, on the reverse strand, counting down.
TGGCATGATATATTTAACGTAATGAAACAGAAGGGCCATGAACCAAGAATATTGTATCCAGCACGATTATCATTTAAATTTGAGGAGGAGATTAAACAATTCCCAGACAAGCGAAAGCTGAGGGAGTTTGACTCCCATAAACCACCGGAACAGGATATCTTAAAGGGACTGCTCTAGATGGAAGCACTCCTAAAGCTAAAAAGATGTCACCAGAGAAAAGAAATCATAGCAAAGAAAGGAGACCATCCAAATACTAAGTAAAGGCAAAGAATAAAAAACCTAGCATAAAAAGAATGGAGGAGGAAGAATAAGAACGGAGAGAAATAAAGAATCATCAGACTGTGTTTACAATAACTTAACAAGAAAGTTAAGTTAGACTGTTATATAGTAAAGAAGCTACCCTTGAACCTTTGGTAACCACGAATCTAAAGCCAGCAATGGCAATAAGTACATATCTATCGATAATCACCCTAAATATAAATGGACTGAATGCACTAATCAAAAGACATAGAGTAATAGAATGGATAAAAAAGCACGACCCATCTACATGCTGCTTACAAGAGACTCACCTCAAACCCAAAGATATACACAGACTACAGGTGATAGGATGGAAAAAGATATTTCATGCAAACAACAAGGAGAAAAAAGCAGGTGTTGCAGTACTTGTATCAGACAAAATAGATTTCAAAACGAAGAAAGTAGCAAGAGATAAAGAAGGACATTACATAATGATAAAGGGGTCAGTCCAAAAAGGGGATATAACCATTTTAAATATATACCACCCAGCACAGGAGTGCCGACATATGTGAAACAAATGCTAACAAAATTAAAGGAGGAAATAGAAAGCAATGCATTCATTTTAGGAGACGTCAACAAACCACTCACTCCAAAGGACAGATCAACCAGACAGAAAATAAGTAAAGATACAGAAGCACTGAACAAAACACTAGAACAGATTGACCTAACAGACATCTACAGAACTCTACACCCAAAAAGCAGCAGGATACACATTCTTCTCAAGTGCACATGGAACATTTTCCAGAATAGACCACATACTAGGCCACAAAAAGAACCTCAGTAAATTCAAAAGTATTGAAATCCTACCAAACAACTTCTCAGATAACAAAGGTATAAAACTAGAAATAAATTTTAGAAAGAAAACAAAAAGGCTCAAAAATACATGGAGACTTAACAACATTCTCCTAATTAATCAATGGGTTAATGACCAAATCAAAACCGAAATCAAAGAATATATGGAGACTAATGACAACAACAACACAAAGCCACAGCTTCTGTGGGATGCAGCAAAGGCAGTTCTAAGAGGAAAGTATATTGCAATCCAGGCCTATTTAAAGATGGAGGAACATTCCCAAATGAACAGTCTACAGACACAATTACTGAAATTGGAAAAAGAAGAACAAATGAGGCCCACAGTCACCCGAAGGAGAGACATAATAAAGATCAGAGAAGAAATAAATAAAATTGAGAAGAATAAAACAATAGAAAAAATCAATGAAACCAAGAGCGGGTTCTTTGAAAAAATAAACAAAATAGATAAACCCCTAGCCAGACTTATTAAGAGAAAAAGAGAATCTACACAAATAAACAGAATCAGAAATGAGAAAGCAATAATCACGACGGACCCCACAGAAATACAAAGAATTGTAAGAGAATACTATGAGAATCTATATGCTAACAAGATGGAAAACCTAGAAGAAATGGACAACTTATTAGAAAAATACAATGTTCCAAGACTGACCAAGCAAGAAACAGAAAACATAAACAGACAAATTACCAGCAACGAAATTGAATCGGTAATAAAAAAACTACCCGTGAACAAAACCCCCGGGCCACATGGGTTCCCCTCTGAATTTTACCAGACATATAGAGAAGAAATAATACTCATTCTCCTTAAAGTTTTCCAAAAAATAGAAGAGGAGGGAATACTTCCAAACTCATTCTATGAAGCCAGCATCACTGTAATACCAGAACTTGCAAAGACCTCAACAAAAAGAAAATTACACACCAATATCCCTGATGAACATAGATGCAAAAATACTCAACAAAATATTAGAAAACCGAATTCAAAAATACATCAAGAGGATCATACACCATGATCAAGTGGGATTCATCTCAGGGATGCAAGGATGGTACAACATTCGAAAATCCATCAACATCATCCACCACATCAACAAAAAGAAGAACAAAAACCACATGATCATCTCCATAGATGCTGAAAAACCATTTGACAAAATACAACATCAATTCATGAATAAAACTCTCAACAAAATGGGTATAAATGGCAAGTACGTGAACATCATAAAGGCCATATATGACAAACCCATAGCTAACATCATACTTAACAGCGAGAAGCTGAAAGCTTTTCATCTAAGATCTGGAACAAGACAGGGATGCCCACTCTCTCCACTGTTATTCAGCATAGCACTGGAGGTCCTAGCCACGGATATCAGACAAAACAAAGTAATACAAGGCATCCAGATTGGTAAAGAAGTCAAATTGTCACTATTTACAGATGATATGATATGGTACATAAAAAAACCCTAAATACTCCACTCCACCACTATTAGAGCTTATATCTGAATTCAGCAAAGTTGCAGGATACAAAATTAACACACAGAAATCTGTTGCTTTCCTATACACTAACGATGAACTAACAGAAAGAGAAATCAGGAAAACAATTCCATTCGCAATTGCATCAAAAAGAATAAAATACCTAGGAATAAACCTAATGAAGGAAGTGAAAGACCTATACCCTGAAAACCACAAGACACGCCTAAGAGAAATTAAAGAGGACACT
>JAVSCE010016942.1:0-65676 GCA_032199065.1 Smutsia gigantea | reverse complement strand
AAACTCCCCAGGACTCCCAGCCTGCTGGGCTGAGTGTGCTGGGGCGATCCGGCTCCTCCGCTGGGCTCCTGTCTCTTTAAGACCACTGAAGAAAGCGCGTGTTTTTTTTTTTTTCCTTCCCGAGCCAGCTGCGGCACCCTGGCGCGTTCCTCTCAGATCCTGCCCTCTGTCTCTCCAATCCTCCGCTGCACTGCGCAATGTGGGTCAGCGCTCCCCGCGCAGATCACCTGGGCTGGCTACTTCGCGGGGTGTACTTCCACTCCCTCCCAGCTCTGAATCCTCTCCTCCCGCTGTTGCACTGGGGTGGGGGAGGGCTCGGGTTCCGCCGGGTCGCGGCTCCATATCTTACCCGCCTCTTGGGGTGCCAAGTCCTCTCGGGTGTAGCTGCACGCTGTGTGGTGTATTCTCATCTCTCTTTTAGGAATAGATGTATTTACTGTGTTTTCGTAGATAAATATAGTGTTGGGAGGAGATTTCTGCCACCCTGCTCACACCGCCATCTTCCCGGAAGTCTCAGGATGGCCATTTTGACAATATTAATTCTTCCCATCCAAAACCATTGGATGAATTTCCAATTAATAGTATCCTCTTTAATTTCTCTTAAGAGTGTCTTGTAGTTTCCAGGTATAGGTCTTTCACCTCTTTGGTTAGGTTTATTCCTAGGTATTTTATTCTTTTTTATGCAATTGGGAATGGAGTTGTTTTCCTGATTTCTCTTTTTGCTAGTTCAGCATTAGTGTATAGGAATGCAACAGATTTCTGTGTATAAATTTTGTATCCTGCAACTTTGCTGAATTCAGATATTAGTTCTAGTAGTTTTAGAGTGGATTCTTTAGGGTTTTTTATGTACAATATCATGTCATCTGCAAACAGGGACAGTTTGAGTTCTTCCTTGGCAATCTGGATGCTTTTTATTTCTTTGTGTTGTCTAATTACCATGGCTAGGATCTCCCAAACTGTGTTGAATAAAAGGGGAAGGGTGGGCATCCCTGTCTTTTTCCTGATCTTAAAGGAGAAGCTTTCAGCTTCTCACTGTTAAGTATGATCTTGGCTGTGGGTTTGTCATATATGGCCTTCATTATGTTGAGGTACTTGCCCTATATTTCCATTCTGTTGAGAATTTTCATTATGAATGGATGTTGAATTTTGTCGAATGCTTTTTCAGCATCTATGGAGATGATCAGGTGGTTTTTGTCCTTCTTTTTGTTGATGTGGTGAATAATGTTGATGGATTTTCGAATATTGTACCATCCTTGATTCCCTGAGATACATCCCACTTGATCATGGTGTATGATCCTCTTGATGTATTTTTCAATTTGGTTTGCTAATATTTTGCTGAATATTTTTGCATTTATATTCATCAGGGATATCGGTCTATAGTTTTTTTTGTGTGTGTGTGTGTGGTGTTTTTGCCTGGTTTTGGTTATTAGAGTTATGCTGGCTCCATAGAATGAGTTTGGAAGTATTCCCTCCTCTTCTATTTTTTGGAAAACTTTAAGATGAATGGGTATTATATCTTCTCCAAATGTCTAATAAATTTTAGTGGTGAATCCTTCTGGTCCGGCGGATTAGTTCTTGGGTAGTTTTCTGATTACTGATTCAATTTCATTGCTGGTAATTGGTCTGTTTAGATTTTCTGTTTCTTCCTTGGTCAGTTTTGGAAGGTTGTATTTTTCTAGAAAGTTGTCCATTTCTTCTAGGTTTTCCAGCTTGTTAGCATATAGATTTTCATAGTATTCTCTAATAATTCTTTGTATTTCTGTGGGGTCTGTCGTGATTTTTCCTTTCTCATTTCTGATTCTGTTTATGTATGTAGATTCTCCTTTTGTCTTAATAAGTAAGGCTAGGGGATTATCTATTTTCTTTTTTTTCTCTAAGAATCAGCTCTTGGTTTCATTAATTTTTTCTATTGTTTTATTCTTCTCAATTTTATTTATTTCTTCTCTGATCTTTACTATGTACCTCCTTCTGCTGACTTTGGGCCTCATTTGTTCTTCTTTTTCAAGCTTCAATAATTGTGAATTTAGACTATTCATTTGGGATTGTTCTTCCTTCTTTAAATAGGCCTGGATTGCTATATACTTTCCTCTTAGAACTGCCTTTGCTGTGTCCTACAGAAGTTGGGGTGTTGTGCTATTGTTTTCATTTGTCTCCATATATTGCTTGATCTCTGTTTTAATTTGGTCATTGATCCATTGATTATTTAGGAGCCTGTTATTAAGCCTTCATGTGTTTGTGAGCATTTTTGTTTTCTTGGTACAATTTATTTCTAGTTTTATACCTTTGTGATCTGAGACTTTGGTTGGTATAATTTCAATATTTTTTAATTTACTGAGGCTCTTTTTGTGGCCTCGTATGTGGTCTATTCTGGAAAATGTTCCATGTGCACTTGAGAAGAATGTGTATCCTTCTGCTTTTGGGTGCAGAGTTCTGTAGATGTCTGTTAGGTCCATCTGTTCTAGTGTGTTGTTCAGTGCCTCTGTGTCCTTACTTATTTTCTGTCTGGTTGATCTGTCCTTTGGGGTGAGTGGTGTGTTGAAGTCTCCTAAAATTAATGCATTTCATTCTATTTCCCCCTTTAATTCTGTTAGTATTTGTTTCACATATGTAGGTGCTCCTGTGTTCGGTGTATAGATATTTATAATGGTTAAATCCTCTTGTTGGACTGACCTGTTTATCATTATGTAATGTCCTGAAAGTGTGGTTTTTAAGGTTAGTATTTTCAGAGTCATGGCAAACACATCCTGACTTTTTCAAACTCCCTTAGAATTTGTGGAATTACAAATGACAGCTCATTTTTGAAGATTCCAAGTTATTTAGTTGATTGTATATCAACTATATGTCAATAAAAAAGAAGAGAAAAAAATTATATTTTGGCCTTAAAAGGCCACTAGCAAGTAGAATATCAAGGATATCTTATAAAGGAATGTCTTGTTGGCAATGAGATACATAAACAGACAAAACAAAAGGAAATCTATGTGCAAATGTATGATCATCAGGCAGTTTTACCTTAAGAGAACTGTTGAATCCCTAGCCATAATGATGAACAGGGAAGTATTTAAAATTGTTACTATTTGCCTATAGATGTTACTCAATTATATTTTAATACTTAATGTCAAAGATGAGTAATAAGTCAAGGATTAAAACTCAAAATAGATTTCTCATTGTATACTCCTCATCTCACAAGAGACAATGGCAAAAAAACTGATCTGATGAGAATATATCATGTTCCAGAGGAAAAAAACAGTTACTTTGTTTTGGACTGTCATGAATTTGTTATTTAAAAATCACATATCATTTTAGATGGGTTAGTTGCCAGTCCTCCCATAATAAAGAATAAAAGGACAAATAATATTTTTATAAATAGATGATAGTTTTATTGTCCTATGAAGGAGCTACCAGAAATCATTACCATGCTAGTGAAATATTGCTTGAAATAAAGCTCACAGGTCCAAAAAAATTATTATTATATGTGGGCATAACACAGTTTTCAGTGACAATTAAAAGTCCAATTTGTAGCATGTTTTCTTAACAGAACATCCACAACTCAATGAAAGACCCATCCACTTAATTTGAAGAGTTCCTGGGAGTACCTCATATTTGCTGCACATTTTGTGCCCAGTGTGTCCCTCCTCAGACACCGCCATCATAATGTTATGATGTGCTATTTCTATCAGTTCCCTGGAATGTGTCACTCCTGCTGCTTCTAATAGGCCTTACTATTTAGGATGACTGTGTATTAGGTCATCTAAACTAGTACATTGTTGACTGTGAAAGGAAGATTACTGTGTTACTAATTACATCAGAACAACTGTTAACCAGACTCCTTCTGGGAAAATGCAGACATATGGTCACCACTGCAACACTGTTTGCATTAAAACCATTATGTTCCAATGACTGCAAAATGTTTCACACACAAAAACAAATAGGTATTTACTTTGTTATCACCACCCAAAAACTGCTTTTTATGCCCTGGCTGACAGCAGATACTAAGCTTTGGCCTGCACCTGATCATTTCCAAAGACCAGACTGAAGTTCATGGAGTCAGGCTGGGGAAACAGACTCTGGACAGATATATATCACACTCACTTCTCTCAGACTCAGGGTGCTAATAAATATAAGATAAAAATTAGAATCTGAGACACAGTGAACCCTATTAACATAACAAGAAACTGGAAACTAAGGGGGACAGTTGGGTGATGATGAATCTTCATGAAAGCTAATGTATAATTAGGGTTTTCTTTATTCATTTTCTGCGTTGCCATTGCCTTATATCTCACTCATATCTCCATTAGTAAATAGAAGCCCGGAACTGGCTATAGTTCAGAAAATGAAGGGAAGGTAAATCCATGAATGAGATGAAACAAGAAGGACAAAGAACTGCATCAACAGTGACGATAGTGAAGAACAGGCAGAAATGACAAACAATGAAGCCAACATAATGGTCTGGAACAAGATAATCAGCCACAACCAGAAGTATCTAAGACTCACAGTCAGTCACCCTTCAGGGATTCTATGTCCATCTGAATGGTACATTGTTCTCTCTTAAGAAAGTCAACTAAATTTCAAAAATTGCTAGTCTCTCTGTTCCCTAAGTATGTTCCAAGAAAGGACCAATCTGCATTATGGTGGTACCACTTTCTGGGCAGGTGCAGATGACCAGTAATGAATCCAAAAGGTCAGAAAATGTGAATCAGCAAAATAATTTGGATGCTTTTTTTTAAATCTTATTTTGGATAAACTGGGTTCTCACCAGCTTCTCATTGCCTATCATGATGTCAATGATGAAAGAAAGTAATACAAACAAACAACACAAAAATAATATATCTGACCTTTGCAGAGAAGAAATTCCCAAGAACTCCACCTTGGGAATTAGTATATTTGATGTGAAGGCAGGCTGTGAACCTAGATACAAAACCTCTACGGTGGTTTATCAATCAAATCCTTAATAATCTTCTTGGGTATGCTGACAGCTTCTGGTGTGAGGCAAAGTTTGGCTCAGTTTACCCAAATCTAAAGCTTTATGTATGGAGAAACTACATTTTAAAACATTTTATTCCCACACAGTTTCACAAAGCACAGCAACCCAAGAAGAAATCAGTTAGGTCTTTTCCTTTTTTATTTTAGATACAAAAGTCTATGAAAGATTTAACTTGTGATTCTCTCAAATTTCATGGGGGATAAAAAATGGCAATGGAATAATGAAGCCATTCAACTTCCGTCTTTGCAATGTGGTGTTCTATACAATGTACCCTTCTGCCTCATGTATGAAATTTAAGGGGGAAAATACATCTGTACTTTACAGCTAAAATTAAATGTAAGATTTTTTTAATTTGAAGGATAAAATAGAAAATCAATTTTTAAATCTAAAATAACAATTAACAAATAATGTTGGATTTAAACTAGTATTAAAAAGCTAAAGCAATTCAAACAAATAAAAGAAATCAAATAACTCAATATCTAAAGCTTTCTAAAGTTATATCAGAAACATAAACTGAACTACATAAAATTTAAAAAGAAAATTCTAATATGACAACAGGTAGGGAAAAAACAGAGATGTAATATTTAAATAAAAATTGACATTTAACATGAAAATTTGAAAGTGTGAAATTCAGTTCAAGAATAGATAAAATAAAGGTAAAAATTTTAAACCTGAAGGTTACCATAACAGAGGAAAGATATATAAATTGAAAATAAAAATCAAATGTAAAAACCCTCTAAAAGGTAGACCCAGCATTCCTTAAAAACAGATCTTTGCTGGATCAGCAACCTAATTCATGGATAAAGATCCAGTGGGACAGAGGAAAAGATATACTTCTACTTTTACCAGTAGATAACTGGCTTAAAATCTATTTACATTCAATTTTAAAAGTTTTAAAAATCAAGTACGTGTCCAAACAGTTAGATCTCACTTATCAGAAGGTCTTTGGAAAGAACACTGCAAAAGTAGATATGCTGCAAGTAGAAAACAATAGTAATTTGATGTCTCATAGTTAGAGATAAACAAAAAGTTATTAAAATAATACAGATATAAAAGTATAGATATGTTATATGGAGAGACATATAATAAATATATTATTATGAATTGATATAGACATAAAATAATAATTCTAGAACCATAAAGTTTAATAGTAACAGATACTTGGAGGATAATCAGCATTACATATTAAAATAGATTCTGAGTATGTTATATTATTTTACCAATTCCAGAATTGGAAATTTACAATTTTAACTGAGTTTTAAAATATGAAACCAGGTTTCACTTTGTTTCATAAAGAAAGTAAGCAAGTGTGAAATTGGTTTTGGAAATAATTTTATCACAGATTTTTTTTTAAGTTTTAATACTAGTGCAACTTTTTTCCTGTCTGGAAATCTCTCTCCCTAGTACTCTATACTTTTACTTGCACTTACTGTCCAAATCCTCAAAAACATAACAAACTATAATCACTGACACCTAAAACACTGAAATTCACTTACTTACTGTCATTATGCACTTTGCCAAAAAAGAGTATTTTAGGGCTTGAAAGACTTGAGAGATTAATTTGACACAGCAGCCAGAATCTATCTATATGACTTTTTGGTTTCCCTAATTAATTTCCACACTGTGATTATAAAAATTAGCTACCCTTTCCCATTTACTAGCTAAAAATTTTTCTTCTCAGTAGTTGCTTCACTGCTTCCTTCACATCCTTGTTTCTGAGACTGTAGATTAACGGATTCATCATGGGAGTCATCACCCCATAGAACATGGATATAAGTTTGTCAGTAGCATCCAAGTCATCTGAATTGAGTGTCTCTTTAGACTTGGGTTTCATGTACATGAAGAGAATGGTTCCATAGAATATTATCACCACAGTCAGGTGGGCTGAACAGGTGGAGAAGACTCTGCTTCTCCCCTCAGAGGTATGAATTTTGAGGATACTGATGATGATTATTGAGTAAGAGACAATGATTAATAACAATGGTGTCAATATGAACAATGTTGTGGCCACAAGCATGATGAACTCATTGCCTGAGATGTCTGCACAGGCCAATTTCATGACAGCCAGAATTTCACAAGAGAAATGATTGATGATGCTATTCCTACAAAAAGGCAATTGTATTACAAACACAGTTTGTACTGCAGAGTTGACAATTCCTATGATCCAGGACCCAGCTGCCATTGGCACATAGGAATCTTTTCTCATAATGACAGGATATCTCAAAGGGTTGCAGATGGCCACATACCGGTCAAAGGCCATCATGCCCAAGAGCACACACTCTGTTGTCCCCATGGCCAAGCCTAGAAACATCTGCACTGCACAGCCAGAGAAAGAGATGGTCTTTCTTTCTGAAAGGAAGCTCACCAGCGTGTTGGGAATGGAGGTGGTGGTGTAGCAGATGTCCAGGAAGGAGAGATTTCCCAGGAAGAAGTACATGGGGGTGTGAAGATGGGAGTCCAAGATGCTGATTAAAATAAGGGTGCCATTGCCCAGAAGGATGACCACATACATTATTAAGATTAGCACAAAAAAGAGTAGCTCAAGTCTTGGGTAACCAGAAAGCCCCTTTAAAAAAAATTCCACCAGAATGGTTTGGTTTCCCCATTTCATTTTAGTGTTTCTGTTTTACCTGTAAGAGATTAGAATTTATTAAGACAAATTATGTATCTTACTATGGTTCCTTTCAAATGTATATCAGTGTACACGTATTATACTCTCAGAGAATTTTTTTTTTCAAAAAAGCAACCACTTTTATTCCATAATCAGTACATTCCATCCACCACACAGTGATGAAAATTCTTCAGCACACTGTTATTTAGGTCAGCACTGACAGAGAAAAATAAAAATAAAAAAAGGAAAAGACTAAAGAAAAAAAGGAGAAATAAATGTGGACCAAAGACAGGAAAGGTTTGAGTGGAGAGAAAGAAGGGAAAAGGAAACTAACATGTTTCAAGCTATATGCAATATGATTTGTAATTCATTAGTCTCATCACAGTTCTAGGAGAGGTATTTATGCACATCTTACATTCAAATAAATTAAAGCAGAATTATTAAGTAAACCTGACTAAAGGTAAATATGTAGCAGAGCTAAGACTTGAACCTAAGTCTTCCCGCTAAAGCCTTAGCTCGTTGTCACATATGTCATCACATATGTAAGCTAGAAGTTATAATAAAAATAAGCTTTGTATTATATGTAACTGCACAGGAAACCATTCTTTTTGGCTACAAACTACCACACAATAGATCAGTGATCTTTTCATTCCTTGAAATTATATTGTGTTTATTACCTGTCGTGCCCAGTAGCATGTAAACTTTATAAAGGTAGGTACCTTTCTTGTTTACCTCCACAGTCCTAGTGCCTACAACATAGTAGACGTTCAAAAACACTTGCTGAATAAGTGAATAAAACTAAAGACAAAATAATGACTAACATTTCTTATTCTGTGTCTGTCCTGTACTGTTTTGTGTGTATGTGTGTGTGTACATTACTTAATTTACTCTGAATAGCAACCCTATTAGACAATTGCTGTTATTATTAGCATCATCATCTTCATTAAATAGAGGATGAAAATAGAGCACACAGAAAAGCTAACTAATTTGCTTGAGGTCAAGTTAATATAGCTAAATGAATGATAGAACCTGGACTTAAATCCAAGCCATATGGTTGAAGAGTACAAGATCTTAATTGTTCAATTTACAGAGAATTTGGCTCAAAGGCTAGAATATTTTGTAATCTAATTGACAGTAGTAACATCTCAAAAGAAATATTAGACCAAAAAAGGCATTTCATCAGAAAGAAGCAAGATTTCAACATAATAATTTGATAGCAAATCTTTGGATGATTTTTCCTATTTGCCTCCTAATTTGCTGGTGTCCAGAGAACTGCAGTAACCATGATAAAGTATATTAGAATTTGTATGTAAGATGGAGAGGTGATAGATAGGTAAATAGATAAATAGACAGATAAATAGATAGATAGATAGATAGATAGATACTGAAAATGGTGTTTAAAAAACTCAGTGCCCAAATTCCCAGGAAACTTCATAACAGAAATTTTCTAATACCTCTCATTATGATTCTGTAGGTGGCTATGCACTGGAATCCCTTAGGGGAAAGGCATGGTTTCATCTCTAATGACCTTAACTCCTAAGGGTGAGGAGACAAGCACTTCTATACATTATCAGTGGACATGCAAATTGGTACGTCCTTTATGGAGGACAGTTTGACAATATTTATCAAAATCACAAATTCATACTGCCACAGATTTACTTCTAGGTAATTATCACCAGTTATGGTGACACATCTGTAAAGTGATTTACATACATGTTGATTCATTAGAGTGTTGTTTGTGTTAGCAGATATGGAAACAAAATTTCCATAAGGGGACATAGATATAATGGAATACTATTCCACTGTCAAAAAGAATAACAGGCTTTTTGTTCATTGATATAGAAATGTCTTCAAGAAATATTTAGTGGAGGGAGGGGGATTCTGTGAAAAAGATGGCACTGTAAGAAGGCAAGACAGAAACCTCCTCCCAAAATCACATAGAACATGAAATTAAAGCAACTATAGCTAAACTTGAAAATGATCTGAAGACTGCAGAACAGACTGACTACATCTGGGGAAGAAGAAAGGACCCCACAGAAGAGGGTGCCAGTCCCCCTTGCCTGTAGCCCCTGCCATTTTGACAGGCCAGAGGGAGGGCAGCTCTGCACACAGAAGCTCCAGTGGTACAACCCCTAGTATTTTCCCTGCTCATGCGATAAGCCAACAGCCCACACAACACACCTTAAATTAGATCACTACAAGTCAGACACAAAGGTGTCACACACATTGCATGCCAACAGCTGGGGTTTCTGCACAGGAAATTGAGCTCTGGGCACTAGATGGCACCACCCACACAAGGTTATTATTCCATAGGGAACACTAAAAGAAAAATAAAGAGGCAGAGGAATTTAGCCCAAACAAAACTACCAGAAAAAAAACCACAGAAAGAGGGCTTAGTGAAGCTGAAATCACCAATATTCTTGATAAAGACTTCAAAGTAAAAGTTATAAACAGCTCATGGATCTACAAAAATGTATTCAAGATCTCAGGGGGAAATGCAACAAAAAGATAGAAGACCTCTAAAAAAGTTACTCAGAAATGAAGAATACCATCTCTGAAATGAAAAATACAATGGAGGGAATTAACAGCAGGCTTACACAGGTTGAAGAAGTTGTAGGGGATCTGGAAATTATGGAGCAAGGAAACAATGAAGCCAAAAAACAAAAAAGGATCTCTAGGAATGAAAGAATAATAAGAGACCTAGAGCTGTGTGACCAACCCAAACAGAACAATATTTGCATTATAGGGGTACCAGAAGAAGAGAGAGACAAAGGGATAGAAAGTCTCCTTGAGGAAATAATTGTTGAAAAATTCCCCAATATGGGGAAGGAAACAGACACTAAGTTCATGAAAGTACAAAGATCCCCCAACAAAAGGAACCTTATGAAAATAACACCAAGACATATAATATTTAAAAAGGCAAAGATCAAGGACAAGGAGAGAGTACTGAGAGCAGCCAGAGAGAGAAAAAAGATCACTTATAAAGGAAACCCCATCAGGCTATCAGCTGACTTCTCAGCAGAAACTTCAAAGGGCCAGAGGGAGTGGCATATTTAATGTAATGAAACAGAAGGGCCTCCAACTAAGAATACTCTACTCAGCAATATTATCATCTAAATTTGAAGCAGGGATTAAACAGTTTCCAGATAAACAAAAGTTGAAGGAATACACGACCACTAAACTAGCCCTACAGGATATGCTAAAGGATTTCCAATAGAGGGAAATGATCCTAAGGCTAAATAGCTGTCACCAGAGAAAATAAACCCACATTAAAGGTAGTAGACCATTTAGTTACTAAGCAAATATGAATTTAAATCAAATACTCACAAAGTTAGTCAAAGGGTACACAAAGAGTACAGAATGTGACATCTAATATACAAAGTGTGGAGCAGGAAAAAGAAGAGGAGAGAAAAAGAAGAAACTTTAGACTGTATTTGAAATAGAATAATCAGTGATTTAAGATAGACTGTTAGATAGTAAGGAAGCTATCCTTGAACCTTTGGTAACCACAAGTCTAAAGCCTACAAAAGCAATAAGTATATATCTATTAATAATCACCTAAATGTAAATGGACTGAATGTACCAATCAAAAGACACAAAGTGGCAGAATGAATAAAATAACAAGATCCATCTATATGTTGCCTACAAGACTCATTTCAAACCCAAAGACATACACAGACTATAAGTAAAGGAATGGAAAAAGAAATTTCACACAAATAATGAGAAAAAAGCAGGCAGGGGTAGGAGTACTTATATCAGACAAAATAGATTTCAAAACAAAGAAAGGAACAAGAGACAAAGAAGGACATTACTTAATGATAAAGGGATCAGTCCAACAAGGTGATATACTATTACACATATCTATGCATCCAACACAGGAGCACATACACATGTAAAACAAATACAGAATTAAAGGGGGAAATAGAATGCAGTGCATTCATTTTAGAAGATTTCAACACACCACTCACTCCAAAGGACAGATCAACCAGGCTGAAAATAAGTAAGGAAACAGAGGCACTTAACAATACATTAGAACAGATGGACCTAACAGACATCTACAGAACATTCCACCACAAAGCAGCAGGATACACATTCTTCTCAAGCATACATGGAAAGTTTTCCAGAAAAGATCACATAGTAAGCCATAAAAAGAGCCTCAATAAATTTAAAAAGATTGAAATTGTACCAACCGTTCTCAGACCACAAAGGTATGAAATGAAAATAGAAATAAATTACATAAAGAAAACAAAAGGCCTACAGACACTCAGAGGTTTAACAATATGCTCCTAAATAATAAATGGGTCAATGAACAAATTGAAACAGAAAACAAGCAATATATGGAGACAAATGAAAACAACTCAGCCTAAAACCTTTGGGATACAGCGAAGGCAGTTCTAAGAGGAAAATGTATAGCAATGCAGGCCTACCTCAAGAAAGAACAATCCCAAATGAACAATCTAAACTCACAATTAAAGAAAGTAGAAAAGGAAAAACAAATGAAACCCAAAATCAGTAGCAGGAGTGACATAATAAAGATCAGAGAAGAAATAAATAAAATTGAGAACAACAAAACAATAGAATCTATGAAACCAGGAGCTGGTTCTTCAAGAAAATTAACAAAATAGATAAACCCCTCGACAGGTTTAGCAAGAAAAAAAGAGTGCACACACATAAACAGAATCAGAAATGAAAAAGGAATGATCACAACTGACACCACAGAAAAGCAAAGAATTATTACAGAATACGATGATAAATTAGGTTGGACAGCCTACAAGAAATGGACAACTTTATAGAAAAATGCAACCTTTCAAGACTGACCCAGGAAGAAACAGAAAATTGAAACAAACCAATTACCAGTAAAGAAATCAAATTGGTAATCAAAAACTACCTAAGAACAAACTGTCTGTCCCAAATGGCTCCAAGGCTGAATTTGATCAAACATTTAAAGAAAAGCTAATACCCATCCTGCTTAAAATATTCTTTAGAAGTAGAAGACGAGGAAATACTTTCATACTTATCCTATGAAACCAGCACCCCTCTAATGTGAAAACCAGACAAACACAACAAAAAAATAAAATTATAGAACAATATCCCTGATTGGCATAGATGCAAAAATATTCAACAAAATATAGCAAACCAAATTCAAAACACACGAAAAAGATCATCCATCATGACAAAGTGGGATTTATTCCAGAGATGCAAGGATGGTACAATATTTGTAAACCAATCAATATCATACATAAACAAAAAGAACAAAAATCATATGATCATCTCAATATTTGACAAAATTCAACATCCATTCATGATAAAAACTCTCAACAAAATGGCTATAGAGGGTAGGCACCTCAACATAATAAAGGCCATATATGACAAACCCACATACTTAACAGTGAAAAGCTGAAAACTATTCCACTAAGATTGGGAACAAGACAAGTATGTCCACTCTCACCACTTTTATTCAACATATTACTGGAGGTCCTAACCATGGCAATAAGACAACACAAAGAGATAAAAGGCACCCAAACTGGTAAGGAAGAAGTTAAACTGTCACTGTTTGCGGATGAAATATTATACATAGAAAACCCTAGACTCCACCAAAAAACTATTAGAACTAATAACTGAATTCAGCAGTGGTAGGATACAAATTTAATACACAAATCTGTTGTAATCCTATACACTAACAATGAATTAACAGAAAGACAAATCAGGAAAATAACTCCATTTACAATTGCATCAAAAAGAATAAAATACCTAGGGATAAACCTAACCAAGGAGGTAAAAGACCTATACCCTGAAAAAACTAAAAGACAACACTCGTGAGAGAAATTAAAGACACCAGTAAATGCAAATCTATCCTATGCTCGTGGATAGGAAGAATTAATATTGTCAAAATGACCTAAAAGCAATCTACAGATTCAATGCAATCCTTTCAAAATATCAACAGCAATCTTCAACAAACAAGAATAGTTCTAAAATTCATATGGAACCACAAAAGACCCCAAATAGCCAAAGCAATCCTGAGAGAGGACAGAGCTGAAAGGATTACACTCCCTGACATCAAGCTCTACTGCAAAACCACAGTAATCAAAACAATGTGGTACTGGCACGAGAACAGACCTATAGATCAATGGAACACAATAGAGAACCCATATATAAACCCACATGTATATGATCAATTAATATATGATAAAAGAGCCATGAATACACAATGGGGAAAAGATAGCCCCTTCAACAACTGGTGCTGGGAAAACTGGACAGTTACATGTTAGGAAAATGAAACCGGATTATTGTATAACTCCATACACAAAAGTAAGCTCAAAATGGATCAAGGACCTGAATGTAATTCATGAAATATAAAACTCTTAGAAGAAAACACATAAAAAAATCTCTTGAATACAAACATGAGCAACTTTTCCTGAACACGTCTATTCAGGCAAGGGAAAAAAAATAAAGAATGAACAGTGTGACTACACAAACTAAAGTTTCTGTACAGCAAAAGATACCATCAGCAGGACAAAAAGTCAACCTACAGTATGGGAGAATATATTCATAAACAATTTATCCAATAAGGGGTTAAGGGTTTAACATCCAAAATATACAAAGAACTCACATGCCTCAACACCCCAAAACAAAATAACCTGATTAAAAAATGGGCAGAGGACCTGAACAGACACTTCTCCAAAGAAAAAATTCAGAAGGCCAATAGGCATATGAAAAGATGTTCCACATTGCTAATCACCAAGGAAATGCAAATTAAAACCACAATGATATTACCTCAAACCAGTTAGAATGGCCAATACCTGAAAGACAAAAAACAGCAAATGCTGGTTAGGATGCAGAGAAAGGGGAACACTCCTATACTGTTGGTGGGAATGTAAATTGGTTCAACTGTTGTGGAAAGCAATATGGAGGTTCCTCAAAAAACTAAGAATAGAAATACCATATGACCCTGGAATTCCACTCCTAGGAATTTACCCAAAGAAAACAAGATCCTTGATTCAAAAAGACATAGGCACCCTTATGCTTATCACTGCAGTATTTACAATAGCCAAGATATGGAAGCAACGTAAGCGTCCATCAGTAGATGAAAGGATAAAGAAGATGTGGTACATATACAAAATATAATGTTATTCAGCCATAAAAAGAAAAGAAACCTTCCCATTTGCAACAACCTTGGATGAATCTAAAGGGTATTATGCATAGTGAAATAAGCCAGGCAGAGAAAGACAAATACCAAATGATTTCACTCATCTGTGGAGTATAAAAACAAAGCAAAACAGTAGGAACAAAATGGCAGTAGACTCACAGACACCCAGAAGAGACTATTGGTTAACAAACTGGAAGGGTTGGGGGGGATGGGTGAGGAGGGAGAAGGAAATTAAGGGGCAGAATAATTCTGAATCACAATTTGGATAGGTCACTGGGTTGGTAGTACAGCAGAGAGAAAACAATTAATGACTCTATAACATCTTACTACATTTATAGACAGTGACTGCAATGGAGAGGGGAAAGACTTGATAATATGGGGGAATGTTGAAACCACTGTGTGTTTTATGTGAAACCATTATAAGATTGTATATCAATACTTTAATAAAAAAATTTTTTAACACATATTTAGTGGAAAAGTAATGTTCAAACAGTATATATGGCATGTTAACATTTGTGTAAAAAAGATTATATGTGTGTGTATACATGTATATATATATATACATGTATGTATATATTATATAAATACGTATTTTTGCTCACATGAAGACTATTTCTAGAATCACAAACAAGAATAGTTTGTTATCTCCAGAAAAGAAAACTGATAGTTTATTAGCAGAGTGGAAGATAGACTGTTTACTGTGTATATCTTTTAGACCTTTAAAAGTTTTTGAACCTGTGAATATACATCCTACTCATAAAATAAGTAACATTAAGCTAGAATTATTGTCTTCGAGATTTTTAGCCTTTTTCCTTTCACTTTTCCAGTGGTACGCTATTATTACACTGCCCATTGTCACAGAACACAACACCCTATGTTTGCAAATTGTTCTAACTTGCTCAAACTACATACTAAAGGGAAATGGCTGAGGATTTAGAGGTACTTTAAATATAGTCACGTTTCAATACTCAAGATACTTTAAATAATGTCATTAGGATATCCACACCTATATCCATCTTCTGTCCCATTATCAAGCTGTAAGCCAGTCTCTGACCTGGTGAAGGGTCTATCGTTCTACCCACGTCATTACTTTTCCATTAAATGTTACTGCTTGTATGAACTAGTAAAATTTCTGGATCAAAATTACAGCTCAGTAAGTATTTAATATTATTCTTTTTCCATTCTCAAGTCAAAGATCCCTCCTTCTTAGAATCCTTTGTCCATGTAACTTTATGGGGTACTTTGCTCTAAAACCTTGTGTCCATCTTCTCATTTTCAGGGTATTACTAGTCTCCTCAGGATCACCCCAAACCCACCATGATTTCCCTATTCTAAACTCCTCCTATCCCTAACTGTTAACAATTATAAAATTCACGTTTTATAGATATTTTCAAATTTTCTGAGTTAGGGTGTAAAACACTTGAGATCCCAAAGAGCATTAGACATATGGAGTTCTTTGACTAGTGAAGATTATATGCACACCTGTAAAAATTGCCTCTGCAAAAGCCATTACTCCATGAACCACCTCCATGCTACACAATATTATCAAGCACATTTCACAACATTTAAAGAACACAAGCCCAGATTCAAGATGGCAGCATGAGAGGTGAGACAGAGAACTCCTCCCAAAACCACAGATAGTGCAAAAATATAGTTAATACAACTAACCCTAAAACAGCAAGAGGAAAGAAGGCTGCACCAGACTGCATACAGACCTCATGAACAGAGCAGACCTCATGAAACAGGGTAACATAAGAAAGCCTTGACCCAGCAAAACCCAGCCCTTTCCCCACCCGAGCTCAATGGTGGGAGGAAGAAAAAGTGGAGCAGGGAGGGGGTAGAAGCCTAGAACTGCTGAACACCCAGCCCTGGAGGTATGCTTTGGACCACAGACCTACATTGTGTGGTGCTCTGGAAGTTGCTGGTATTGGAGAACTGGGAAAGGCAGAGAGCTTGAGAGACTGAGTTTCTGGACATTTGTGGGGGATAGGATCCACACCCGGCCGCTCCAGGACAAAGGAAAGTCAGGTGGTCTGAGAGGCTTCCTAGCAGCAAAAGGGCTGCTGAAGGGGCGGGGTTTGCACTGAGCTACCTATAAGAGAGAAGGGATAGGTGGACAAGGTTGTCTGGGCGCACTCTGCCCAGTGGGGTGGGAACTTTGAGGAGCTTCAGGAGCACCATCCCCCTGGCTGCCTACTCAGCTCTGATGCTCCCCACTGTGACAGGCAGCCTGCTGCAACTTCCTTCTGGCCTGCCGGCATCTGCTCCTAAACCGGCAGTTACTGCGCTGGCGTCAGGCCAGCCAGAAGCCCCACCTATAACAGACAGAGATACCAAGCACAGAGGCTTACACTGGTGTGCTTGGTCCACTGGCTCTGATACTGGAGACAGGCCCACATCAGAGACATTCCCACTGGAGCTGGGAATCAGGAAACAGCTCTTTCCTGCCCATGGCACCAGTGCTGCCCCCCTACAACCCCCAACCTAACCCTAGGGGCTGAGCAGCTCCAGAAACTAGAGCTTCTGGGCACAAGAGGTCACCACACAGAATTAAGAAATGTCAAAGGAACCTGGTTCAGACCAAAATATCACAAACCCCAGAAAAAGACCAAATGAAACTGAACTCACCAAATTTCCTGTGAGAGTTTAAAATAAAAATCATAAACATGCTCATGGAGGTAGAGAAAAATATTCAAGAACTCAGGGATGAAGTTAAGACAGAGATACAATCATTAAGAAATTCTATATCTGAAAAGAAACATACAATGGATGGATTTAAAAGCTGATTAGATGTAGTAGAAAAGACAGTAAATAGGATAGAAATTGGAGAAAAGGAAAACAAAGAAGCTGAGGCACAAAGAGAAAAAAGGATCTCTAAGAATGAAAGAATATTGAGAGAGCTGTGTGACGAAACCAAACGGAACACTATGCGCATTATAGGGGTACCAGAAGAAGAAGAGAGGAGAAAAAGGGATAGAAAGGATTTTCAGGAGGTAATTGCTGAAAACTTCCCCAATCTGGGGAAGGAGATAGTCTCTCAAGCCATGGAGGTACAAAGATCTCCCAACACAAGGGACCCAAGAAAGACAACACCAAGGCATATGGCAATTAAAATGGCAAAGATCAAAGATAAGGACAGATTTTTAAAAGCAGCTAAAGAGAGAAAAAAGATCACATACAAAGGAAAACCCATCAGGCTATCATCAGATTTCTCAACAGAAACCTTACAGGCTGGAAGGGAGTGGCATAATATATTTAATGCAATGAAGCAGAAGGGCCTGGAACCAAGAATACTCTACCCATCAAGGTTGTCATTTAAATTTGAAGGAGGGATTAAACAATTTTCAGATAAGCAAAAGCTGAGAGAATTTGCTTCCCACAAACCACCTCTACAGTGCATTTTGGAGGGGCGGCTATACATGGAAGTATTCCTAAGGCTAAATAGATGTCACCAGGAGAAATAAAACCACAGGAAAGTAGAACAATTAATTACTAAGCAGATGCAAAATCAAATTAACTACCCCCAAAGTCAATCACGGGATAGACAAAGAGTACAGAATATGATACCTAACATATAAAGAATGGAGGAGGAAGAAAAATGAGGAAAAAAAAACCTTTAGGTTGTGTTTGTAATAGCATATGAAGTGAGTTAAATTAGACTGTTAGATAGTAAGGGAATAACCCTTGAACCGTTGGTAACCATGAATATAAGGCCTGCAATGGCAATAAGTACATACCTATCCATAATCACCCTAAATGTAAACAGTCTGAATGCACCAATCAAAAGACATAGAGTCACAGAATGGATAAAAAACAAGACCCATCTATATGCTTCCAACAAGAGACACACTTAAAACCCAAAGACCTACACAGACTGCAAGTGAAGGGATGGAAAAAGAGATTTCAGGAAACTAATAGGGAGAAAAAAGCAGGAGTTGCAGTATTTGTATCAGACAAAATAGACTTCAAAACAAAGAAAGTAATAAGAGACAAAGAAGGACATTACATAATGATAAAGGAGTCAGTCCAACAAGAGGATATAATAACTATTATAAATATCTATGCACCCAACACAGTAGTATCTACATATGTGAAACAAATACTAACAGAATTAATGGGGAAAATACAATGCAATGCATTCATTTTAGGAGACTTCAACATACCACTCACTCCAAAGGACAGATTAACCAGACACAAAATAAGTAAAGTGACAGAGGCACTGAACAACCTATTAGAACAGACGAACCTAATGGGTATCTACAGAACACTTCATCCAAAAGCAACAGGATACACATTCTTCTTGAGTGCACATGGAACATTTTCAAAAATAGATTATATACTAGGCCACAAAAAGAGCCTCAGTAAATTCAAAAAGATTGAAATTGTACCAACTAGATTCTCAGATCACAAAGGTATGAAACTAGAAATAAATGACACAAAGAAAACAAAAAAGCCCACAAACACATGCAGGCTTCACAACATGCTCCTAAATAACCAATGGATCAATGACCAAATAAAAACAGAGATCAAGTAATATATGGAAATAAATGACAAAAATAATTCAAAACCAAAAATATGTGGAACACAGAGAAGGCAATGCCAAGAGGGAAGTATATTGCAATACAAGCCTACCTCAGGAAAGAAGAACAATCCCAAATGAACAGTCTAAACTCACAATTAATGAAACTAGAAAAGTAAAAACAAATGAGGCCCAAAGTCAGTAGAAGGAGGGACATAATAAAGATTAGAGCAGAAATAAATAAAATAAAGAATAAAACAATAGAAAGAATCAATGAAAGCAAGAACTGATTCTTTGAGAAAATAAAATAGATAAAGCGCTAACCAGACTTATCAAGAAAAAAAAGAGAGTCTACACACATAAACAGAATCAGAAATGAGAAAGAAAAACTCAGTACAGACACCACAGAAATACAAAGAATTATGAGAGAATACTATGAAAAATTATATGGTAACAAACGGGATAACCTAGAACAAACTGGATAACCTAGAAAACTACAACCTTCCAAAGCTGACCCAGGAAGAAACAGAGAATCTGAATAGACCAATTACCAGCAAAGAAATTGAACTGGTAATCAAAAAAGTACCTAAGAACAAAACTCCTAGACCAAATGGTTTCAATGCTGAATTTTATCAAACATTTAGTGAAGACATTATACCCATCCTCTTTAAAGTTTTCCAAAAACTAGAAGAAGAGGGAATACTCCTAAACTCGTTCTATGAGGCCAACATCACGCTAATACCAAAACCAGACAAAGACACCACAAAAAAAGAAAATTACAGAGCAATATCCCTGATGAACATAGATGCAAAAATACTCAAATATTAGCAAACCAAATTCAAAAATACATCAAAAAGATCATCCACCATGATCAAGTAGAATTTATTCCAGGGATGCAAGGATGGTACAACATTTGAAAATCCATCAACACCATCCACCACATCAACAAAAAGAAGGACAAAAACCACATGATCATCTCCATAGATGCTGAAAAGCATTCGACAAAGTTCAACATCCACTCATGATAAACACTCTCAACAAAATGGGTATAGAGGGCAAGTACCTCAACATAATAAAGGCCATATATGACAAACCCACAGCCAACATTATACTTAACAGCAAGAAGCTGAAAGCTTTTTCTCTAGAATCAGGAGGAAGACAAGGATCCCCACTCTCCCCACTTTCATCCAACACAGTTCTGGAGGTCCTAGCAATGACACACAGACAACAGAAAGAAATAAAAGGCATCCAGATTGGTAAGAAGTTAGGCTGTCCCTGTTTGCAGATGACAGGCTTTGTATATAAAAAACCCTAAAGAATCAACTCCTAAACTACTAGGTCTAATATCTGAACTCAGCAAAGTTGCAGGATACAAAATTAATACACAGAAATCCGTTGCATTCCTATACACTAACACTGAACTAGCAGAAAGAAAAATCTGGAAAACAATTCCATTCACAATTGCATCAAAAAGGGTAAAATACCTAGGAATAAACCTAACCAAGGAAGTGAAAGACCTATACTCTGAAAACTACAAGACACTCATAAGAGAAATTAATGAAGATACCAATATTTGGAAACACATCCCATGCTCACGGATAGGAAGAATTAATATCATCAAAATGTCCATCCTGCCTAGAGCAATCTACAGATTCATTGCAATCCCTATCAAAATACCAACAGCATTCTTCAATGAACTAGAGAAAATATTTCTAAAATTCATATGGGACCACAAAAGACCCCGAATAGCCAAAGCAATCCTGAGAAGGAAGAATAAAGCGGGGGCAATTATGCTCCCTGACTTCAAGCTCTACTACAAAGCCCCAGTAATCAAGACAATTTGGTACTGGCACAAGAACAGACCCATAGACCAATGGCACCGACTAGAGAGACCAAATATAAAACCAAGCATATATGGTCAATTAATATACGATAAAGGAGCCATGGATATACAATGGGGAAATGTCAGCCTCTTCAACAGCTGGTGTTGGCAAAACTGGACAGCTACATGTAACTGGATTATTGTTTAACCCCATACACAAAAGTAAACTCAAAATGGATCAAAGACCTGAATGTAAGTCATGAAACCATAAAACTCAGAAAAAAACATAGGCAAAAATCTCTTGGACATAAACAAGAGCAACTTCTTCATGAACTTATCTCCCCAGGCAAGGGAAACAAAAGCAAAAATGAACAAGTGGGACTATATCAAACTAAAAAGCTTCTGTACAGCAAAGGACACCATCAGCAGAACAAAAGACATCCTACAGTATGGAAGAATATATTCATAAATGACAAATGTGATAAGGGGTTGAAATCCAAATTACATAAAGAGCTCATGCACCTCAACAAGCAAAAAGCAAATAAGCCAATTAAAAAATGGGCATAGGAGCTGATCAGACACTTCTCCAAAGAGAAATTCAGATGGCCAACAGGCACATGAAAAGAAGCTCCACATCAGTAGTCATCAGGGAAATGCAAATTAAAACCACAATGAGATATCACCTCCCACCAGTTAGGATGGCCACCACCCAAAAGACAAACAACAACAAATGTTGGCAAGGATGTGGAGAAAGGGGAACCCTCCTACACTGCTGGTAGGAATTTAAACTAGTTCAACCATTGTGGAAAGCAGTATGGAGGTTCTTCAAAAAACTAAAAATAGAAATACCATTTGACCCAGGAATTCCACTCCTAGGAATTTACCCTAAGAATGCAGCAGCTCAGTTTGAAAAAGACATATGCACCCCTATGTTTATCACAGCACCATTTACAATAGCCAAGAAATGGAAGCAACCTAAGTGTCCATCAGTAGATGAATGGATAAAGCAGATGTGATACATATACACAATGGAATATTATTCAGCCATAAGAAGAAAACAAATCCTACCATTTGCAACAACATGGATGGAACTAGCGGGTATTATGCTCAGTGAAATAAGTCAGGCGGAGAAAGACAAGTATCAAATGATTTCACTCATCTGTGGAGTATAAGAACAAAGAAAAACTGAATGAACAAAAGAGCAGCAGACTCACAGAACCCAAGAATGGACTAACAGTTACCAAAGGGAAAGGGACTGGGGAGGAAGGGTGGGAAGGGAGGGATAAAGGGGAAAAAGGGGCATCACGATTAGCACATAATGTGGGGGTGGGGCACACGGTGAAGGCAGTATAACAGAGAAGACAAGTAGTGACTCTCTAGCGTCTTACTAAGCTGATGGCCAGTGACTGTAATGGGGTATGTGGTGGGGACTTGATAATAGGGTGAGTCTAGTAACCATAATGTTGTTCATGTAATTGTACACTAATGATAGCAAAATTAAAAAATAAATTAAAAAAAAAAAGAACACAAGCCTGCCAGGCAGGCTTAATTCAAATGCCATCTCTGCCCCTTATTAGCTAGAGGGCCTGGACATGTTTCCAGTCATCACCTCTTCCAGCTACAGAATGAAGATTAAGGTAGCACCTACACCATGCATTCATTGATAAGATTTAATTTATGTAATTCAATTAGCACAATAACAGTTCACATTGTTAGCAGTTTCCTTCATGCCTCTCTTTTATGGTTCTTCCTTCTGTTAGGATCTTTTTACATCTCTGAAACAGTCATCATTGCCTATATATATACACTCAGGTATATATAGCTTAAAAGATTAATCAGATCAGAGTATTTTGATAAATAGTATTGATTCATCTTATATACAAATCCTAATACACTATCATAGTCACGCCAGTCCTCTGGAAACCAGCAAATTAGGTGGCAAATAAGAAAAAAACTCACCCAAATATCTGCCTTATGTCAAATTCAATTCACTCCATAAAAAAAATACGGTTTTAGTAAGGTGTTCCTTGCCTTAAAATGCATGAATAACTTTTTTTACACAAGACTGACTATTTTAACATTTTTAGCAAGTCTCATCATACAAAAGGAAAAATCATTCACTTTTACAATTACAAGCTAATGATAGAAAAATAAATATTCAAAGTAGCCACCAATTTTGCATGCAAACACACTAGGATAATGCTCAGCAGACCTCTTTCTGGCTATTATCTTTGGCAAATTATCTTTTGCAGATATCAGGAAATGATATGTTCACTTTCTTTTTTTAAGTCCAAATTGGACATAGTAGCCTCCTCATGTGTTATCTCTCTCTAGAGTCCCTAGGACACACAGTACCTGGTGCATAGTTCACCTGGTTCTCATTTGACTGAAGCAAATGGAAATAATGTGTTGCTAGAAGACCAGCAAAAACTTATTTGTTATGAACTTTATACTCCAGAACATATAGCCCATTGTCTGCCATGTGGTGAGCCCCAATTAGCTCAGGTAGATGACAGTATCCAAATACTTTGTAATCCACTAAAAAGCTACACATTGATGAAAAGTAATTCATACCTGTTGGGCAAATGCCTTTTCGTTTTTTACATAATTGCCTTTGCATGCAGAACAGTTCTTTTGGTCTCCTAGCTTTTTTATTCCCCACTACATCTCCCTGAATAGACCCTAAATTTCACTTCCAATACTCAGTCTCTCCTCATTGAGAAAAATAGCCCATTTTCAAACTTGATACCTTAAACCCATCAGTCCAATGCTTGCTTATAGATAATAAATGCTTCCTGTGTTTGCAGTAATTTACCTTCAGACAAGAGATTTCCTCTCCTTCTAGGTCACAGCAACAACAGATAGTTTTGTCTTAGTTTTCTATGTGCAACCAATCTTCATGACTCCCCGTTAGCAGCTGAGCCTCCAAAAAGGCAGCTATGGACAGTAATAATTTGTCGTAGAAATTCATTGAATGGTTAACATTTATAGAAACATGGTTCTTACAAGGGCGATTACTATGATAAGCTCTCCTAGTTCAGGTAAAGCATCTCATTAGATTCCTCTACTAAAAATAGGAAGAAAAATAATATTTAGCAATAAAGTTTAGGAATAGGGAAACATGCCCCTGAAAGCCCCCTAAAACACTGCCCAATTATGCAAACCCATAAATACCTAAAGAATCTGCTTCCAGCTTTAGGACACAATTTAAATGTTCTTAAGGACATCTTTAACATCCACACACAAATTTAAATTGCTGCATAGATGAAATATGTATAAAACTTATGAGACTTCAGAAATAAAGCCCTAAAGACTTAATTATAGGAGGCCTGTTCTCTATTTCATACATAAAATCAGAAGAGGGTTCTTGTATTATCATAAAGTTTCCCCAGCTGAATTCTCTCTCAAACTCAGTCTTTCTCTCTCCCCACTCTCTTACACGCATACACACACACACACACACACTTCTGACGCATACTTATTTACTATACAAATTTTCTATTCACATTAAAGAATTTGCTTGTAGTAAAAAGTGTCTTTTTGAATAAACATTTATATTACAAATATTCTAAAATTAATACATACCCATTGTAAAAGAAGGAAGAATTTTTTAAAGGACAGAAGGAAGGGAGGAAGAAAGGAAAGAAAAGGCAAAAAAGGTAGGCAAGGAGAGTAGATATCCTCAGGCAGTATATAGAGTTGTAAATAACAAAGTTGAAAATATGTTATAATTAAACAACCTAGTGAAAACCATAATTCAAAAAGGAACCTAAGCTTCATTATAAAAAAATGTCACAACTCAAGCTAAAATCATTTGCCCCTCTCTCCCAAGCATCCACTGAGGCACCGAAAGACTGGATATTTTTGAATGATTTTTTTTCTCCTCTTTTGCTTTCTCTTTCCTATTCTTTCTTTTATTTATTTTTTAAAATTTATTTTTAATGAAATCATTTCAAATTACTTTGTTAGGCTGGAACTCTAGAAATGAAATATATGGGTCAAAATAAAAAACTTGTATGAATCCAGAGGATAATACTAACTTAGACTCCCACCAGCGTTATGAGGTTGCTGATTTTCTTTTGCTCTTTTCTTCACTGGATGTTGTCAATATTTTAGTTTTTTTCTCATCTAAAGGGCTTAAAAATGATACCTCATTATTGCTTTAGGTGCTATTTTTAATTACTAGAAATATTTAACATTTTGTTTGCCTTAAATAATGTATGTGTTCTTTTATATGTGTTGTGTACTCAGGTCCTCTACCCACATTTCTATTAGGTGTTTTATATTTTCTAATAATCTCTGTTTACATGAAATTTATTGCACACCTAGTCAGTGAAGCCAATAGTAAGAATCTCTGTGAAAATAAAAATGTCCATCATACAATATCTACCTTCAAGAATCCTATACGTAGTGAGAAAAATATTCATGTAATCAGATGATTTCAATAAACGATGGCAAATGATGTAATAAAAGTGTGCTATGGAAAAATAATAGAATAGCCACTATCCAAAAGACAAGAAATAACAAGTGTTGGCAAGGATGAGCAGACATGGGAACACTCCTACACTGTTGGTGGGAATGTAAATTGGTGAAGTCACTGTGGAAAGCAGTATGGAGATTCCTCAAAAACTAAAAATAGAAATACCATTTGACCCAGGAATTTCACTC
The DNA here is from genome assembly GCA_032199065.1 of Smutsia gigantea. Classification (NCBI taxonomy): domain Eukaryota; kingdom Metazoa; phylum Chordata; class Mammalia; order Pholidota; family Manidae; genus Smutsia; species Smutsia gigantea. The sequence goes on along the minus strand of JAVSCE010016942.1, from coordinate 39,928 downwards.
CTAGAAATTTACTAAAGAAAACAAAATCCATGTTTTAAAAAGGTATATGCACCCCTATGTTTACAGCATAACTATTTACAGTAGCCAAGATATGGAAACAATCTAAGTCAATGAAAAAAGAAGATGTGGCACATACACAATGGAATATTATACAGCCATAAAAAATAAATCCTTCCATTTGCAACAATATGGATGGATCTAGAAGGTATTATACTCAGTGAAATAAGCCAGGCAGAGAAAAACAAATACCATATGATTTCACTTATTTTTGGAGTACAAAAACAAAGCAAAACAAAATGAACAAAATAACAGTAGACTCATAAACCCTGAGAAGTGACTGGTGGTTACTATGGGGGAGGGGTTAGGTGTCTGTGTTGGTAGCATGATGGGGATAAAAGGGCACAAAAATTCTCAATCATAATATAAGTTAGTCACTGGGATAGTGGTAAAACATGGAGAATATAGCCACTGATTCTGTAATATCTTCCTATGTTGACAAATAAGAACTACACTACTAGGGTTGAGGATTTAACAAAATGGGTAACTGTTGAACCTCTGTGTTGTGTATTTGAAACCAATATAAGATATATATCAATGATACTTTAATTAAAAAATGGGTAGTCTAATGAGCTTGTGTTTATGAATAATATTCCTACCACTGATAAAAAGTGAACTGTAAAAATAAAATTAATATATCCCAAATTCCAAAACATTTAACTCTTATTTGTCTGTATAAAATGTTTCTGCCCAACATCCTCTGAATTCACAGATACATCAATATAAAATTTATCGAGCCAAATAGATTTCCTAGAATGTGGCTGACGCCTGAACACATTCCTCTTGGTTTGTATATTAGAAGTGTTCTTCAGATAGAGGAAAAATTTGAGGGGAAAGCCAAAGCATATCAAGACAATGATACCTCATGTCTGATATACCCAAATCCTCTACTTCCTCAGATCACTAAGGTCACAAAGCCAGTTATTAACAGAGATAAGACATGAAGGCAGGTCTACACTAAAAATCAAGACTGTGGCTATTCTTCTAAGATTTGGAAACGTATTGGAATTTCCTTGGGATATCGAAGGACTCTAGCTTCTCCTAAATGGGCACTGATATGACACAAATCCAACCCAAAACTAGTCCACATTATTATCTAGACCAGTACTGGTCTTCAGATTCAGTTTTAATTTTGCAAAATGTTCTTCTTGCTAAAGTTAACCTGTAAGCTGAAACAAAGAAAGGAGATAAAATAAGGATATCCCGGTTGACTGCATAGGCCCCACCCTTAACCCCCATTTAACCATTCTCTTAAAAGTTCCAAATGCTCAGCATCCTTCAGTTCCACAGAAAAACAACATTGTCAATACTGAACAACAAAATAGTATTTAGTTTTTAGGAGGATTTGGAAATTAAAGTGAAGTACAATACAAGGCTTTCCACTGGTGAACATGGGTGCAGTGCTTCTGGGTGTGTCTGTTTTGCTTTGGTCGCCAGAGACAGCCTTATTTATTTTGAAAGATTTAATGAAGTGTTGTCTATAGAATAATGTTATGTTTAAAAAAAGAACATAAAAAGGCATATAACACCCAATTCAATTAATGAAATAAATACAGAATATTAAAGATATTGTTCAAAATGTTAGGAAGTGGCTATCTCCCATTATTAGAGTAATAAGTGAACACTCTTCCTTTGCTACCATCCTGTATCCTGCAAATTCTCTATAATGAGCATTAAGTCATTTAAAAATGTGACATGTCATTACAAAAATCTTTAAATAATGTATGAAAGCACAGAAAAACTAAAAGTAACCAAAATTCCAATATAATTCTCAAGTTTCAACAATATCCAAAGTGTCAAATCCAGTACATTTTCCATTCACTTGCTAAAGAACTTTCTTGTAAGTAGGTGTTTTACAGCCTCTTTTACATCCTTGTTTCTGAGACTGTATATTAACGGATTCATCATGGGAGTCATTACCCCATAGAACATGGATATAAGTTTGTCAGCAGCATCCAAGTCATCTGAACTGAGTGTCTCTTTAGACTTGGGTTTCATGTACATGAAGAGAATGGTTCCATAGAATATTATCACCACAGTCAGGTGGGCTGAGCAGGTGGAGAAGGCTTTGCTTCTCCCCTCAGAAGTGTGGATCTTAAGGATGCTAGAAATGATTAATGAGTAAGAGATGACAATCGAGAGCAGGGGCATCAGTGTGAACAATGTTGTGGCCACAAGCATGATGAACTCATTGCCTGAGATGTCTGCACAGGCCAATTTCATGACAGCCAGAATTTCACAAGAGAAATGATTGATGATATTATTTCTACAAAAAGGCAATTGTATTACAAACACAGTTTGTACTGCAGAGTTGAGAACCCCTGCAAACCATGACCCAGCTGCCAAGGGCACATAGGAAATCTTGCTCATGATGACAGGATATCTCAGAGGGTTGCAGATGGCCACATACCGGTCAAAGGCCATCATGCCCAGGAGCACACACTCTGTTGTCCCCATGGCCAAGCCTAGAAACATCTGCACTGCACAGCCAGAGAAAGAGATGGTCTTTCTTTCTGAAAGGAAGCTCACCAGCGTGTTGGGAATGGAGGTGGTGGTGTAGCAGATGTCCAGGAAGGAGAGATTTCCCAGGAAGAAGTACATGGGGGTGTGAAGATGGGAGTCCAAGATGCTGATTAAAATAAGGGTGCCATTGCCCAGAAGGATGACCACATACATTATTAAGATTAGCACAAAAAGGAGTAGCTCAAGTCTTGGGTAAACAGAAAGCCCCTTTAAAAAGAATTCCAGCAGAATAGTTTGGTTCTCCCATTTCATTTTACTGTTTTTTTACCTGTAAGAATTCAAAGAATATGTTTAAACATAATGATTTATTTGCTACGGCAAGTCCCACTTTACCAATTCACAAATATAAAAACTTGCCATGACCAATAAGAAGGAAGAAAAAAAAATAGGGAAGGGGAAGAAGAGAAAAAAGGTAAGGGAATGAAGAAATAAACAATTCAGAAAGGGAAATAAAAGGGAGAAACTATTATATCAACCACTCTGCGCCAACAACTTTGTGAGTTTTTTTTCATACGTTACCTCATTAAACCCCACAATAATTACTACTTTAAAGATAAAGAACTAATTTAAGGTAAACTAAGAGAGTTTAAGCCTAATATATAATTAACATGTAGCAAAGTCTAGGCTCAAACTCAAGCCTGCTTGTGGCCCATAATTATCTGAGTATTTTTATAAACTAAAAAACAATACAGAATACATATCAGAGATTTGGTTATAGTTATCTTGTTAAGGTAGTCTAGCTCCTAGGACAAGAAAATTCAATAGTAATCCATTGCAGATTAAACACTGAAAGAAGTGTATCAATCTCATGGGACAATGGTCAAAAATAAACCCACACATGGTTTATTGAACCCCTGATTGCCAAAAAAAGGGATGAAATTTATGTAAAGCCCAATAATCTACAATCATCTTGTTAAAAGCAAGTACCTTTTTTGGTAGAAATACAGTAAGTTTTTAAGTTTTATTTTAAAATTTATCATAAAGTACAACATACAGTAAAATCCTTTTGTCTCTTTCAGTGTACAGTCCTAGTAATTTCAAACCATGTGTAGATTCATGTAACTATCACCATAATCAGGACACAAAAATGTCTAACACCCTAAAAACTCCTTTGTGCTAGCCCTTTATAGTTACTCTCATAAATCCGGGCAAAAACTATTATGCTTTTATTCCTGTAGTTTTATCTTTTCCAGAAAATCATATAAATGGAGGTATAGATCCACTGGTGTCTGGCTTTTTTCACTTAGCATGAAGACTCTGTGATTTATCCAAGTTGTTATTCCTGAGTAGTATTCCAATATAAGAATGTACTATAGTTCATCTGTTCACCTGTTGAAAGATGTTAGGTTGTTTCCAGTTTGGGGCAATTATTAATAGAGTTTTTATAAAATTTATGCCTATATTTTCATGAGGACATAAGTTTTCATTTTTCTAGGGTAAATATCCAGGAGTGGCATACTGGATAATATAACATGTGCATGTGCACATTTCAGTTTGTAAGAAACTGCCAAACCCTTTTCCAGAGTGGCTTTATCAGTTTTGCATGTCAACCAGCAATGTATGACAGTTCTAAGTGCTTCCCATCCTCGTCAACACTTGGTATTGTGAGTGTATATATATATATATACATTCTCATAGATATGTAGTGATATTTCATCATGATTTTAGTTTGAATTTCCCTAGGGACTGTTTAGGGAATTTTTGCCATCTTTATATTCTCTTTAGTAAAGTGTTACTCATGTCTTTTGCCCATTTTTAATTGGGTTGTGTTTCTTATGGCTGAGTTTTGAGAATTCTGATTATGAATCATTTATTGGATATATGACTTGCATATATGTCTACAAGTCTGTGACTTGTCTTCTCATTCTCTTAATGTAATACCTTTAATTGCCATTTTAATTGGTTGCTGTTTAAGTCCAATAGAAATAAGATTATGACCAAAAATACATTTTCCAACATTTTCTTTGATACCTCTCCATTTAGCAGATGGAATACCCATAGCCAACACCCAGGGATTAGAAACAATAGGTTTTGTATCCAAAGACCTTGACTCAAAGTCTCAGGTGATTCTTTTCAATTTTTCCTCAAAAATAGTACCTCCCTGCACAAGCCAACACACAGTTTTCTGTGAATATATTTCTTCATGGACACAGAATCTACTGAAAGTGCTCTAATTCATTCACAAAACAAACAGGCACCAAAAATGTAGAATATTTCTTCTTATTCAGGAAATGGCTCAAATTTTAGATCTGAATTGAATCCTTTGGGCCTATTTCAAGTAGCTTTAATTGCCTATCCATGCCTTTGGCCATTATTAGGGTGCCTCTTTCATCCTATTTTGCCCTTATTTCAATCAACTCCACCTTTTATAATTTGGGATTCTTTTATACCCTGAAGATGCTTCTTTTACTCTCAGTCCCAGATTCACAATCTTAAGGCTAGCCATCCAATCCCAGCTCCTTAGTAAATGATGACTGAGAAGCAATTGCATTCTGCAAGCCCACTTATCTACTGAAAAAAACATGCATTTTGTGGTAGGAAATTGAGGTTTTTACTGACACACAAATGTATTTTAGAGTTAATGTCTACAAAAAGATTCTAAGAACAATAGAAAACTTCCAGCATGGGTGTTAAAAATATTAAAGCAATAAATGCAAGTATATCTCCCAAGGCCCAATGACAGAAAGGAGTAGATAGCTAACAAGTTTGAAGGGAAGCATGCTTAGAGATGGGCTTCATAATCCATAGGAAGAGGTCCAAAGCACCATTCAAGAAGAGGGTGTGGGCAAATCTGTGCTGCAGAAAGAGCTGTAAGGGACTCTACCTCCTGTTTTCCTAGTTTTGCCTCTTCCCAGCCAAACTCCGCCTGGGGGCTTCCATCAGATAAAAGCTGTAGCTTCAGTCCTTGCTACCCCACTTAGTCCTCTCTGAAACCCTCTTCTCAGTGGACTGGATGGATGACAAGCCTGTATCTTTGTGCAGAACACAAAGATACACTCTTTATGGCTTCTGTATGGATTTAACATTTCTACAACCAACAAAGAACTCAGGGCTAGGGCCCCACATCCATGTCTCCTCTGCTTACAGGGCCAGTTACTAGCTATGTGAGCTTGGCAATTTACATAACTTCTGTGTCTAAATATCTTCATCTATAACATGGGGATTTTAATAGCCTCTTTGTCATGTTCTCAGGACAATAAATTAAAAAATGCATATGAATCACCTAGCATATGGTAAGCATTATTTTGGTTTCCCTCATCTTCCACTGACTTGTTATTTTTCAAGTTCTTATACATGTCTGTCTCCAGTTTCATGCTCCTACAAATCTTTATCAAACAGACCTGTTCAGGTATTGGCCTCTTCTTACCCAATCTACCTGCTATGAAGTTATACAAAACTTGTCTCACTTTGTAATGAAGAACATTATGTGAATGCCATTTAAAACAAGGAAATCACAGGTTGACATTTTTAAAGAAAGGCTACTTCAGTTCATTAACCAACAAGTTAGATGATTATGTTTGTCTTTCTGTGTCTCACAAATATTATATCTACAGATATCATACCAGCTACAAACTCAACATTATTACCAAAAACAAAAGAAGTATTCAAAAAAAAGTAATGAACTTTCCAGGTACCAGTGAGAGCCCAGGACAGGAACTGCCTGCTCATGATAAGCACTGGACAAACATTTGCTAAATGGAACCAAAGACAACTAAACCGGTGCTGAGGTAGACTGTTACAGAATCAGAACCTTGGTGACACCAGCCTACTTTACATTCTGTATCAAGAGTGCAAATCTGCTGCCTACTGAACATCAACCTCAGTGCACCAGTGAGACATGACACCATTAAACATACAGGCACTTGTACTGAACCAAGGACCAGGAAACTATATTCTGACTAAATAAATCTTTATCCCCAGTAAGAGAAATTCTAGACAGGAATATCCCATCATTTTGGGGTATTCCAATTACTTTGGACTTCACATTATTCTTTTGATCATATTTTTCACTTTTTCTCCATTTTCTCACTATATCCAAGAAATTCTCTTAGAATATTTTTATATCTATTCTCTATAGGCACTCTATAATAAAAAAAAATATTCTATCCCCCAAATACATGGCTTATAAACTGAGTTAACAGACTGACATGCCCTTGGATTTGGGTTGTTAGTATGTTTGTAGCTATTAACTCTAAACGAGAGGTTGGCTCACCTCCTAGGTTGCCTTGATCTTCTATTTGCAGCCCATTGTACAAAATCTTTCATGAGGTTGAAGAATACTTGAAGGTGTTACCACTAGGAGCCATAATGTCACATGACTTGTCTGGAAAACATTGATGGCAAACGTCCTATTTCAAAATTACTTTAAAACTTTCTATAAACTGTAGCCAAATATGATTGATTACAAAGGGAGTGTATCTTGATTTTGGCGATTCACCCCAAAAGTAAGATGAAAATGGATATTTGAAAATATGGAAGATTTCATTTGCTCTTTATGCCCAAATAAAAACATCCCTCATTGTGAAAACCCAGAAAATTCTTTAAAGAATCTTCTTCAGGCCCAGGAGGGTAATTTAAATATTTCTTGCTCTCAGGGAATTACGCACTTTTCTAAGTCATAACTTTAAATTGCTACAGGAGAAGGACAGTTAAAAAGTTTTGGAAACATCAAGAATAATCCCCTGGATAATTAGTTAAATTAGATCCATTACTGTATTTCATGTAACCAATAAGAAGTCTTGAGGCTATTTCTCATCCTGTTCTGAATCTAATATCATATACTGCTGGAACCGTTAATCCAAATATAATTTTATGGCTTTGTCCAGACCTTTGTGCATCCTATCATTTTTTTCTTTCTTTTTTGATAAAAAGAAAGACCTCATTTACCTACATTAATTCTTGGTTCTTAATAACAAGAATGACAATAAAAACTTAGAAAGTTATACACAGTGTTATAAGAGTTTTACATGTATTATTTAATTCATATTAAATTAGTGAGTGAAAACATTTTTATTTTTTTATTGTACAAAATGATCTAAAAATTGTTGCATTAGCTTTGAAACTCAAGTTTATTGTGTTTATGTGAATATGAGTGGGATTTTGAAATTCACAAAACTTTACATATAATAAAAACCTAGCTATGAGTTTTCTTATTGTAACTCTACAAATTATTTTGTAACAGAATCCTACTCCATACTGTAGACATCTCCAAACAATTCACCTAATCAGATATATATATCGACCCAGATGAATTGGCATACAATCATCACTTATTCAACAATTAGTAGGTAATGGTCAATATACATATTCCAGGTGCTCTTGGCTATCTTCTACTTCTTCAGGCAGTGCCCTTCTTTCCTTGATTTGCTTCACCCAAAATAATAAATACAATTGGTTTACCACAAAACCACTAACGTAGGCAAAACAGACTGTGACTAAAGGTGTGAAGATGTTGGGGAAAAAAAATTACAGCACTGAACAGGAAACAAGATAAAACCGGGTGCCTATTGACATTGTTTCTGAAGTTCATTGACCTGATCACAAAGAATTGCTTCCTGGTTATCTCAGGTCCAGGTCTGCCAATATGAGGCTAAGCTTCCTGCCCAAGAACAGAACTCTTTATCCATTTTTTCCTTTTGTCTCCCCAAGTCACAAAGGATATTCAAAATCCAATATCCAACATTCCTTAAATGAAGCAGGCAAACAAGACACATCAGAACAATGTTTCAAGCAAATTAAATTATTGTTACTCTTTTTGGGCATAGAAGTTATCTCAGTCTATCTCATTAAAGCTAGGGTATGGTGTGGGTAAAACTACAATACTTCCAGAATCTCTCACCTGGTCTTAGTGCATCACCACATAATTAGGTGTTTCCAAGTGTGGAGAGAAGTAGTCTATCTCCACATCAATAGATAATTACAAGGGCTAGCAAGGGCATATCTAGACTGGAGAGGTTGGGTAGGGCCCCTTCTTCTGCAGCCGGGTAGCGAGAGAAACAGGAGAGCAGAAGCGGACGCCTGCTTGTAAGAAATAAATGAGTTTCTCCCACTTCATTTCTCCCTTTGACTGATTTCAATTTCAAAAGTATTTTGCCCAGGGATTTTCATCCCGAAGTTACAATCTCCAAAGCCATTGTGTGAAAATATTGCAGTAACTCATCCATTGGATCAGTTATCTTACTTATATAGGGATATATTTTGCACCTATGATAGATTATCATGAGGATACAGAGCTGTTTTTAACAGGACATTCTGGGATTCATTTACTATAAACAGGAAGATCATTTGCTAATATTTAACCTTTAATTTTTTTTCAAATTAAAGACATTTGCTTTATGTTCCTTGGTGCATAACTCAGGTGATTTAGCAAACCCAAAATTCCTTCTTTAAATAATATTGGCCCTAGGTGCAAGTTCAACAAGTTAATGAATGATGTTCAAATGGACAGCCTATGTGCAATCTGGTTGCTTGTATATCTAAAATCTAAATAATATGAAACAGCAATAAACTTCACAGAAGTCTCACCTCCAAGTCTCACCAGATTGTTCAATTTCACATTATCTCCTATCCAATTGCTATTCTGCATACAAATCAGCACCGAGGGCACTCTCTAAGGCACTGGAGGGAAATTACCTATGAGGCCTACTCATGTGTGCTCTGTAGGAAAACTGCAACTGCATGATCACACAAAAGCATGTTAATCAGGGCAGATCTCAAGACCTACCTCGGCCCCACTGAAGCAGAGCCTCTATTTTTCAAAGATCCCCCAGGTGGATCACTGTACTAAAGTCTGAGACACACTCTACTAGATCAGTGACTCTCATCCTTGGTTGCAGATAAAAATTGTCTAGATAGCATTTTTTTTAAAGATGACTGATTCCCACCTGTTAGCCAACTTACTGAATTTTTGGACAACAATAAAGTGTAGTTAAAAATTTCATGACATTTAAAATCAAAAGAGACAGAATTTGAAGAGAAGCTAATTATGACTATTAACTTATGATTTTATTTAAATTTCTTCTCTCTGGATTTCATTTTCCTCAGAAAATCAGTGTTCATAGAATAAGTAATGTATTTGAACACATTTGTAAACTATTAAACTCTAAAAAAATGATATTGATGTGACTGTCAGACATGTAAAATCAAGCACGTAAATTGTTGTTGAAAAAAAATGAAGCCTGCTTTCTCCACAATATTGATTTCTAAAGTAGACTTTGTGGGTCAACTGCATCAGAAATAACAGATTTTTGTTAAAGATGCAAATTATCCACCACCCCCAACTCAGACTTTGTGCATCACAATCTCTGGAAACAGAATACAGAAGCCTGCATTTGTAGTGAGTTACCAGTGTAGCTCTGCTGCTTTATGGGCTAAAAGTGGAATACAACAAGCTAAACTCCCTGAGGTTACCTCTGCTCCAGTTAGTGATGTTCAAATGGACAGCCTATGTGCAATCTGGTGTAGCAGCAGACTCACAGACTCCAAGAAGGGACTAGTGGTTACCAAAGGGGAGGGGTAGGGGAGAGTGGGTGGGGAGGTAGGGAGATGGGGATTGATGGGTAGTATGTCTAATACATATGGTGAGGGGGGATCACGGGGAAAACAGTGTAGCACAAAGAAGGCAAACAGTGAATTTGTGGCATCTTACTACACTGATGGACAGTGACTGCATTGGGGTGTGGGTGGGGACTCGATAATATGGGTAAATGTAGTAACTACATTGCTTTTTCATGTGACACCTTCATGAAAGTGTATATCAATTATGCCTTAATAAAAAACTTTTTAAATTAAAAAAAGTAAAGTAAAATACTGAGGGACAAATTTTACCAAGGGGATGAAAGTTGGGTACACTTAGAACTATAACATGCCGATGAAAATAACACAAAGAAGAAATAAAGTCCATATGCGACAAATCCACAGCTAACATCATACTCACTGGTGAAAAGATAAAAGCTTTTCCTCTAAGATCAGGAACAAGACAAGGATGCCTGCTCTCACCACTTTTATTCAACATAGCACTGGAGGTCCTAGCCACAGCAATCAGACAACACAGAGATAAAAGGCATCCAAATTGGTTAGGAAGAAGTTAAATTGTCACTATTTGCAGATGACAGGATATTACACATAGAAAACTCTAAAGACTGCACCAGAAAACTATTAGAACTAATAACTGAATTAAGCAAAGATTCAGGATAGAAAATTAATACACAGAAATCTGTTGCATTTCTATGTACTAACAATGAAGTAGCAGAAAGAGAAATCAGGAAAACAAATGTGTTTACAATTGCATCAAAAAGAATAAATACCTAGGAATAAAACTAACCAAGGAGGTGAAAGACCTGTACTCTGACAACACTAAGACACTCATGAGAGAAGTTAAAGAAGACATCGATAAATGCAAATCTATCCCATGCTTATAGACAGAAAAAATTAATATTGTCAAAATGGTCATCTGCCCAAAGTAATTTACATATTAAATGCAATTCCTATCAAAATTCCAACAGCATCCTTCAAAAAACTAGAACTAATAATCCTAAAATTCATATACAATTACAAAAGACCCTGAATAGCCAAAGCAATCCTAAGAACAAAGCTGGGGATATCATGCTCCCTGGTTTCGAGCTATACTACAAAGCTACAGTAATCAAAACAGTATGTTACTGGCACAGGAACAGATCCATTGGTGAATGGAAAAGAATAGAGACACCAGATATAAAACCATGCATATATGGTCAATTAATATACATGATAAAGGAGCCATGAATACACAATAGGGTAAAGACATCCTCTTCAATAACTGGTGTTTGGAAATCTGGACAGCTACATGCAAGAGAATGAAATTGGATAACTGTCTAACTCTATACACAAAGTAAACTCAAAATGGATCCAAAACCTGAATTAAGACATGAAACCATAAAACTCTTAGAAGAAATCAGGCAAATATCTCTTGAACGTAAGTATGAGCAATTTTTTCCTGAACACATCTCCTCAGGCATGGGAAACAAAAAATGAACAGAGTGACTACATCAAACTAAAAAGTTTCTGTACACCAAAGGACACAATCAGCAGAACAAAAAGGCAACATGGGAGAATATACTACAATATGGGAAAATATATTTAGAAACAATGTATCCGATAAGGGGTTATCATCCAAAATATATAAAGAACTCATGTGCCTCAACACCAAAAAAACAAATAACCTGATAAAAAATGGCAGAGGACCTGAACAGACATTTCTCCAAAGAAGAAATACAGATGGCCAACAGGCACATGAAAAGAGGCTCCACATTGCTAATCATCAGGGAAATGCAAATCAAAACCACAATGAGATATCACCTCACACCAGTCAGACTGTCCACTATCCAAAAGAGAAGAAACAGTGTTGATGAGGATGTGCAGAAATGGGAACCCTCCAGCACTGTTGGTGGGAATGTGAATTGGTACAACTGCTGTGGAAACAGAATGGACATTCCCCAAAACACTAAAAATAGAAATACCATTCGACCTAGTAATTCCACTTCTAGGAATTTACCTGAAGAAAACAAAATCCCTAATTCAAAAGGTATATGCACCCCTATGTTTACTACTGCATTATTTACAATAGCTAAGACATGAAAGCAGCCTAAGTGTCCATCAATAGATGAATGGATAAAGAAGATGTGGAACATATACACAATAGAATATTATTCACCATTAAAAAAAAAGAAAGAAATCCTGCCATTTGCAACAACATGGATGGACCTAGAGGGTATTATGATCAATTAAATAAGGCAGGAGGAGAAAGACAAATACCATATGATTTCACTTATGTGTGGAATATAAAAACAAAGCAAAACAGAGGAACAAAAATGTAGTAGTAGAGCATGGAGAATATAGTCAATGATGCTATAACACCAGAGGGGGTGAGGATTTAATAATATGGGTAACTGTTGAACCACTGTGTTGTATATTTGAAACCACTGTAAGATTGTATATCAATGATACTACAATTAAAAAAAAAACAAGAAGACACAAATAAATGAAAAAACATTCTGAGATCACATACTGGAAATTTTTTATTATTAAAGTGTCCACACTACCCAAAGCAATCTGGAGATTCAGTGCAATGCCTATCAAAATTCCAAAGGCATTTTTCACCAAAACAGAAAAAAATTTCTAAAATTTGTATAGAACCACAAAAGGCTCAAATAGAACAATCCTGAGCATTTTTTTAAGTACACCAAAAATATCAAGGAATAAACTGAATATATTTGGGAAAAAGGCATATACATTGAAACTACAAGCCTTTCTGGGGAAAACTTAAAAAGCCAAAAATAAATGGATAGCAATAAACTAATTCTCCCCAAATTTATCTTTAGAATCAATATAATCCAAATCATAATCCAAGCAGCTTTTTCTGTAGATATTGATAAACTGATTCTAAATTTTATAGGGAGTTTGATTTTCCCACAAACAACTTTATGAGATCATGTTTTTTTTTTATATTTATTTTGACCAAAAGATAATCTTCTGAGGGATGGTGCATGAAAGGGAAAGGTCTAGACACAACAACGCACGTCTAGGAAAGCAGAAATATTGCACTAGCACCTCACTAAGAAAGAAGCCCTTAGAATTCACCAATTTTCCAGCCCGGTAGAAATTGAGAAACAGTATTTCTAAGCAATTCTACCCTGTGACAAGTGCCATAATTATCATTTATAATCCAAACCAGGACATTTTTGAGGCTGAAACAAGGTGTTATTAGCAATTATGCTGGGACAGTAGGCATATATTAGGACCCCTACATGGAAATCAGGTTATATGATGATCCATGGCTTTTATGATCAATACAATTTAAGACAACACATTCTTATCCTAGTGCAACTGGCACATTTCACCAAAAAAGGCCAGTAATATTCCCTATTATGTAGGTCCTTGACCCTTGATACCACTGAGGTAAGTGTTTTAAAAGACTGAGAAGACTTTCTTTATCAAGTGTGTTCCACCAAGAAGCCTGAAATCCAAGAGCTGATATCCAGTTTGTTTCACAAATCCAGGTCTATGGATAAATGATGCAGTTTCATTCCATCATTCCAAATGATGGTATCTTGTTAGGTAGGACACTGTAGATCAATTTAGAATAAATTGAACAACCTAGAAGCCTTTGTCTTCCTTTGAAGCTACAACATTTTTTCTCTAATAGGGGCAGGAATATGAGTGGATCTATAAAAACAATCTATGCCCTTTATGAACATATTAAATATGTCCTTTTGTTTGACAAAGGAAAAGGGGCTATTCTCTATTGGTCTCTATCCATTGTCCCAGTTTGAGCCTCCTAAACCCAGGAGGAGTAGGACTGTGAGAAGAACTGGGCAGAAGAAACCTCCCTTAGACTTAACATCTTCTTGGGGAGCTTTTTTCAGAAGAATATTACAGAAAAGCCACAGATGTGTAGCTCTCTTCTAAGAATAAATTTGAAGCGGAGAAAGACTTTTAGGGATTTAACTATGTGGGAGTAGAAGGAAGCCTTAGGCAATTTTCAATAAATCAATCAATTAAACAGTATCTATATTATTTATTTGTCTCCTATATACTTGTAGGAGTATAGCATTTATAGAAACATGGTATATTATTAGGCTATAGTGGGACACAGAAGGAATAAGGAATCTAGCCCCTGCTATTGAGAAACTAATGAATAAAATTATAATTTAATGATATTTCCTGTTTAAATGACATTTGCTATGAAATTAAATTTCCTAGTTGGAAAATTTTAAGTTTTACACATAAAGGATTTTTCACATAAAGAATTTCTTTGGATTAGCCTTCTCACATTGACCAAGTGATCTGTTCAAGTTGGATTTTAATATTTACGAAACTGAGGTTCAGAGAATGAATGAATTCAGACATTTGTCCAAGGCCATATTATTTGACTCCAGGTCTCTACATTATTCTTTACACAGTCTTACATGAATATATTTATAATCACAAGTGAATATATAAAGAGCAATGTGAATGTTGAAGGGAAAATAACTATAGAATATAGGGATTAGTCAGTGACACATTAAGTATAGGGTGATGTTTAAACCTAAGTTTAATAGGAAGGAACAGAAACATAAGGAAAGAATGAAGGAAGAAACTTGCATTCAGGAACTAAATTGGCTCTCTACATCACATGAAGTATTTAAATAATATTATCATCTTATTAGAGCAAAACAGACATTGGTACATGATTAGAGGCATTTTTCTCTCAGACTTAGGTGCTGGGATCTTCTACCAAGGAAAAAGGACTACAAACCCTAAGAAAGATGCAGAGGTATACATGTACATAGACACATATAGTCAGTATCCACATATTAGAGTCAATTCTGCTAACATCTGGAAGATTTCCTAAACCTGTGGGATGTTCTCATTCATGTTACTTTATTTTCTTTCTTGCCTCAATTAAAGTAAAACATTAAACCAAAGGATCATGAAGGTTATTTGAAAAACTTTATTTCACAACCAGTCAGTAAGGGAATAGAAACTCCAAGGAATCTGGTAGGTCTCAGCATTCTGAAGTCCATGGGAAGGAAGACAAGGTAAAGACTTGTGGCTGGCCAAGGAAAGTGAAACTATGCAGGGAACTTATCAGGAAGAGGTATCCTCACCAACGCCAAAGCGACCTTTCTAAAACACCAATCCAAAAGCATCAATCTCTTTCTTTTAAGTCTTAAGGACTCTATTGCCCACTTTGGTTGTTTCAAAACTTTTCCTAGCAACAGAATACTTTTTTCTAAATAAAATATTGTGTGGAACCCCGGCACATATTTAGGCAAATCAGAGACAGGTAGAGGGTTAGAGGTATCAGAGAATTGATATTGTAATGTGTTCAGCTGTGTGGCAGCCCTGATGCACCCTTCTGGGCTCCAGAGAACACCAGGTGCTCACCTCAAACCTACAGAGATACTGACTTCTCTTAGCATCTGACAGCTCCATAATTTGGCTCCAAGCTGCCTTTCCAGTTTTCTCTCCTGTCACTATACCAACAACACAACCAAGTTCCAATCAATCTATGTTCTTGGTGGTAGTCTGTATCTTGCTGCATGCTATATTCTCTGTCTGAAAATTTTTTCTGTACAAGACCTCTAGGATAATTGTTTTTCCCAGCTCAGCCAAGCAGAAATACCCTTTCCCATCCTAGCTTCCCCTTCTAGGGAAACATATTCTCCCAAACAGCACTTAACACTGCATTGTAATTGTGACCCACTTAGTCTGTGACCCACTTAAGCGGTCTTATGGCTTGCTCTGCATGATGAAACTGCAGAAGAAATGGAATCCATCATCAAATGTCTTAAAGAAAATGTAATTCTTTACTGATATTTTAAAGAAATTCTGAGGAAGGATCGCAGAACACCAACATCAAAGCTTCCCATTTAGCCATTTTTTTCTTTCCTCTAATTCTTTGTTTGCAGTATCTATTTAAATATCTCCCACATCTATCTTTAATATCTCTAGTATGCACTGCTTTCTTCCTCTTGTGTTATCCCTTCTTTTGTTCTCCTTTTTTTCTTAGAGATGATACAAACCTTTTCATATGAAGATCAGATTATCTCTATTAAAAGCTACAAAACTTCCCATTACTTTGTTCAGCCCAATAAAGACCCAGCATACTAGGAATACAAACTAAGGATCTAGTTTAGAAGGTAGGAGAGAGAGAAAAGTTGTGAATATTTCTTAATGCTTTTGTCCCCAGTTTAAGTGTCAATCTGTGTTCCACAAGACCATATGCTCCCTGATCATGTTCTGGTTTTTGTTTCTGTTATTAAGTTTTTTGATATCACTAATAGCTTTATAACGCTTGAGATGAAAAAGTATTTGTTAAATACTGGTTGGCTGAATAATTGAATGAAAGAATAAATGACTGAATGAATAAATGGAAAGCTCATATTCTATAGGAAATTCATGGAACTGCAAAAAAATAATTTATGACACTCTAAATCCATTATCACCATGTTCTCAGAGAACAGTACAATCAAGTTCTTGAGAAACTAATATTTTTGAGTCAGTTAACAATAATAATGGTTTTGACTCAAAGTTTTTCATGAGCAGGGCTGTCTGCACAAAGCCTCATATTGTCTTAGACACCTCTGCACTCAAGTGTGCTTGCCAGTTGGCACCCAAAAAGAAATCTGTCATAGGAAAAACAGCTTCATTTTTCTACTCTTGTCTCTCTATGACATATACACAGGCCAGGTACCTTATGCCCTAAAGTACTCATCCTGTCCCTCTAAATGATCAAAAACTACCTCATTATGAGTTACTTAGTGTTGAGTTCATATAATACTCTAAACCTTAAAAAGGCACTTTCTACTTTATCTTCCTAACAAAGATGTGAGACTAGAAATCATGCACATAGAGGATAAGAGGTTAAGCTACTAAAATGGCATTTCCTTTACATATTATAGAACTCATAATTCTAGAATTAAACTAAATTCTGTTATCTGTAGGAAGGTGGGTGGTTTGGATGAGAATCATTTTACCCATAAATTTCTGTCACTTTTCTCCTAGATGTCTCTCACAATTAAGTAGCAGGGACAGAAAAATGAGAAATTCAGAAATTAATGGTACCACCAAACTTTATAGATTTTGGAACCTCTGGGTGAGAACTACTCCTGCATTCAGAGTAAAGGAATTTTAAAAAAAAGGTAGCATTCACATTCCATCTAAGCATTTCCTACACAGTATATTCTTCACAGCTGCCTTCACATCCTTATTCCTCAAACTATAGATAAGGGGATTGAGCATAGGTGTCACAACTCCATAGAATAGAGAGATGATTTTGTCTGTGACTTGTACTTTGTCTGCACCAGAGGACTCTTTAGCCTTGGGTTTTGCATACATGAAGAGGATGGTTCCATAGAATATAATCACCACTGTTAGGTGGGCAGAGCAGGTGGAGAAGGCTTTGTGCCTTCCCTCTGCAGAAGGAATCTTCAGAATGGTGGAGAGAATGAAAACATAAGAAACAAAAATGAAAAGTACTGGAACAACAAGAAAAATCATATTTGCAACAACCATGCTAATAACATTTATGGAGATATCAGCACAGGCCAATTTTAAGACAGCCAAGATTTCACAAGTAAAATGATTAATAACATTATCCCCACAGAAAGGAAGCCGCATTGCAAGAGAGGTTTGCAATACAGAATTGACACCCCCTGCAATCCAGGACCCAGCAGCCATGGGCACATATGAAGTCTTGCTCATAATGATGGGGTATCTCAGAGGGTTACAGATGGCTACAAAGCGGTCAAATGCCATCATGCTTAGAAGGACACATTCTGTGGCTCCCATAGCAAAGGAGAGAAACATTTGCATTCCACATCCAGAGAAAGAAATGGTTTTCTTTGATGTTAAGAAGCTGCTAAGAAACAGGGGAATAGAAGAACTGGTGTAGCAAATGTCCAAGAATGATAAGTTACTAAGGAAGAAGTACATGGGGGTGTGCAGGTGGGAATCAAAGACACTTACAATGATAATGACTCCATTTCCCAGCAGGATGACCACATACATACATAAGACCAGCACAAAATAAATGGCCTCAAGCCCTGGGTGGCCAGAAAGCCCCAGAAGGACAAATTCTGTCACAAAAGACTCATTGGTCTTTCCCATGTTACTATTTTCTTTCACCAAAAGGAATTTTGCAGCAGCTGGAGTGCATGTAATCTGTTACAGCATGCTTCTAAGAGTTTTTGCATCTTTTTAAGTGGCTTCCTTTATAAGTCATAGGAACCTATAATTGAATACAAAGATAGCATAAGAATATGTATAATCCTCTAAGCTAAGATCAGTTAGACTTTTAGATCGTATGAAGGAGGCTTTAAACACCCTTCCACACACACACAAAAAAAGGTGTCCTCTTCTGAAAAGAAATTCAGAGCACATACAACTGAGTTAGAATTATGTATCTCACATACATTATTAATTTGGAATTATTTTGAATGCAATTTTAACCATACTATTGACCAAATGATTCAGAACACAACTAGCCTTGACAAAAATCACTGTTCTCCAGTTACTAAAACAAAATGGTATAGATAAGTCCTGCTTCAATGGTAATTTAACCTCAGTTTCAGAAGAGTTGTGTGGCTAGAGACACACTTTTAGAAAAATACTATTTGGCTTCTTCTAACCTAGGGGAAAATATATATCCGTAATATCCTAAAAATATTAATAAAGTGATTTGAAGTATATATAAAAGAAAGCATTTTTAAATAAATTACTCTTCTTTGCCTTTTTCAGCATAAATTGGGACATCTAGGTAACTCTACTATCCTGTCTGATACACATAAGGAATGAGAAGTTGATCTCAGAAGAACTGCAGTATAAATGTTTCAGTCTACAAACAATAAATAAATGTATAAACTATGAAATTTAAGGAATAGGGATTTACTCTTATTTCTAGGTATGAAAAAAGACATATTATCTTCTCTCTGCACAGAAATCAGCTTCTTTTGCTCTAACAGCTGCTCTCCTGTCTTCCTCTCATTGCATATTCAGAATACCCATAATAAAGAGGAGTAGATCTCTCAAAATATATTCTTAAGCATTCCCAATATGTTATAATTATTTGTATCCCCACTTCAGTGGAATACAAAGGATTTCCATATTAAAACACCAGGAACAGAAGAAGTCTTAACATATTTATGAAATTGTTAATCTCATAAATTCTATCTCAATAAGCTCAGTAAAATAACTAAAAAAAAAAGCTACCTACTTCTCAGTTCTCATTAACAGCAATAGCTGCCATTGCTACGGTCAGACAACAGCAATAACAATAACCAGTGCCAAACAGAACTGACTTCCAGTAAAATGAAAGTTAGGGCTCTTTACAGTCCTTTCATAAGTAGATGATCCTTTAAAGGACCAGCCACTGGAGCACCAGAGCAATTTAAAGTCTCTGCTGTTTTGAGAATGTTTCTAATCCCAAAAGCAATTTAAATTCACAATGTGGATTGGATAGACGCAGAAATTTTCTCCTACTTTTGGGATGAAGTCCCTTAGAAACAATTAAAACAAAGTTGCTAATACAACTTAATTAAAGTGTAACTCACAAAACAAATAATTCTTCTGACTTTATACCCTCTGGGAAGAGCAAATTTAGAAATGCTACCCAGGTAAAATGGTCAACATATGGAAATTAGAACTATCTGATGGAGAGATGTAGCAGTAATGTTTGATACATGTTAAAACGATACTTTGTTCTTAATAAACTATCTGCTGATCACCCTTATTTTGACCTCTGAAACCTGAAATCTCAGAGCCCATAATCTTCATTCTGATCTCACTGGTCTGTCTGAACAATCACAGTCACATGCAGTCATTTTAATTTTCCTCACTCTTGCCCTCTGTTCAAATATATTCACAATACCCCAAACTTATCCAATCTGTCCTTCAGTCATGCTCACATTGACATGACATAACATGAAGCAGATTATATTAATTTCCATGATGAGAGCAAACCACACTTTATTTATGAACAGGAAGTTTTGACTTAAAAGGGGAATTATTAAGACACTTAACCATGACTATCTTTTAAAATCAATATCAACCCAGGGAATTCAGTCGTTTTACATGGATGTCATGAAATATTCTTCCAGCATGGAAACATCACATGTACTGTTAAAAAGAAGGGAAGAAAATTTGACAACAGTGCTCTTTTTTATCAGTGGACAGCATTTTTAAAAAGTCATTGACCAAAAGAGAAATCATAATTCTGAGCAATGAGAAAGCAACGTATGCCATGAAAAATAGTATTATATGCTTCAACAAATCAAAAATCACTTCTCAAAGTTGTTAACTATGCAAGTACTTTTTCAGTATATGGGCATATAATGAAATGATGAGCATGTTTCTCATTAATGGATGTTCAGTAGAAAAGGGAATTAAGTAGTTTTGATGTGATGACAGTGAAAGCTATATTACAAAACAAATGGCAGACCATAACTGCAAGAAGTTTTACTAGCAAATTATACAAAACAAAGAAATGCTAAGTAGAACCAAGTAATTATAGAAATATAATTAAAGAGATAGAATAGTTATAATTTATTTCAAATAAACAAGTAATTTTCATTACAAATACTTCCTGTGCAATATTTTTCTCTTATCCCAGTGTACACATGCAAAGGCAATTAGAAATAATTCAAATTTAACTAGACATCACCTATTTTTATTTCTTAACCTGGCCTAAGAAGAGGTGAAGAATGAAGAAATCACTACAAGGGCACACAGCACAACCTGCTAGAGAATTCCCTCCTGCTTTATCTCAAAACAAAAGCTGCAATATTTTTATCAGTGAAGAAAAGGACTTAGGAAAGAACAGCATCCAGAAGGAGGTGAAAGAAAGTACCCTAAGAATCAGGGCTTTCAGATAAGGATACATATTTTCACATGCCCCAAGTGTAGTACAATGGGCTCACAACCTCAGGGAGTTCAAACTTTCAACTCACCTAACAAATAGCACAAGTTAGGGCCTGGAATTTTGCCTCTTCTTCATCAGGCACACACTACTGACCAAGGTACATCAGGGGAAAATGAATTGCACAGAGAAGAAAAATGTGATAAATGGTGAACAAACCATTATAAAAAACAATAAAATTAGCAACCCAACATCACATAAGAAAAAATTCATTGAACAGAGAGAGAAAAAATTTTGAATGAGAAAAACAAAATCCTTAAAGAGATAAGGAAGAGTACTGGCATAAAGCAGGAATAAGCAGTTATAAAAAAGAATTATATGGTAACACTAAGTATAAAATAAAACAATTGAAAGAAGGAACTCAGTAAATGGGATATAAAGCAAAATGAATACTATGACCATATGATGGGTCCTAAAATAAGTTTCAAATACTTTCAAAAAATTTAAATCATTCATTGAATGTTCTTTGACCATGTAGAATTAAGAGAGAAAAAAATGTTTAAAGAAAACATAATGTAAAAAATCCAAATGTTAGGAACTTACATAATGCACTCCTAATAACACAGTATGAGGAAAAAAATCACAACAAAAATAAAACGTTTGAACTGAATAATAATGAAGATGCCCATAAAAACTTATGAAATCTAGCTAAAGTCAGTGATTAGAAGAAAATTTATAGCCCAAAATAAATTTATTAGAAAATGATCTTAGATTCTACCTCAAAGTATCAAGAGAACAGAAAGTCAAACCAATATTTTGAAAGTCAGCACAATGCCCCTCCATTGGCTGTTAAGCCTATCCACTGAATTTTTGTTTCCATTACTGTATTTTTCAATTCTGATATTTCCATTTGATTCTCATTTATAGTTTCTATATCTTTCCAGATATAGAAATACTGTCTATTTCTCTTCTTATGAGCTCTATTTTTTCATGTGTCCAGTGTGAGCATCATTAGTCCCTGAAGTATTTATAATGGCTGCATTAAATTCCTTGTCAAATAATTGCTACATGTGTTCACGTTGTTGCTGCATCTGGGGATTGTCTTTTACATTCAAATTGAGATACCGGTTCTGTGTATGAGTAATGATATTCATTCATATCCTATGTATTTGGGGTACTATGAGAATCCGGATCTTATCTAAATCTTGTATTTTAGCAGGTTTCCTCTAAAGCCATTCCTTTAGGGAAAAGAGTCACTGCCTCATTCGTGACAGATGGGGCAGAAGTACGGACTGCTCACATGTCTTTAACGATGCCATGAAGGTGGAAGGATTTATTACCATCGGGCTATGGCGAAATCCTGACTTCTCACCAACCTTCCCCTGAATTCCTGCCCGGAGGAAAAGGGCACAGTTGGAAGAAGGTGGAAGTCTAGGCTCCCCATTTGCTATTTGCTAAAGTAAGGGGGGAGATCTGCGGTATTTGTCTCTTGTGTTTGGCTGGAATAGGGCAATTATTGCCATAATGTTTTCTGTCTTGCTAAGCCACTCCTTTCCTGGCCCTCTGACTAGAAAGAGTAAGATTTTCATGGTGATTCTTTTACTTGTTACCATTGGGTTTTCCAAGATGTAGTCTTGGGATATAGAGAAGGTAAAATGAAAACCCAGGAAATTTACTGCCTTGTGGGTCCTTAGGTCCCAAAGTCCCTAGCTGGTCTTCTTTCTCTCCACCTTTCAGAGTCTTCTTATGCTTTTATATATATATAATGTGCAGATTTTTAACTGTATTTAACAGAATCAGAAGTGTCTATTCTATCTTTTCTGTAACCAGAAATCCCTTTATCTATTTAAAAAGTGAATACATTCTCATAATTTTCTCTAAAACATACTCCAGCCCAATGACTTCATAGTGAATTACTGCAATCCTTTAAGGAAGAAATATATTCAGTTTGACAATCTATTCTCAGATAGAAACAGTTGAAAATTTTTCCAATTCATTTTACGTGGCAAATGTAAACCTGATACAAAAATTTATAAGGACATTTTTTTATTAAAGTATCATTGATATACAATCTTATGAAAGTTTCACATGGACAGCCTTGTGGTTTCAACATTCACCCATTTTATCAAGTCCTCATCACCCCCACCCCCCACTGCAGTCACTGTCTATCAGCCTCATAAGATGCTATAGAGTCATTACTTGTCTTCTCCATGTTGTACTGCCTTCCCCATGACCTACCTATATTGTGGTTGAGAATTATAGTGCCCCTTAATCCCCTTCTCCCTCCCTCCTCACTCATCCTTGCCAACTCCTTCCCACTGGTAGCCGCTAGTCCCTTCTTGGGTTCTGTGAGTCTGCTGCTGTTTTTTTCCTTCAATATTGCTTCATTGTTATACTCCACAAATGAGTGAAATCATTTGGGTACTTGCTTTCTCCACCTGGCTTATTTCACTAAGCATAAAACCTGAGAGCTCCATCCATGTTGTTGCAAATGGTAGGATTTGTTTTCTTTTTATTTCTGCA
This sequence comes from Smutsia gigantea, assembly GCA_032199065.1. Lineage (NCBI taxonomy): Eukaryota > Metazoa > Chordata > Mammalia > Pholidota > Manidae > Smutsia > Smutsia gigantea. The sequence continues at coordinate 16,449 of JAVSCE010016942.1, read as the reverse complement.
TAATATTCTATTATGTATATGTACCACATCTTCTTTATCCATTATAAGGACATGTTTTAAAAGAAAAATTAAAAACTTACCTGTCATGAACACAATTTGAAACGATACTAAGAATAATTATAACATTGAATGAAGTGTTATATAAAAGAATGATAGATTATAATTAAGTGGAATTAATTCTAGAAATGTACAAGTGGTTTAGCATTCAAAAATCAAACAGGGGGAAAAAAAGATGAGAAGTGAGGCAGAAATCTCCTCCCAAAACCACATATAATATGAAAATACAGCAAATACAACTATTCCTAAAAGAGTGACCAGAAGTAAGATTGTACCATCCAGTCTACATCTGGGAAAAGAGAATGGATAATCTACATCATTGAAAAGGGTAAAGTAACAAAGCCATGACCTGGCAGGACCCGAGCACTCCCCCTGCCCCAGCTCACCCACAGACGGAAGAGAAAGAGAGTGGAGATGGAGTAGAATCCCAGGACTGCTAAATACCCAGCCCTAGAAATCTACTCCAGAAGCATAAACCCACATTGCATGATGCTCAGGAGATCAGAGGGGTTGAAAAGCAAAGTCAGAGACAGATTCCAGCAGCTTGTAGAGAAAAGGTTCCCACAGCCTGCTCTGGGACAAAAGAAAGGCAGGCACTTTGAAAGACTTCCCAACAGTGAGAGGGCTGCTAAAGGGACAAGGATTACACAAAGCTTGCTGCTCATGAGAGGGACCACATAGACAAAATCGTCCTGGCACGCTCAGCCCAGCAAGTTGGGAACTTTCAGGAGCTTCAGGCACTCCATCCTCCTGGCTTCCAATGCAGCCTCAAGACCCCACACCGTGATAAGCAGCCTGCCGCTCTTTCCTCACTTCTGGCACCTGAGTGCAAATCTGCAACCTCCGCCACCACGTCAGGCCAGCAGGAGGGCAGCCCTGCCTAAAGCAACTACAGCAGCTTAATGCAGAGGCTGCTCCTTGTGTGCACAGCTATCTGGCCCTGACAGTGCAGGCAGGTACTGCAGCCAGGAAGCAGGAAAGGGCTCTGCCCTCCCGACAGGCAACAGCGCTGCTCAACTGTGACCCTGCCATTGCTACAGGCCAGCCGGATGGCAGCCCCACCTATGGCAGCTTAGGGCCTTTAATGCAGAGGTTTCTCCCTGCTTGCCACTCACTGGCCCTGACAGCAGAGGCAGGGACAGTGGCCAGGAAGCAGGAAAGGGCTTTGCTTCCAGGCAGGAACTGACACTGATCACCTGTGGCACCTGCCATTGCTCCTGGCAAGCCAGAGGGGAGTCAAAACTATGGCAGCTTAGGGCCTTAACACAGAGTCTGCTCCCAGCACACAGCTCACTGGCCCTGATAGCAGAGGCAGGCACTGTGGCCAAGAAGCAGGAAATGGCTCTGTCCTCACAGCAGGCACCAGCGCTGCTCAGCTGTGACCACTACCATCACTCCAAGTGCTGGGCAGCTCCAAAGAGCAGAGCTTCTGGGAACTAGAGGATGCTATGTACACAAACCTAATATTTCCCATTAGCCAATAGAATTATGAATAGGCAGAAGAAACTTGTTCAAACCAAAATCCCTCAAACAACAGAAAGTGGGCTCAATGAAACTGAAAACACCAACTTTCCTGAAAAATAATTCAAAATAAAAGTCATAAGCATGCTAATGAAGCTACAGAAAAATATTCAAGAGCTAAGAGATAAATTCAGGAGGAAGATAGACACCTTGAAAAATACAGTAGCTGAAATGAAACATATAATGGAGGGATTTAAAAGCAGATTAGATGAGGTAGAGGAGATGGTAAATGGAATAGAAATTAGAGAACAGGAATACAAAGAAGCTGAGGTACAGAGAGAAAAAGGGATCTCTAGGAATGAAAGAATATTAAGAGAACTGTGTGACCAATACAAACAGAACAGTATTTGCATTGTAGGGATACCAAAAGAAGAAGAGAGAGAAAAAGTCGCAGAAAGCCTCTGAGGAAATAATTGTTGAAAACTTCCCCAATCTGGTGAAGGAAATAGTCTCTCAGGCCATGGAAGTGCACAGATCTCCCAACACAAGGAACTCAAGAAAGACAACACCAAGATATATAATAATTTAAATGGCAAAGATCAAGGATAAGGACAGGGTATTAAAAGCAGCTAGAGAGAGAGAAAAAATCACCTACAAAGGAAAACCCAACAGGCTATAATCAGACTTCTCAGCAGAAACGTCACATGCCAGAAGAGAGAGGCATGATATATTCACTGCAATGAAACAGAAGGGCCTTGAGCCAAGAATACTCTACAAAGCAGTATTATCATTTAAATTTGAAGGAGGGATTAAACAATTTCCAGATAAGCCAAAGTTGAGGGGATTTACCTCCCACAAACCATGTCTACAGTGTATTTTAAAGGGACTACTCTAGATGGAAGTGCTCCTAAGACTAAATAGCTGTCACCAGAGAAAATAAAACCACAGTAAAGGAAGCAGACCAATTAATTACTTAGCAAATGCAAAATTAAACCAACTACCCACAAAGTCAGTCAAGGGATACACAGAGTACAGAATATGTCACCTAACATATAAAGAGTGGAGAATGAAGAAAAAGAAGGGAGAAAAAAAAAGAATCTTCAGATTGTGTTTATAATAGCATAATAAGGGAGTTAAGTTAGACTGTTAGGTAGTAAAGATTTGGTAACCATGAATCCAAAGCCTCCAGTGGTAATAAGTATATATCTATCAATATTCACCCTAAATGTAAATTGTAGTAATGCACAAATCAAAACACATAGAGTTACAGTATGGATAAAAAATTAAGACCCATCTATATGCTGCACTTCAAACCTAAAAACATAAAGGGACTAAAAGTGAAGGATAGAAAAAGATATTTCATACAAACAATAGAGAGAAAAAAGCAGGAGCTGCAGTACTTCTATCAGATAAAATAGACTTCAAAACAAAGAAAGTAAGAAGAGACAAAGAAGGACATTATATAATGATTAAGGGGTCAGTCCAACAAGAGGATATAACCATTATAAATATCTATGCACCCACCATAGGAGCACCCAAATATGTGCAACACATACTCACAGAATTAAAGGGGGAAATAGAATGCAATGCATTCATTTTAGGAGACTTCAACACACCACTCACTCCAAAGGACAGATCAATCAGACAGAAAATAAGTAAGGAAACAGAGACACTGAACGACACATTTTAACAGATGGACCTAACAGATATCTACAGAGCAATCCACCCAAAAGCAACAGGATATGCATTCTTCTCAATTGCACATGGAACATTTTCCAGAATAGACCACATACAAGGCAACAAAAAGAACATCAGTAAATTGAAAAAGATTGAAATCGTACCAACCAACTTCTCAGATCACAAAGGTATGAAACAAGAAATAAATTGTACAAAGAAAACAAAAAGGCTCACAAACACATGAAGGCCTAAAACATGCTCCTAAATAATCAATGGATCAAAGACCAAATTAAAACAGAGATCAAGCAATACAGAGACAAATGAAAACAACAACTCAATGATGCAAACTTTTGCTGGACGCAGCTATGGCAGTCCTAAAAGGAAATTATATAGCAATTAAGGCCTATTTAAAGAAGGGAAAACAATCCAAAATGAATACTCTAAATTCATAACTGATGAAACTGGAAAAAGAAGAACAAATGAGGCCCAAAGCCAGTGGATGGAGGGACATAATAAAGATTAGAGCAGAAAAAAATAAAACTGAGAAGAATAAAAAAATAGAAAGAATTAATGAAACCAAGAGCTTGTTCTTTGAGAAAATAAACAAAATATATAAATCCCTAGACAGACTTCACAAGGAAAAAAGAGAATCTATACACATAAACAGATTTAGAAATGAGGAAGTAAAAATCACTACAGACAAAACAGAAATACAAAGAATAATTAGAGAATACTATGAAAAAGTATATGCTAACAAATTGGATAATCTAGAAGAAACAGACAACTTTCTACAAAAATAGAACCTTCCAAGGCTGACCCAGGAAGAAATCAGAAATCTGAACAGATCAGTTACCAGCAATGATATTATATTGGTAAACAAAAGACTACCCAAGAACAAAACCCCAGGATCAGATGGCTTCACCACTGAATTTTATCATACATTTAGTGAAGACCTACTACCCATTCTCCTTAAAGTTTTTCAAGAAGTAGAAGAGAAAATACTTCCAAACTCATTCTATGAAGATAGTATGTCTCTAATACCAAACCAAGCAATGACAACACAAAAAAACAAAATTACAGACCAATTTCCCTGATGAACATAGATGCAAAAATAATCAATGAAATCTTAGCAAACTGAAATCAAAAATACATCAAAAGGATCATACATCATGATTAAGTGGGATTTATTCCAGGGATAAAAGGATAGTACAATATCTGAAAAATCCATCAACACCATCCACTACATCAACAAAATGAAAGACAAAAATCACATGATCATCTAGCTAGATGTTGAAAATGCATTGACAAAATTCAACATCTATTCATGATAAAAACTCTCAACAAAATGGGTATACAGGGCATCTACCTCAACATAATAAAGTCAATATATGACAAACTCACAGCCAACATCATACTTAACAGCAAGAAGCTGAAAGCTTTTCCCCTAAGATCGGGAACAAGACAAGCACGCCCACTCTCCCCACTTTTACTCAACATAGTACTGGAAGTCTTAGCCATGGCATGGCAATCAGACAACACAAATAAATAAAAGGCATCCAGATTGGCAAGGAACAAATTAAACTGTCAGTGTTTGCAAATGGCACGATGTTGTACATAAAACCCTAAAGAATCCACCACAAAACTACTAGAAATAATAATATCTGAATTCAGCAAAGTTGCAGGATACAAAATTAATACACAGAAATCTGTTGCATTCTTATACACTAATGATGAACTAGCAGAAAGAGAAATCAGGACAATTCCATTCACAATGGCATGAAAAAGAATAAAATACCTAGCAATAAAACTAACCAAGGAAGTGAAAGACCTATACCCTGAAAACTACAAGACACTCTTGAGAGAAATCAAAGAAGACACCAATAAATGGAAATACATCCCAAGCTCATGGTACAAAGAATTAATATTGTCAAAATGGCTATCCTGCCGAAAGCAATCTACATATTCAATGCAACCCCTATCAAAATACCAACAGCATTCTTCAATGAACTAGAATAGTTCTAAAATTCATACGGAATCACAAAAGACCCCAAATAGCCAAAACAATCATTAGAAGGAAGAATAAAGTGGGGGCAATTATGCTCCCCAACTTCAAGCTCTACTACAAAGCCAAAGTAATGAAAACAATTTGTTACTGGCTCAGGAACACAGCCATAGATTAATGGAATGGAATAGAGAGTCTAGATACAAACCCACATATATATGGCCAATTAATATATGATAAAGGAGCCATGGACATACAGAGGAGAAAGGACAGCTTCTTCAACAACTGATGTTGGCAAAACTGGACAACTACATGTAAGAGAATGAAACTGGACTACTGTCTAACTCCATACACAAAAGTAAACTCAAAATGGATAAAGACCTGAATATAAGTTATGGAACCATAATACTCTTAGAAGAAAACATAGGTAAATATCTCTTGAACATAAACATGAGCAACTTTTCTGGGAACACATCTCCTCGGGCAAGGGAAACAAAAGCAAAAATGAACAAATGGGACTACATCAAGCTCACATGCCTCAACACCCAAAAAGCAAATAACCTGGTGAAAAAATGGGCAGAGGATCTGAACAGACACTTCTCCAGAGAAGAAATTCAGATGACCAATTAGCACATGAAAAGATGCTCCACACCCTAATCTTCAGGGAAATGCAAATTATAACCACAATGAGATATCACCTCACACCATCTAGGTTGGCCATATCTAAAAGACAAGCAACAACAAATGCTGGAAAAAATGAAGAGAAAGGGGAACCCTCCTACACTGCTGGTGGGAATGTAAACTAGCTTAACCATTGTGGAGAGCAATATGGAGGTTTCTCAAAAAACTAAAAATAGAAATACCATTTGACCCAAGAACTCCACTCTCAGGAATTTACCAGAAGAAAACATGATTACAGATTCAAAAATACATATGCACCCCTATGTTTATTGCAGCACTATTTACAATAGCCAAGACATGGAAGCAACCTAAGTGTCCATCAGTAGATGAATGGATAAAGAAGAAGTTGTACATATACACAGTGGAATGTTAATGAGCCATAAGAAGAAAACAAATCCTACCATTTGCAACAACATAGATGGAGCTAGACGGTATTATGCTCAGTGAAATAAGCCAGGTGGAGAAAGACAAGTACCAAATGATTTCACTCATTTGTGGAGTATAACAACAAAGCAAAAACTAAAGGAACAAAACAGCAGCAGACTCACAGAACCCAAGAATCGACTAGTGGTTACCAAAGGGAAAGAGGGTCAGGAGGATGGATGGGAAGGGAGGGATAAGGGGATTAAGGGGTATTATGATTAGCACACATAATATGGGGGGGGGGCACAGGGAAAGCAGTATAGCACAGAGAAGACAAGTAGTGACTCTATAGCGTTTTTACTATGATGATGGACAGTGGCTTTAATGGTGTATGTGGTGGGGACTTGGTAACAGGAGGGAATGTAGTGACCACAATGTTGCTCATGTGAAACTTGAGCAAAAGATTGTATATCAATGATACATTAATTTAGAAAAATCAAACAGTGGAATTATGATATTATTATTATTTTTATGAAGTATCATTAATATACAATCTTACATTGGTTTCAAATGTCCAACAAAGTGACTTAACAGTTACAATATAATTAAGTCCTCATCTACTCTACTGAGGTTACTATCCTTCAATGTAGAAAGATATTACAGAATCATTGTATTCTCGATACTGTACTACTATGCCTGTGACCAATTTTTACTCTGATTGTGAATTATTGTGCCCATTTATCCCCTTCATCCTTCCCCCAACTCACCCTAACCTCTCCCCCTTGGTAACCACTAGCCACTTCTCAGTGTCTATGAGTCCGCTGCTATTTTTTCCTTCTGTTTGCTTTGTTTTTATATTCCACAAGTAAATGAAATAATATGAGTGAAATGATGAGTGAAATTATTTGGTATATGTCTTTCTCTCCGTGGCTTATTTCACTGAGCATAACACCCTTTAGATCCATCCATGGTGTTGCAAATGGCAGGATTCTTTTCTTTTTTATATCTGAATAATATTCCATTGTGTATATGCACCACATCTTCTTTGTCCATTCATCTATTGATGGACACTTAGGTTGCTTCCATGTCTTGGCTATTGTAAGTAGTGCTGCGATAAACACAGGGATGCATGTGTCTTTTTATATCAGGGATCTTGTTTTCTTCATGTAAATTCCTAGGAGTGGAATTCCTGGGTCAAATGGTATTTCTATTTTTAGTTTTCTGAAGAAACTCCAAATTGCTTTCCTCTGCAGTTGCACCAATTTTCATTCCCACCAAAAGAATAGGAGGGTTCCCATTTCTCTGCATCTTGCCAACACTTGTCCTTTCTTCTCTTTTGCATAGTAGCCATTCTAACTCACGTGAGATGTTATTTCATTGTGGCTTTGATTTGCATTTCCCTGATGATTAGCTATGTGGAGCACCTTTTCATGTGCCTATTGGTTATCTTAATTTCTTCTTTGGAGAAGTGTCTGTTCGGATCCTCTGCCCATTTTTTCATCAGGTTATTTGCTTTTTGGGTGTTGAGGCATGTTAGTTCTTTATATATTTTGGATGTTAACCCCTTATCAGGTGAGTTGTTGACAAATATATTATCACATACTGTAGGATGCCTTTTTGTTCTGCTGCTGGTGTCTTTTGTTGCACAGAAACTTTTAGTTTGATATAGTCCCATTTACTCATTTCTGATTTTGTTTTCCTTGCCCAGGGAGAAGTGTCCAGGAAAACATTGCTCATACATATTGTTCAAGAGATTTTTGCCTGTGTTTTCTTCTAAGAGTTTTATGGTTTCATTACTTGGACTCAGGTCTTTGATCCATTTTGAGTTTACTTCTGTGTATGGAGTTATGCAGTAACCCAGTTTCATTCTGTTATATGTAGTTGTCTAGTTTCTCCAAAACCAGTTGTTGAAGAGGATGTCTTTTTCCTGCTGTATATTCATGGCTCCTTTGTTTTATATTAATTAACTATATATGTGTGGGTGAATATCAGGGCTCCCTATTGTGTTCCATTGTCTATGGGTCGTTCTTGTTAAAGTACCAAGCTGTTTTGATTATTGTCACTTTGTATTGAGCTTGAAGTCAGGGAGTATAACCCCCAGCTTCGTTCTTATTTCTCAGGATGGCTTTGGCTATTTGGGGTCTTTTGTGGTTCCATAGGAATTTTGAAACTATTTGTCTAGTTCATTGGAGAATGTTGTTGGTATTTTCATAGGGACTGGAGTGAATCTGTAGATTGCTTTAGGCACGATGGCCATTTTGACAATATTAATACTTCCTATCCATGAGCACAGGATAGATTCCCATTTATTGGTGTCTTCTTTAATTTCTCTCATGAGTATCTTGTAGTTTTCAGGGCATAGGTCCTTCACCTCCTTGGTTAGGTTTATTCCTAGGTATTTTGTTCTTTTTGATGCAATTGTAAATGAAGTTGTTTTCCTGATTTCTCTTTCTGCTAATTTGTTGTTAGGAATGCAACAGATTTCTGTGTATTAACTTCGTGTCCTGCAACATTGCTGAATTCAGTTGTTAGTTCTAATAGTTTTTTGATGCAGTCTTTAAGGTTTTCTATATATAATATCCTGTCATCCACAAATAGTAACAGTTCAACTTCTTCCTTATCAATTTGGATGCCTGTTATCAGTTTGTATTGTCCAATTGTCATGGCCAGGACCTCTAGTTCTATGTTGTATAAAAGTGGTGAGAGAGGACATCCGTGTCTTATTCCTGATCTTAGAAGAAAAGCTTTCAGATTTTTGATATTAAGTATGATGTTGGCTATGGGTTTGTTGTATATGGCCTTTATTATGTTGAGGTATGTACCATCTAATCTCATTTTTGTTGAGAGTTTTTATCATGAATGGATGTTGAATTTTGTCAAAAGTTTTCACAGCATCAACTGAGATGATCATGTGGTTCTGAACCTCCTTTTTGTTAACGTGGTGTATGACATTGACTGATTTACAAATATTGTACCTTCCTTGAATCCCTGGAATAAATCCCAATTGGTCATAATGGATGATCTTTTTGATGTATTTTTGAATTTGGTTTGCTAGTATTGTTGAGGATTTTTGAATCTATGTTCATCAGGGACACTGGTCTATAATTTTATTTTTTTGTTGTGTCTTTGTCTTGTTTTGGTATTAGAGTAATACTGGCCTGATAGAATAAGTTGAAAGTATTCCCTCTTCTACTTTTTGGTAAACATTAAGAAGGAAAGGTATTAGCTTTTCTTTAAATGTTTGGTAGAATTCCACTGTGAAGTCATCTGGAAAATTATGATATTATTTTTGAATAACAAATATCACATAGTAACTTTTAGAGAGGCAAAACTTATCGTAAAACACGTGCTTTGTTTGTAACTATGTAAAAGTTTCATTTTGTGTTGTTTTATGTTTATGTAATTCACTATTTGAAAGTAAGAACCTTACTTTCTCATCCCTGTGTATCCCCACAATTCTGATATCAAATTTAGTAAAAGATCTTTCACATAACTGGATTGCAAACAGGAATAAAATATGGTAAATAGTACACATAACTCTAATGTTATCAAAGTACTGTTGGCCATTATTTTTTTTAATTATTCATTCCATCTCTGTCGTAGTTTATCTACTACAAGTAATCCTGAGTCTCCATGTTAAAGTCACATCATTCTTATTAATGTATAAACTCCAGAGGTGCTGGTTTAAGAAAAATGTGAATGAGAGTTAAAATAATAAGCTCAGAAGATGTTACAGCAGAGTCAGAGAGCCCGCTGACCCTGGAGTTGGAGGAGAAAGTTGAGAAGCAACAGCAATAGTCTGTTGGCCAGCCCCTGAGGCTGGGCATGCATAGCTTTGGTTATTGCATGCATCCCATGTCTTCCCATGCCACTAAGGAAAAATGTTCTGTATTGCCCTGACTTTCCATTCTATACAAAGGGCATTTTAAGAAGGTCTATCGATGGGAATGGGCCTTTACACATTAGGACTAGAGAATGAAGAGAATCACTGACCCCAGTCTTTCACCATTGTCATTATTCTCAAAAGTCAAACGTTAGTAGAAAATTACTGTTAATTACTGTTTTACTCTCTGTTTACTTTTTGTTCCCAATTTTCTACTTACAAATAGTTGACATCAGTTAAAATTGCCTTAAAAAAGAGACAAGACAATTTAAAAGATACAATTATTTTTTAAAAAAGGGTTTAAAAGGAAGAAATGGACCATGCTCTTGAGTTTATAACATATGAAGTATATGCATACAAATATATTGAAATATTAATAGCTACTATAACTGAAATTATGGATGAACTTAACATCTTCATTTGTACTTTTCCAAGTTCCCAGGTTTTCTATAATAAGTATTTTTGAAGAGAAATTTTTTATTTATTTAAAAAATATTATTTGATAATTTAGATATAATTAGGTCTTTGAGACACTGTCCATAAAGCTTTAAGAGCTTAAGTTTGAACACATTCTAACAGCACTACATTTTTTATTTCCTCTATGTTTTTGGGTATGATATTTTATACCATTTACTTAATGAGTCTCTTAAATTTTTTAGATATAATTGATTTTATTATTATTTTCTTTTAACCTTTCCATTAGCATGTAAATGGTTGATCTACTACCAACTACTTTCCACACAGTTAAAAGATACTATTTAAATCACTTCTGGGATTAGAGTCCCTTAGAAGAAACCAAGGGATTTAAACTGACTACCAGAGGCAATGATGGGTCCAGTCCTCTGGAAATGTTTAGGGCCCAGAGATTGAAAGCTACTTACATTATTAACTATTGATACAAATTCAAGTCAGAATATTCAGGTAGGGATGAAAGCCTTACTCTGGTCTGTTCTCCATGACACTACCTACAGTAAGCTGGAAAGATGGGATTCCTAACAGTGGGCCCCTTGAAATATAAACAGCTCAAAAAGAAGAGAACTAAAATGTCAGCTGGCTCAAGAAAGTGCAACCACAATGAATTTACAATATGGACACAAAGAATTTGGTAAAATACTGGAAAAAATAATGCATAGTGATGAGTGTGCTTATATCTAAAACTATATGCTTTCTACAAACTGAAATCCCAACAGGACACGCTACCTATTGTGTGTGGAGATTATAAGAATCTTACAGTTAAGAATTTAATAGGACACATTTGGGTAGAGTTGTAAAGATTTGTTCTAGAAAGAGGAGAAATTGAAATAATAAATTCTAAATAGTTTACATGTTTTTTAAATTCTTACTTTGAAATGATTTTAAACCTCCAAAAAGTTACAAAATTACTTCAAAGAGTTCCCTTATATCTCTCACCTAAACTCAAATGTGAACATCTTATACAACCACAGTACAATTATCAATAAACAGAAATTAACATTGGTACATTATATTAACTATAGACTATTCAAATTTCACTAATTTTCCACTAATGTCCTTTCCTGTTCCAGAAATCTTCTTCAGGATACCATACTATACTTGTCTCTTCCAGTTTGTAACTGTTCCTCAGTCTTTTTTTTCATTTATTAAAAATTTGAAAACTTTTAAGAAAAACAATGAAAAAAATAGAAAGAATTATTAAATGAAGGAAATCTTGAATATCTATGACCATCATTTCAAAATTATTCATTTCTCCTAATGATGAACAAGGAAAAAAAATATCAACATGAGTCTCCATTAAATTAACATGTGCTGTGCACATACTCTGTACCAAGGATAATCACATATAATCTTTCCAATTATATAAAATAGGTGCATGATGCTAACATTATGGATGACATATCATGTTCAAATGGGTCAAATATCTTGCCCCAAATCTGTACAGTTTAAAAGCCACAGATTCAAAACTTAACTTGTGAAACTGGATAAAGTAAACCAGATTTTAAATTGTTGCAAGGCCAGAAGTAGACACTCTCATGCCATACCACTTCTTGCGTCATTTGCAGAACCACAGGAGGTGACATGACTTGCATTCCCAGCAGGAAGAAACCTTTCCTTTACTAGCTTAGGAGGAGGAAGAAAGATATTCTCCTTTCTCTGCCACACACCACCCAATGACAGACTGTCACAACCCAGCCAATGAAAAGTCACTACACTTCAAAGTCCGTTTCCTTCAATGAACTTTTTGTCTGCAACAGCCCCTCCCAACTCTCTCTTTTCCTCTGCTTTGTTCTCCACACTTGCCTATGGTTTTGCTGTAGCTTCCATGTCCCAAATTGCAAGTCTCTGCTATGCCAGAACAAACCCATATTGCTGGTAAAATAACTGATAATTTTATTTTTAAGGTTAATAAACTCTAAATTCTCTGACTCCAAGACAATTGTTCTTTCCATTAAGACATCATACTTTTTCACAAATAAATCTTATCATCAGTTCTGAACAAAGGGATAGAAGAATTAGGACACAGTAGGCTTCCTCAATACAGCCTTAGATAAGGTCAGAGCAGGCAGGATGAGCTAGGAGAATCATCAAGGGAGTAAGTCTATTGTTCAGATAGAAATTCCCACTACGTAAGAGCTAAATGCTTTTGCTTTTTTACAGAAAAAAAAATTGCACTTCATTTGCACACAGAAATGTTAGTGACAAAAACCAGGATAATTCTCAATACCATGTGGAAAATGGAAAAAAAAGCCTTTGCCTTGTTTGTTCCATTTTACTATCATTTCCTTTTGGGATTCATAAGGGCTTATTTATTCTGACCTGGGGATTTCTTGTGAGGGTTATTTCATATTGCAAAGAACAAAATCGTTTTATAAACAATAGGGGAAACCAGGTGACATCTGAAAAGTGAATTCAATACTCAGTGATGGGAATTTTTTTCCTGAGAAGGCCTTCTAGGGTAGCTGTGTTGCAGTCTTTTTAAAAGGCTCCTGGAGGAAGAGTTCCGGGAAGATGGCGGCGTGAGCAGGGCAGCGGAAATCTCCTTCCAAAACCATATATATCTATGAAAATACAGCAAATACAACTATTCCTAAAAGAGAGACCGGAATATCCAGGACAGTGCACAGCCTTCATCTGCACCTGAGAGGATTCGGCACCCCACAAGGCAGGTAAGATATGGAGCCGCATCCTGGGGGTACCCAAGCACTCCTCCACCCCAGCACACTGGTGGGAGGAGACAATTCAGAGCCAGGAGGGAGTGGAAGAACAGGCGCGCGAAATAACCATCACTGGTGAACTGCACCAGGAGCGCTGACACACATCGTGCAGTGTATCGGATATTAGAGAGGGAGAAGGTGCAGGTTTTGAGCTGGGAACGGGACCGGGTCCTTGCAGCAGGCTCCCCGGGACAAAAGAAAAGCGTGGGCTTTTTTGGCAGTCTTAAAGAGGCAAGGGCCCAGGATCGTGCCAGCACACTCGGCCCAGCAGGCTTGGAGTCCAGAGGAATTTCGGACCCCTTGGCTGGCGACTGTGAAAAAGTAACCGCACTGAAACTTCACATAGAGAACAACAGACTCCCATTCATTCCTGCCCTGGCCAGAGCTACAAAGGGCCCTGCAGAGCGGCATGGCTGCAGTGGGGAAATAGTGAAGCAACAGTGCCACCTACAGCATCCTTATAGAATCTATTCCTGGTGGGCGTTTTTTTTTCCATCCTTTCTTTTCTTATCTTTATTTTCTCTTTTCTTTAATCTCCTTTTTTTTTTAAGTGTCAAAGAGCCCACCTGACATATGTGGTACCTATTAGCAACCACAACTATTGCCATGAAAAGACAGAGGAATATGGTACACAACAAGCTCACACAGACCCAGACAACACCAGAGAGGGAGACTAAAGGAATGGAAATGCACAATCTTCCTGAAAAAGAATTCAGAATAAAAGTCATAACCATGCTGATGGATCTACAGAGAAATATGAAAGAGCTGAGGGAGGAAGTGAGGGAAGTGAGGAAAGACAATGCAGAAATGAGACAAGCGATCAACGGGCTTAGCAGCAGACTGGATGAATTGCAAGAGACTGTTAATGGAATAGAAATCAGAGAACAGGAATACAGAGCAGCTGAGAGATAGAGAGATAAAAGGATCTCTAGGAATGAAAGAATATTAAGAGAACAGTGTGACCAATCCAAACGGAAGAATATTCGTATAATAGGAGTACCAGAGGAAGAAGAGAGAGAAAAAGGGACAGAAAGTGTCTTGGGAGAGACTTCCAGGAAGATGGCGGTGTGAGCAGGGCAGCAGAAATCTCCTCTCAACACTATATTTATCTAAGAAAACACAGAAAATACATCTATTACTAAAAGAGAGACGAGAATACACAGGAAAGTGCACAGCGTGCAGCTACACCCGAAAGGACTCGGCACCCCAAGAGGCAGGTAAGATACGGAGCCGCGACCCGGTGGGACCCGAGCCCTCCCCCACCCCAGCGCACCAGCGGGAGGAGAGGATTCACAGCTGGGAGGGAGTGGAAGTACACCATGAGAAGTAGCCAGCCCCGGTGATCTGCGCGGGGAATGCTGACCCAATTGCGCAGTGCAGTGGAGATTGGAGAGACAGAGGGGCAGGATCTGAGCGGGGAACGCGCCAGGGTGCTTGCAGCCACTCCGGGACGGAAAAAAAAAAAAAAGCGTGCACTTTCTTCAGCGGTCTTAAAGAGACAGGAGCCCAGCGGAGGAGCCGGATCACCCCAGCACACTCAGCCCAGCAGGCTGGGAGTCCTGGGGAGTTTCAGACGCCATAGTTGGCGACTGAGGAACCGTAGCCATACTTAACACTTCTCACTGAGGTCAACAGCCTCCTACTCGTTCCCACCACTGCCAGAGCAATAAAGGGCCCTGTGGAGCGGCACAGTCACAGCTGTGGAATAGTGGGGCAATAGCGCCACCTAGAGCATTCCCACAGAATCTGCGACCGGTGGGCATTTTTTTTGTTTTGTTTTGTTTTTTGTTTTGTGTTTGTTTTTTCTTTTTTCTTTTTTTCTTTTTTCTCTTTTTTTTCTTTCTTTTAAAGTCTTAAAGAGCCCAGCTGACATACGTGGCAACCATCAGTGACCAAATTATACAGCCATGAAAAGACAGAGGAATATGGTTCAGACTAAAATCAACCAGACAACCCCAGAGAGGGAGTCTGAAGGGATGGAAATGCACAGCCTCCCTGAAAAAGAATTTAAAATAAAAGTCATAACCATGCTGATGGACCTACAGAGAAATGTGCAAGAGCTGAGGGAGGAAGTGAGGGAACTGAAGAAAGACAATACAGAAATCAGACAAGCGATCGACGGGCTTAAAAGCAGAATGGATGAGATGCGAGAGACTGTTAATGGAATAGAAAACAGAGAACTGGAGTACAGAGCAGCTGAGGCAGAGAGAGATAAAAGGATTTCTAGAATGAAAGAATATTAAGAGAACAGTGTGACCAATCCAAACAGAACAATATTCGCATTGTTATAGAGTAAATAGAGGAAGAAGAGAGAGAGAAAAGGGATAGAGTGTCTTTGAAGCCAAATAATGCTGAAAACTTCGCTAAAGAAGGAAGTAGTCTCGCAGTCCACCGAAGCTCATAGATCTCCCAACACAAGGGACCCAAGGAAGACAACACCAAGACACATAATAATTAAGATGGCAAAGATCGAAGATAAAGACAGGGTATTAAAGGCAGATAGAGAGAGAAAAAAGATCACCTACAAAGGAAAACCCATCAGACTATCACCAGACTTCTCAACAGAAACCTTACAGGCCAGAAGAGAATGGCATGATATATATAACGTTATGAAACAGAAGGGCATCGAACGAAGAATAATGTATCCAACACGATTATCATTTAAATATGATGGAGGGATTAAACAATTTCCAGATAAACGAAAGTTAAGAGAGTTTGCCTCTCATAAACCACCACTACAGGATATCTTAAATGGACTACTCTAGATGGAAGCACACCTAAGGCTAAAAAGATGTCACCAGAGGAAAAAAAATCATAGCAAAGAAAGCAGACCATCCAAATACCAACTAAAGGCAAAGAATGAAACACCTATTATAGAAAGAATGGAGGAGGAGGAATAAGAAGGGAGAGAAATAAAGAAACATGAGACAGTGTTTACAATAACTTAACAAGAAAGTTAAGTTAGATTGTTAGATAGTAAAGAAGCAACCCTTGAACCCTTGGTAACCACGAATCTACAGCCAGCAATGGCAATAAGTACATACCTATCAATAATCACCCTAAATGTAAATGGACTGAATGCACCAATCAAAAGACACAGAGTAACAGAATGGATAAAAAGCAAGACCCATCTA
>JAVSCE010016941.1:0-33930 GCA_032199065.1 Smutsia gigantea | reverse complement strand
CAACCCAGTTGAAAAGAAATGTTCTTAAATTAATCTAAAGGCCATGGCACCACCAAGTGGCCCAGAGTGGTTCATATTTATGCCAGTAATTCCTACTCCATAGAGAACGTATGAAGATGACGTATTTTTTTCCCCAGCTGCTAAGGATGGCTCACTACATACAAGGTACTTCAAGGCAGACAAAGGCATCTTTGATAAATTAAATCATTTTTCTGGTTTATAAAGATCACACTTTTCAATGAAACAAAAAAGTGCATTCCCTGGGCTTATCAGAAGATGAATCTCTCAAAATCTGAAGGAGTGTTAACTTTCATACTGTTTTTTGTTTTACTTTGCCCATTAGTTAAGTGCCTAGCTGAGGTACAAAGCTAAAGAAATGTGAGGCTCTGGAATTTCTGGGGCATGGGTCAGTTTTTTTTGTAAAATGCCTCTTGTGTATTTCTTGCAGACTTTGTCATACAACAGACACAATCTGACGGCCGACACCAGTGAGAGACAAGCCAAGGAGATCCTGATCCGACGGAGGCACAGCTTGCGAGAAAGCATTAAGAAGGACAGCAGCCTCAATCAGGAGCGCAGGGTAATGGGAATGTGTGCCTCTGGGATGCAGGTGCCTTCCAGGAACAGGGCCAGCAGCTGGTCCGAAGGCTGTACTGGCAGAAAGGCTGCTGAGGGTTGATTCACTGGAATTCTTGGAAGGAGTTAATTAGAAAGGCTTTTCAGATGTTACTTAGATGCCTATTATGTTCCAGGCACTTGCTCTGGGCACTTGGTGCCTGAGGGAACAAAACTGACCGATTCCTTCACGTGGAGAATTCATGGTCTAGTTGGAGAGGAGGCGATCAGCAATAGACAGGGTCAATTCCCTGCTCTGTTAAAAGGCACTAAGTGCTATGGAAAAGACAACAAAAAAAAATCACTGAAAAGGAGATTGGGAGTGCGTGGAAGGGGCAGTCAAGTTACAATTTTAAGCAGAATGGCTGGGCCAGGCTTCATTTGGAAAGTAATACTGACCACTCCAAGGAGAGGTTGCAGCCTGAAGGTGGGCATCCTGCATGTGTTGGGTGAGTGAATGTTCACAGGGAAGTTTGCTCAGCTTTTTACCTGACATGAGGCATTGTCAATAGATAAAGGAAAAGCGTTTTAAAAAAATATTATGATTGATAGATTGAACATGGCAGGCACTGCATCTCTTTTTTTATTTTCTTTTTTTATTTGGTGTCATTAATGTACAATTACATGAGTTATGGTTACTAGACTCCCCCTGTTATCAAGTCCCCATCACATACCCCATTACAGTCACTGTCCATCAGTGTAGTAAGGTGCTATAGAGTCACTACTTGTCTTCTCTGTACTATACTGCTTTCCCTGTATGCCCCCCCTAAACTATGTGTGCTAATCGTAATGCCCCTTTTTCCCCCTTATCCCTCCCTTCCCACCCATCCTCCCCAGTGCCTCTCACTTTGACAACCGTTAGTCCATTTTTGGGTTCTGTGAGTCTGCTGCTGTTTTGTTCCTTCAGTTTTTGCTTTGTTCTTATACTCCACAGATGAGTGAAATCATTTGATACTTGTCTTCCTCTGCCTGGCCTTTTTCACTGAGCATAATACACTCTAGTTCCATCCATGTTGTTGCAAATGGTAGGATGTTTTCTTCTTATGGCTGAATAGTATTCCATTGTGTATATGTACCACATCTTCTTTATCCATTCATCTACTTTGGACACTTAGGTTGTTTCCATTTCTTGACTATTGTAAACAATGCTGTGATAAACATAGGGGTGCATATGTTTTTTTCAATCTGGGCTGTTGCATTCTTAAGGTAAATTCCTAGGAGTGGAATTCCTGGGTCAAATGGTATTTCTATTTTGAGTTTTTTGAGGAACCGCCATACTGCTTTCCACAATGGTTGATTATTTTACATTCCCACCAGCAGTGTAGGAGGGTTCCCCTTTCTCCACATCTTTGCCAACATTTGTTGTTGTTTGTCTTTTGGATGTTGGCCATCCTAACTGGTGTAAGGTGATATCTCATTGTGGTTTTAATTTGCATTTCTCTGATGATTAGGGATGTGGAGCATCTTTTCATGTGCCTGTTGGCCATCTGCATTTCTTCTTTGGAGAAGTGTCTGTTCAGCTCCTCTGCCCATTTTTTAATTGGCTTATTTGCTTTTTGTTTGTTGAGGTGCATCAGATCTTTATATAATTTGGATATCAACCTTTTATCAGATATGTCATTTATGAATGTATTCTCCCATACTGTAGGATGTCTTTTTGTTCTAGTGATGGTGTCTTTTGCTGTACAGAAGCTTTTTAGTTTGATATAGTCTCACTTGTTCATTTTTGCTTTTGTTTCCCTTGCCTGGGGAGACATGTTCATGAAGAAGTTGCTCATATTTATGACCAAGAGATTTTTGCCTATGTTTTTTTCTAAGAGTTTTATGGTTTCATGACTTACATTCAGGTCTTTGATCCATTTTGAGTTTACTTTTGTGTATGGGGTTAGACAATAATCCAGTTTCATTCTCTCACGTGTAGCTGTCCAGTTTTGCCAACACCAGCTGTTGAAGAGGCTGTCATTTCCCCATTGTATGTACATGACTCCTTTATCGTATGTTAATTGACCATATATGCTTGGGTTTATATCTGGACTCTCTAGTCTATTCCACTGGTCTACGGGTCTGTTCTTGTGCCAGTATCAAATTGTATTGATTACTGTGGCTTTGTAGTAGAGCTTGAAGTCAGGGAGTGTAATTCCCCTCTCTTTATCCTTCCTTCTCAGGATTGCTTCGGCTATTTGGGGTCTTTTGTGGTTCCACATGAATTTTAGAACTATTTGCTCTAGTTTGTTGAAGAATACTGTCAGTATTTTGATAGGAATTGCATTGAATCTGTAGATCACTTTAGGCAGATGGCCATTTTGACAATATTAATTCTTCCTATCCATGAGCACGGGATGTGTTTCCATTTATTGGTATCTTCTTTAATTTCTCTCATGAGTGTCTTGTAGTTTTCAGAGTATAGGTCTTTCACTTCCTTGGTTAGGTTTATTCCTAAGTATTTTATTCTTTTTGATGCAATTGTGAACAGAATTGTTTTCCTAATTTCTCTTTCTGCTACTTCATCGTTAGTATATAGGAATACAACAGATTTCTGTGTTTTAATTTTGTATCCTACAACTTTGCTGAATTCAGATATTAAATCTAGTAGTTTTGGAGTGGATTTTTTAGGGTTTTTTATATACAATATCATGTCATCTGCAAACAGGGACAGTTTGACTTCTTCCTCACCAATCTTTTATTTCTTTGTGTTGTCTGAATGCCATGGCTAGGACCTCCAGAACTATGTTGAATAAAAGTGGGGAGAGTGATCATCCTTCTGTTTTTCCCGATCTTAAAGGAAAAGCTTTCAACTTCTCACTGTTAAGTATAATGTTGGCTATGGGTTTGTCATATATGGCCTTTATTATGTTGAGGTACTTGCCCTCTATACCCATTTTGTTGAGAGTTTTTATCATGAATGGATGTTGAATTTTGTCAAATGCTTTTCAGCATCTGTGGAGATAATCATGTGGTCTTTGTCCCTCTTTTTGTTGATTTGGTGGATGATGTTGATGGATTTTTGAATGTTGTACCATCCTTGCATCCCTGGGATGAATCCCACTTGATCATGATGGATGATCTTTTTGATGTATTCTTGAATTCGGTTTGCTGGTATGTTGTTGAGTATTTTTGCATCTGTTTATCTGGGATATTGGTCTGTAGTTTTCTTTTTTTGTGGTGTCTTTGCCTGGTTTTGTTATTAGAATGATGTTGGCCTTGTAAAATGAGTTTGGGAGTATTCCCTCCTCTTCTACTTTTTGGAAAACTTTAAGGAGGATGGGTATTAGGTGTTCACTAAATGTTTGATAAAATTTAGCAGGGAAACCATCTGGTTCAAGCATTTTGTGCTTAGGTAGTTTTTTGATTACCAATTCAATTTCCTTGCTGGTAATTGGTCTATTCAGATTTTCTGTTTCTTCCTGGGTCAGCCTTGGAAGTTTGTATGTTTCTAGAAAGTTGTCCATTTCTTCTAGGTTATCCAGTTTGTTAGCAGATACTTTTTCATAGTATTTTCTCATAATTCTTTGTATTTCTGTGGTGTCCGTAATGATTTTTCCTTTCTTATTTCTGGTTCTGTTTATATGTGTAGACTCTCTTTTTTTCTTGATAAGTCTGGCCAGGGGTTTATTTATTTTGTTTATTTTCTCAAAGAACCAGCTCTTGCTTTCATTGATTCTTTCTATTGTTTTATTCTTCTTGATTTTATTTCTGCTCTAATCTTTATTATGTCCCTCCTTCTACTGACTTTGGGTCTCATTTGTTCTTTCTTTTCTATTTTCATTAATTGTGAGTTCAGACTGTTCATTTGGGATTATTCTTCTTTCCTGAGGTAGGCCTGTATTGCAATATATTTCCCTCTTAGCATGGCATTCGCAGCATCCCACAGATTTTGCAGAGTTGAATTGTTGTCATTTGTCTCCATATATTGCTTGATCTCTGTTGTTATTTGATCATTGATCCATTGATTATTTAGGAGCATGTTATTAAGCCTCCATGTGTTTGTGGGCTTTTTCGTTTTCTATGTGTAATTTATTTCTAGTTTCATACCTTTGTGATCTGAGAGGCTGGTTGGTACAATTTCAATCTTTTTGAATTTACTGAGACTCTTTTTGTGGCCTAGTATATGATCTATTCTTGAAAATGTTCCATGTGCACTTGAGAAGAATGTGTATCCTGTTGCTTTTAGATGGAGTGTTCTATAGATGTCCGTTAGGTCCATCTGTTCTAATATGTTGTTCAGTGCCTCTGTCTCTTTACTTATTTTCTGTCTGGTTGACCTGTCCTTTGGAATGAGTGGTGTGTTAAAGTCTCCCAAAATGAATGTATTGCATTCTATTTCCCCCTTTAATTCTGTTAGTATTTGTTTCACATATGTAGGTTATTCTGTATTGTGTGCATAGATATTTATAATAGTTATATCCTCTTGTTGGACTGACCCCTTTATCATTATGTAATGTCCTTCTTTATCTCTTGTTACTTTCTTTGTTTTGAAGCCTATTTTGTCTGATACAAGTACTGCAACTCCTGATTTTTTCTATTAGTTGCATGAAATATCTTTTTCTACCGCTTTACTTTCAGTCTGTGTATGTCTTTGGGTTTGAAGTGAATCTCTTGTAGGTAGCATATAGATGGGTCTTGTTTTTTTATCCATTCAGTGACTCTATGTCTTTTGATTGGTGCATTCAGACCATTTACATTTAGGGTGATTATCGATAGGTATGTACTTATTGCCATTGCAGGCTTTAGATTCGTGGTTACCAAAGGTTCAAGGGTAATCCCCTTACTATATAACAGTCTAATTTAACTCACAACACAACCTAAAGGTTCTTTTCTTTCCTCCTTTTTCTTTCTCCTACATTCTTTATATATTAGGTATCATATTCTGTACTCTTTGTCTATCCATTGATTGATTTTGGGGGCAGCTGATTTGATTTTGCATCTGCTTAGTAATTAATTGTTCTACTCTGCTGTGGTTTTATTTCCCCTAGTGACATCTATTTAGCCTGAAGAATACTTCTGTCTATAGCAGTCCCTCCAAAGTGCACTGTAGACATGGTTTGTGGGTGGTAAATTCTCTCAGCTTTTGCTTATCTGAAAATTGTTTAATCCCTCCTTCAAATTTAAATGATAACCATGCCAGGTAGTGTATTCTTGGTTTGAGGCCCTTCTGCTTCATTGTATTAAATATATCATGCCACTCCCTTCTGGCCTGTAAGGTTTCTGTTGAGAAGTCTAATGATAACCTGATGGGTTTTCCTTTGTATGTGATCATTTTTATCTCTTTAGCTGCTTTTAAAAGTCTTTCTCTATCCTTGATCTTTGCCATTTTAATTATTATATGTCTTGATGTTGTCTTCCTTGGGTCCTTTGTGTTGGGAGATCTGTGCACCTCCAAGGCTTGAGAGATTATCTCCTTCCCCAGATTAGGCAAGTTTTCAGCCATTACCTCCGTAATAACATTTTCTATCCCTTTTTCTCTCTCCTCTTCTTCTGGTACCCCTATAATGCAGATATTGTTCTGTTTGGATTGGTCACACAGTTCTCTCAGCATTCTTTCATTCTTAGAGATCCTTTTTCTCTCTGTGCCTCAGCTTCTTTGTATTCCTCTTCTCTAATTTCTATCCCATTTACCATCTCTTCTAGTATATCTAATCTGCTTTTAAATCCCTCCATTGTATGTTTCATTTCAGATATGGAATTTCTTAATGATTGAGTCTCCATCTTAAATTTGTCCCTGAGTTCTTGAATATTTTTCTGTACCTCCATGAGCATGTTTATGATTTTTATTTTAAACTCTCTTTCAGGGAGATTGGTGAGTTTAGTTTCATTTGGCCCTTTTTCTGGGGTTTGTGATATTTTGGTCTGAACCAGGTTCTTTTATCGTTTCATAATTCTATGTGGTGCCCTTTAGTGCTCAGAAGATCCAGTCTCGAGCTGCTCAGCCCCTAGAGTGAGGTTGGGTGTCTTAGGGGAGTGGCGCTGGTGTCTGGGGTCAGGAAAGAGCTATTTTCTGATTCCTGTCTGTGGTGCCTGTCTCCAGTATTAGAGCCAGTGCGCCGAGCACAGAGGTGTAAGCCTCTGTGCCTGGCATCTCTAGCTGTTGTAGGTGAGGCCTCCCTCCAGCTGGCCTGATGCCAGCGCAGTGACTGCCAGTTTGCCAGCAGGTGCTGGCAGACTAGGAGGAAGGTGCAGCAGGCTGCATGTCACAGTGGGGGGCCTTGGAGCTGAGCAGGCCGCCAGGGGGGTGGGATGCCTAAAGCTCCTCAAAGTTCCCAACCCACTGGGCAGAGTGTGTCCAGACAACCGTGTCCACCTATCCCTTCTCCCGTGTAGCAAGCTCCATGCAAACCCTACCCTTCAGTAGCCCTGTTGCTGCTAGGAAGCCTCTCAGATGGTCTGCCTCTCCTTTGTGCCAAAGCGGCTGGATGTGGATCCCTGTCCTCCACAAACGGCCGGAATCTCAGTCTGTCAAGCACTCTGCCTGTCCCAGCTCCCCAACCCCAGCAACCTCCAGAGCACCACACAGTGTAGGTCTGTGGTCCAAAGCAGACCTCCAGGGCTGGGTGTTCAGTAGTTCTAGGCTTCCACCTCCTCCCCGCTCCATTTCTCTTCCTCCCACCGGTGAGCTGGGGTGGGGGAAGGGCTAGGGTCCCACCGGATCAAGGCTTTCGTGTGTTACCCTGTTTCGTGAGGTCTGCTCTGTTCGAGGTCTGTATGCAGTCTGGTTCAGCCTTCTTTCCTGTTGCTGTTTTAGGGCTAGTTGTGTTAACTATATTTTCACACTATATGTGGTTTGGGGAGGAATTCTCTGTCTCACCTCTCACGCCGCCATCTTGAATCCTTCCACTGCATCTTGTTTTTAATTTCTATATTGGGTCATTAGAGACCAAATGGTAATGTGTGAACAAAAAGAGCAGCTCTGTTTTAATGTGTAAAATGTTGCAGCATCGACTAAAAGTTAAAGAAAGTAGAGATTGTGGCATTGCAAATGTCAGCCAATTAGCTATAGTAATCCTTTCTCTGTTCTTTTCAAAACTTGTAAAAGTAATTAAAATTTAAATATACTATGTTTTCTATATATTTTCTTCCCCATACATATATGTCTGTGTCTCTTTTAGTAATAGTCTCATATAGATGTTTCTGTACCTTTTTTTTAAGAAAACCCAAGAGTTTTCACATATTTTACAATGATCCTACTTTATTTTCATTTTCCTTAGTACTGATTTCCATTATACTTCAAGTGTTCACACTTAGTTATTTAAAAAATTTACTTAATTTTTGCTTGGAACTTTATCCCCCCATCCCTGCAGCCCCTCACAAAGTCATTTTGAAATCAAGTAAAATTTTAATTTGTAACAAGGTGTATCATAAGATTTCAAACTTCTAATATACAATAAGTGACATCTGGGTGTCTAATTAAAGTTTCCTATTTTTTTTACAGGCTTCCACGTCAACCTCTCGATACTTATCCTTACCAAAAAATACAAAACTTCCAGAAAAGCTACAAAAGAAAAAGAATACTTCTAACACAGGTAATAAATACAGTTGGAGCAGAAAAACTAAATTTATTTAGTCATTTATAAAATAGAAAACTTTTCCTGTTCCTTAAGGACAATGAGTTCAATAGTGTACAAATCTAAAGTAATAATGTGGTGATCTTTTATTAGCATTGTAACCTTTCTAAATGGAGTTCTGTGCACCTTATAAACAATTCAATCTGTTGTTTTCCATAATTATTCTATTTGGTATAGAAAAGGCAAATATTGTCACCAGGTGTTTAGTGAACAGGTAAATAGAAAGTTTAAATTAGCAAAGGTGTATCTGAATTTTTTACACTTCTAATTTATTTTCATAAAGGCAGCCATATATTTTACTTCTGACTGTAATTATTGAAGCTTAAGGTCTAATATCTCTGACATAAGGTCAAATATCTCTTTATTTGATGGTAATCTTTACATAGACTCCAAGATGTTTTCTGGTGACCCCTGGAGAAATATGATAGGATATGATGCTGGGAAAATGTTGGAAGTAATAATAATACCCCGCTTTTTTTGTTTTTGGGGTTTTTTTTTTGCTTGTTTATTTAATTAACCAAGAAGAGGAAAGGCTAATGATGGCTGTAGGCTATAAAAGGCTAATGAAAGGTAATGGAGGGTAAGCCAAGGAATGAGAAGGGAGGATGAGGGATGAAGGGGGAGCACTGAAAATTTAGAATGGTGGGCCATGTTGGCACCGTGTGTCCATCAGAATGCAGCCAGTTCCCAAGAATCTCAAGTTCTGGGCCAGCGTCCCACGAGCTGTCCTACCTGCAGTACTCTAGGACCTGAATTCTGACAACCAGCTCTAATCATACCTCTCCCCATTGTTTAAAGAGTGTGCCTTGGAGCTCAGCCCTTTTATGAAAATATAAACGAAATAAAAAGGCCATGTCTGAGACTCCAGATTGAAACAAAAATCATTATAATCACAGCTAAATATTGGTCTGCTTACTGTGTGCCAGACTGTGCTGGGATAGTCCTGAGGGGGCAGGTGAGGGCCCAGATGATCTGTTTGATGTCCTACTCCACCACCTACTAGCTCTTGAACCTCAGTTACTTCATCTGTAAAATGAGTGACTGTGAGGATTCAATAAGTTAAGGCATTTAAAAGTGCCTGGCATCTAGGAAGCTGTTTAGAATTAGTATGAATACACCCTTGTGGGCATGGACGCTCAGGGAGGTGTCGGACCACACCGCGCTGTCAGCTCCAGGGAGCCCCCAGACCTCCTCAGTCCAACCCCTAGAGCCCGAAGCAAGCAGCTGCCCGACCCACTAATGTACTGACGAGCCCCTCATAGTGCCTGCTCTCTAAACGCTTACCTGTGTTGTCCTCCTTTTGCTCTGTGGCAGGTGGCAATAGCAGTGACTCAGACGCAGATGCTGGGACCACCGTCCTCAATTTGCAGCCCCGAGCAAGACGCTTCTTGCCAGAACAGTTCTCAAAGAAAGCCTCCCAGTCCTATAAAATAGAATGGAAGAACGAGGTAGACGTGGACTCTGGCCGAGGGCAGCCCTGCAACCCCTCAGCTCCCCACAGCAAAGAGGGGGGCACACAGACCCCAGGCATGCTGCGGCAGCCCCTTCTCTCCAAAGGCCAGTTTGGCCCAGTGCAGGAACACTGTGCGCCCGAAAGTGTCCACCCCAAGCCACCGCCCAGACTAGTCCGAAGGGCATCGGAACCTGGAAGCCGGAAAGCCCGATTTGGAAGTGAGAAGCCATAAGGCAAATGGCCAGAGCAGCCCTTCAGGTGACTGACCCAGCATAGCTGTGGTTTGTTACTCTGAAACCTGACACAACAGTGGAATCCATTTAAAATCTTCTATGCATTGAAATACTTCCTCTGGATAGTAGAGTCCTGCCATTGGTTAATAGGATGATTAGAGATTAATAGGATGGCTGCTTATTCCAAGAAAAGGAAAATCAAAGAAAAAAAGTCCCATAAAATATATTTCAGGACCTGTTGCTAGCAACTGTAGTCTTTGCAAGCCTAGAGAAAAAAAAACATGTGCCTTTATTGAACTTGAATGACAGAACTTGAAATTTTTAACACACCTTTGTTGATGAAAATTTTAATATATATATATACATGCTTCAAATTTTATTTATGAAAAAATATGTATATCTGTAATCAGTTTTTAAGTAAATGGCACTAAAAATACTCAGAATCTTTCCAAGGCAGAAAGGACAGTGTCTGGAGGATGGTCAAGGTGTTCCTTTCTCCTGAGCTGATGACCACCTGGTGGAGCAGAGATGCCTGGAGACTCGCATCACGGAAACAACCAGAACATCGAGGCAGATGGTGGCCTGGCTCCCAGAGCACAGATTCCCATGAAACAGTTAGCTGGTTTTTAATTTGTTCCTCATTCTACTGTGTGTTTAGGGGTGACATAGAGACTCCATCTCTCTTTCATGTTTAAATGGTGCAAAGAGCAAGGTTGTGTGTGTGAAACCAGCTTATGATGGATAGCGGACTGGGGGCAGCTTTTGATGAAGCTTCACCCTTGGGGGTCCCACATAGTGTGTGGGGAGACAGGACAGGGCCTGTTTGCAATTTGTTGGCAGGTTTTATATAGTGCAATACTGGGAGGAAGATGCAGGAGATTCCCTTTCATGCCCATATATGACCACCTACTTTAGAATTTTTCTGTAGAACATTCTAGAACTTTGAATCCAGGTCAGAGGCTCCAAGCAGACAAGGATGGTCCCAATGCTTAACAAATTGGTGATCGTTCTCAGGTTCTGAATTTTATTCAGGAAGCAGTTGGAGAATGTGACATTTCCATCATTTGCCCTGGATCATAATTTGTTACCTCTGCCCCTCAATAAAGTAGTAACTCAAATTCTTCATATAAAAATGGATTCTATTCATCTGGGTACTTTATGAAAGTACAGAAGAAAGACAAAAAGTGGAATATAATCATTAAAGATTAATATTTGAATCTCTGACTCTTAAACTATAGATTTTATTGGCCTATCATTTTTTTTCTCCCTTGAAAAACTCCTATTTTAAAAAGTTGACTGGAACAAGACTCTAAATTTCTGGGTCTGGATATGAAATGAAGCCACTCATGTAGTCCCTTGGATTCACAATGGAGATAAACAGCAAAAGATACAGGTAACCATAGTACTATCGGTGGAAAAACATAGACAAATTATAAAGAAAAGTATATAGTAGTTAGAAATCCTTGGCAGGGGTTCTCTATTCCCTTCCTCTACTCCTGCCAATGTGGAGAAATACATTTTCTACCCTTTTCTGTCATGTTCTAAAATCTTGAAATACTGCTGATTGTTGGGTGTGAGACAGAAGGAAGGATAAACAAACAAGGTACAAGTTCATAAAGAACAGTTTCTTTCTGAAACTTTCCTGAGTTGATCAGTGGAGAATAGTGTAGACCCAATTTGAAAACTATAAGCTTAGGACTTTGTACCAAATATATTGTGAAAATATTTATATAAATACATATGTTTCATTCTGCTGAAAAGAAATTAAAACTGACTTTTAATTTAGAATTTTATTATAGGCATATGACTTATCAAGATATGTGATGGACATTTTTGAGAATGCCCCAGAGTAAATTTTCAGAAGTTGAAGTTTATGAAATCTAAAAAGGGATTGAAATGGCAAATGACCTTAAAAATAAACTCCCTGATCTTTCCTGGTGCCCTGTATTAATAAGAAGTCTGACTTTCTGGAACTGAAGGAGAAAACAAGAAAATTTTTATGACACATCTACCTATTAAGCAGGTAGACCAAATTCAGCTTTCATTAGTTAACATTCAGGCAAAGAATTTGGAAGACATTGTGTAAACTTCAAAGAACAATAACAAAAAACAAAACAAACACATGTCATTTTATCTTATCAGTTTAAATCTTCTTATTTGTTGAATGACAGAAACAATGAGAAATAAATTTGACTTCATTTAGCTTTTTCTCTATAATTCATCCTTTAAAAATTATTATAGAGTATGGAGTTGAAACCCTGTATCATAATTATCTAAATTTCTGTAGTACAGAAACAATTCCTAACCCCTCATAAGTGACTCCCTTAGTTCAAACAGCATTTGATCCAAAGTTCCAATGTGACAGTAGAATTTGGATGGGGCTTTGATGTCGTAACAGCTTTGATTTTTGACCATGTGGAAGTGCAAAGTCAGGGCTTATTTCTCCATATGCAATGGTAGGTAGGCTGACCACAGGTCAAAGTTATGCCATTTAGCAAACAACTAAATTGAAACTAGTCGTGAAGTTTGATGCTTTTTAAAAACAAGTGCTTGTGTAATGGCCCCAAAATATCTGGGATAAAATTCTCTTCTGCTTTGGGAATTACTAATGCACAAAGCATAGGGAAGAAGTCACTGACTACATGTCTCAGCATGTTAGGCATTTGTTGCACTGTCCAAATCATTTCCCTTCGTCAGTCTGGACGTCAGTCAGGCTCACGATTAAGAACTCTGGTGATCTGTTTTTTTTGTGTGTGTGTGTGCATTTTCTACTTTTAGAGCAAAACATATAGCCTGCTGGTATTTTGTATCCTACATTTTAAACAGGCCTTTTCTTCAACCCACTTGTAAGGCAAACGAGAGGTCCATTTGAGTAATTGCCGCCTGGCGGTGAACAGAGGAGCTCCTTTGTGCAGGAGACATGACACTTCCCTTTGAGTGCCTCTCAATGTCATCCGCTGCACGTGTAGTTGACACCCTCAGACGTGGTCAGATATGCATACGAAAAACTGTTTTTGAACATTTTTTTAAAGTATGAAACGTCATGCAAAAGTTGAAATTCTAAGTCACATGGCAACATTTTATTAATCACTATGGAGAAAATACTACACATATCACATGAAACCAGGACAGCCCCAGGAATTCCAATTTTTATATGCGCATTGCAAAAACCATTCTGTTCTTTGTACTAATATAGGGTCATGGTAACTGGGATTTTGGAAAGGTAGGAATTTAAGAGTATTAAAAATTTCAGTTCTATTAGTTTCAAATACATTCAAACCAGGCTAAACTAACACTGTTACTGTGTTAACCTGATTAGAGGAATAAAGATTATGATTGGTTCATTAATTTTCTATACAAAAATAGACTCTTTAAAGGGTTCAAAGATAATGTATGCACTGAAATATTAAATGGTGCCTTCCAAAGCCAACTCAAGCAAAAGAAGTTAGGTTAATGCTATCCATTGTCTGATCAAATGATTTTTCGTGTTTTTTTTAAATTTTATCAAATGTATATCACAGTAGCTTTACATCCCCCCACCCGACCCCCCTTTGGTAACCACTAGTCACTCTCAATGTCTATGAGTCTACTGCTGTTTTGTTCCTTCTGTTTCGCTGGGTTTTTAGATTCTACATGTAAGTGAAATCATATGGTATTTGTCTTTCTCCACCTGGCTTATTTCACTGAGCATATCTTCTAGATACATCCATGTTGTTGCAAATGACAGGATTTCTTTTCTTCTTATGGCTGAATAGTATTCCATTGTGTATATACACCACATCTTTATCCATTCATCTACTGATGGACACTTAGGTTGCTTCCATATCTTGGCTATTGCAAACAGTGTGGTGATAAACATGGGGTGCCTATATCTTTTTGAATCAGGGATTTTTTTTTCTTTGGATAAATTCCTAGGAGTGGAATTCCTGGGTCAAATGGTATTTCTATTTTTAGTTTTTTGAGGAACCTCCATACTGCTTTCCACAGTGGTTGCACCAAAATACAGTCCCACCAGCAGTGTAGGAGGGTTCCTATTTCTCCGCACCCTCACCAACATTTGCTATTTCTTGTCCATTGGATAATGGCCATAGTGTGAGGTGATTATTTCACTGTGGTTTTAATTTGCATTTCCCTGATGATTAGCGATGTGGAGCATCTTTTCATGTGCCTGTTGGCCATCTGAATTTCTTTGGAGAAGTGTCTGCTGTTCAGGTCCACCACCCATTTTTTGATCAGATTATCGTTTTCCGGTGATTTTTAAAGGTCATACAGAGCTATGCATCACCACATCAAATTTTAGATTTTCATGGACACATGGTTTTTGGCAGCTGATCAAAACGGAGCAAAACATACTTGTTTTGTTGCCATAATTACCTCTTACCGTTGGGCATCTATCTTAAGTCCTTACCTTCATTTTAACAAGAAAGTTACTTTCAAAGGCAGGTACAACTTGGGACACTTGATGTCGCTCACCCCGAGGGACAGCACGGAGAACGCGTTTTGAAGGTGAGCGGGAGGAAACGCTCACCGTTGTGTTGCCGCCGGCCGGCATCCTCAGGCAGACCCATGGTGCCGTCTTCCGCTTCAGTCCACAAAGCAGACCAAGGCAAGCACGGGACACGCAGCCACGCCGGGTGCACACAGACCTACGAGAGCCAGGCAGGCCGGCTCCACTCAGCGGCACAACACATTGATTACGTTAGATTCATTCTGAATATTTCACGTGGTTTCAATTTCACTGAGCAAATACAGGACAGCTTTTAGGTGGGTAAGCTATCACACAAAAACATTAATCTCAGTCTGGATAAGAACTTATCCAGATTCAAAATGGAAGCTTCATAAGCCTGAAGACAGGGCATCTCTTATCACCCACTGTAAATTGCAGCTATTAATAGGTACTTTAACTACTTTTTGTTCCCTCCACAGTGTATGCTTTGGAAAAAGGATTCTTAATGATTAAGATGTAGTGTAAATCAAAACTGGTCAAAATACAACTTTCTGTTCTAACAAGATCCTTACAGTCCACTTTCATGCTATATAAATTATTGGTAGGAATTAATATTCCTTCCTTAATGCTAATAATTATATTTTCCCCTTGAACAACAACACAAAACTGTTTGAGAGTATGTTTTCAAAATAAGAATCAGCACTATTTCTTACAATGAGTGAACTGTTAACAGCATGAATTCTTCAGCGACTGTTACTCACCTGTCAGAATGAAAGGTCACCCCAAGCACGGGGTGATTCTCTTTGCAACATAGCCCCATGATTCTCAAGTCTGGGGGTGCACTAGAAACACCGGGGGCACTTCAGTCTGGTTCCTGAGGCAGGCTCTGGGCAACTGGTCCCTCTAATATGCAGCCAGTGTAGAGCGCCACCCATTCTAGCTCTCCTGTTTGCTTTAGTCATACTTCTTGCCAGCCTTCAAAGCTCCAGGTGGCTGTGTGGCCTGGGACTTGGAGACTTGCACATTCCCCTCATGGCCAGCTACACTGTGCTGCCTTTCTTAAGTTTGCTCATGGGACATGGGGGCAGAGGAATCCCTTCCCTCTGTGGGAAAAGTCATCTAGAACCCCAAGCCCCGAGGCCGTGTCACAGTCCTCCCCAGCTGTGCCTGGCATAATGTCTAAAGGACGCCATGTCTTATTAACTTTTCAGGCAAGACCAGTGCCTCTAAAATGAGATTCCATATGATACTAAGTCGTGCAAGGGCAACTGCAGCTATTTCTGGCTTTTACAAAAGTAGCAGGTTCATGTGGCTCAACTTAATGCTTTGGAAAGAATTACGGAAGTCACTCAAAAGAATTTCGAAAAACAAAACAACACAACCTGTAATCACGCTGATTTAATTTCCAAGATTGTATTTCATACACTATACATCTACTGTCCCATTAGACAAAGTGGCTTTCAAGCTTTACTGTATACACAGAACAGCAGGGTATCTTGTGAAAGTGGTCCGCAGTAGATCTGTGGTGGGCCTGAGTGCCTGTCTCACAAGCTCTAGGGGATGCTGGCATGGCTGGTCCCGGGAATGCCCTTGGAATAGCCATGCTTTCAGTACTGGAAAGGGACTGTAAGAAAATATTTATCTACAGATATATCATATAAACAAAATATTAAAATCTCTAGTGGAGAATAACAGAGATGTTACCCTGCTCTCTATACAAACTTCAATCTTTGGTTTCCAGTATTTCCATGTATCTGATTAACTTTAAGGTCTTATTAAGCTTGTGGGCTTTAAGTTCAAAAATAAAGTGCTATGATTAAAAAAAATGAAAGTGTGGCTATATTTAAGAGCTTCTAAGAAACTTATCTATTTCTGAGAGCAAAAAACGGCCTTTGGAAAAATTCCAAAATTGTGCTTCATTGCATAAAACCTTGGTATTTACTTGATTGAAGGAAATGATTTTCAACATACAACCCTGTAGAACTGAGTCCCTCTGAGCAGGCATGGTATCTGACTCTTGCACCTTAAAGGACCTCCGTGCTTTGGGTTCTCCCCCGGCTCTTACCCAACACCCGATCCATGCAGCCAGCCCAACAAGCACTGGCTTCTGGGAGAACATCATGCCTGAAATCCAGGCATATTTGGTCAGACTGACAGCCTGAGCTCTGCAGAGTATGCAGCCCCAGAGGCAGCAGCCCCAGGGAACAGGTCTCAAGTGGCATCCAGAGAAAACCCCCAGCCCCTGAGGGTGCTGAGTGAACAGATGCTGGTAGTCAGAGAGGCCCCTGAGCTCACTGCTTGCTTGCTGACCCTGGAGTTTCAGGGTTTGTTTTCTCCTGGATCACGAGCTCTGCTGTCTTTGTGTTTCTGAGCTCTCCAGGTTTTATTTGGGAGTGGCCTTGTTCTTTCTGAGAGTATTCATCTGGCCTTCGGTCTGATTCCTTCTTGGAACCAGGCTGTTCCTGTGAACCTGTGCCTCTTGGAACTGTGCTAGCCTTTGGTCTGATTCCTTTTCAGAACTGGACTGTTTCCATTGGAACTGTGTGAGCCTTCAACCTGATTCCTTCTGGAGCCATGCTGTTCCTGTTGAAACTCTGCTGTTTAGGAATTTTTCTCTTCACTCTAGAGAAAAACCTCTAAGGAATGTGATTTAAGTCATCAAAATGCTTTCAGGGTTCACACCAACCCAACCTTGTCCCCTTCTGGGATCCTGGCTGGTTTTATATTTAAATTTTATGCTCCCTCCTCACACACATAGTTAACTAAATGGACCAACTTAACCAAATTTGATTTAGAAAACTAATGGCTATTACGGAGACCTTTTCATTTTCCCAAACTTACTTTTCTCAAAGCTGAAATGAACAGCCATGGCTCTGACATTGTCCAAACTGAATAGGATGCATATTTTAATTGGTATTCTGAAGCTTCCAAACGTTATCAAGAATGTAGAAGTGCCTCTCTGCAAATGAAATGTTTAGACTGAGGCTAACAAATGATTAATACAAAAGGAAAAAGAAAATATGGGTTCTGAGGCATTCCTTCCCCTCTCCATTTTCTTTGTCTACAGACACCTGGCATCACTTTGTGTCATGTCCCACCCCAGATGCCCTCTTCCCCTATTTCCTGTGCACCATCCCCCCCTCCATCTGCTCTGCCCCTTATTTCCTCAACCTGATCTTCTTGCCATACTTCCACTTTCCTCCGAATCTCTTACTACTCCCTCCTCTCCTGGACCTATTAAAACCTGCCCTTTTAGAGTGGAGTCTTCTGATGATCCAAATAAACCCCAAATTTCTTATGTTCCCTGTACTAAGGCTGAATTGCGAGCTACACTTAGAGAGAGCCAGGGAGAATGCCACACACTGTGATTATACAATTGTTAATAGTCCACACTTAGCTATTAATAAGACAACCAGTTTCTGGCTTTCATGTCAATCAAAACCAGTATGTCTCAGAATGATCCTTTTCTACCTCCATGAGAAATCACAGGTATTTCTTACTAAACACAGCATAATCTGGATCTCGCCCCGGGCCGAGGAATCGGGGGGAAGCTGGGAATCTGACTGCAAACAGCACTCACAGCCTTGGTGTGACCTGAGGAAAGTGACAGGCTAGTTTTAGCAGAGCGACTTCTTCAGTCTCTAGGGTCTGACAGCATAAAAGCCCCCTCTTCACATATGCAATTTGACATGCAATCTGGTCCCAACTGATTGGTGCTTTATTAATGAGTTACTCGGGGAATCCTATGGTTGCTTCTCTTCTTGAACCCGCCACTGTTTCCCAATCCTGCAGCTGGCTACTGTTTCCCCTTGAAAGTTTTAATCCCACTGGCCCAGACGGGAAGAGGAGACTTTTAGGTAAATGAACACCACCTTCCCCTTTGACAAGGCTTTGCCCAATCTTAACCTTCCTTGGGCCAGTCTGACTTTGGATCATGCTGCAGGCCTGACCTGGACGGCTGCCAGTGAAGCACACCCATTAGGAAGCAAGTCGTTTCACTATGCCACCCACCCCTCCAAGGCACCTTCTCACCCTGGCTTTGGCCTGTCATTCACACCCCTTGGATTGTGTTTCCCCATGTTGTCCAAATCCATTCTACTCGCTTTTTATTTTGTCACTCCCATCACCACCATAGCGAGGTCTGTTTAGCAACATTATGAAAATAGCCCCTAAGGCTAAGGCAACCCCCAGACTGGGGGGGCCACAAGGGCTAAACTCTTGGGCGACCCCTGAGAGGAGGGGGGCGATGATCCGGCCCACTGCTGTCACAGACTGCCCCACGCCGATGAGGGTGCCGCTGGCCTGGGCACCGCCCACAGTCAACTGGAGGTCTGTGATGCAGGTCCTGCCCACCGCAGTGGAGAAGGTCAGGAGGGTGGCGGAGAGGATGACAGGAGCCATGGTGTGCGCTGTGGTGTAGAGCAGTAGAAGCAGGAAGGTGAGCACGCTGGAGTGCAGCAGGATGGCGTGGGTGTCACGCTTGTACAACTGCATGATGGGCCCCAGGGCAAATCCAGCCAGGGCCCCCAGGGCGCTGCTGTAACTGATGAGGTAGCCTGTCATCTTGGGCCGCACCCCAAAGCGCTCCTCAAGGGCCAGGACAAAGTTACTGTAGTACAGCATGATAGCCACGGCCATTAGCAAGCGCACAAGAAATAGGTCCCACATTGCAGAAAATACCAGGCTCTTCATGTCCTGCAGCATCGACAGGACTTCCACCCAGGGCGGCCTAGTGGTCTTCACACTCGCCGCCCTCTCCTGCGTGGCCGCTGCTTCCTGCAGTTCACTGTTGGTCTTTCCCAAAAGCGCAGAGTTCTTACCCAGCCGCTGGCCGCTCTTTGCGGGGGTGAGCTTTACTTCACTCCATGGAAAGAGCCAAACAAGCCCTGTCAAAATGGCACAGGGTCCATGACCACAGGCTGCACCCATGAGGTTCCCACAGAGCCCCCCAGGGGCACAAGCGAGCATTCCTGTTTCATGACTGACCTCTGTTCAGACTGACTAACCTCTATTTCTGAATCCAGTTTCTAACCATTCCCACGGCTACCTCTACTCCATTCGATATCAGAGAAAGAAATCTATACCTACAAAATGTTCACTTTTTTCCAAGCTCAAGAGCCTGTGATGATACCTCAGTTCTTAAGCTTTATGCTTAAATTCTTGCCTTCATTACCTTTCTCGTTCTCTGCCTACCCACCATCCCCAAACAAAGACTGTATATCTGTGCTCCCTAAATGCTAAATGCTGTGCTAAACACTAGGAATATATTAACAGACAAGACAAGGCCTCTATAATCCCTGCTCTCAAGGAGTTTAAATCTAAAAGGGAGTTTGGACAAGGAAACAGACGACCGATTACATTAGCACCACGTTGAGGTGGCACAAGCTGCTATGCACAGACAGCTGGTCTTGGCCTGGCAGGTGGGTAGGGACAGCTCAACCCCCACAACTTGAGTAGGTGCCTGGATCTGCTCCCAGTCAGGAACCCATGTGTTTCCTCGCACCTTACAACCTCTGGGGGTGCCGTGCTCATAGACGATGACACGTGGCCTTACCCAGAAGCTCTGATTCCCATGCAGATAACCCTACCTTTGCCCCCATGGGACTGGCACATTCCTGACCCAGTGGCTTTATTTATCCCATGGCCATCCAAGTAGAATGACCTCTTGTCAACCCATGACCCCAAATTTTCTTAAAATGAAATTCAAGCTTGCCACTCTAGGACATCTTTCCCTATGCATGCCTGCCAGGATCTCCACCTGGGCATTGGGCACAAGGCAGCGTGCACAAGGCCCACGCTAAAACGTGGCAAAGGAGGGATTTGAATTCAAGTCTGTCCAGCTACAGAGTTTGAGTTCTTAACCATGGAAACAGAAGTCATGGAGATAAGACACGAGAGGCCTTTCTCAGGTAAAGGGCAGATTAGAGTAAGGATAGAAGCTGAAGGGGTGAAAGAGTTGAGGAAGGCAGTCGTGGCTGTTGATGAGAAAAGGATGGCCAGACTGGAATGGGAAAACAGCAACAGTGTGTCCATGGCTCTGGGAGGCCACCGCCCTGACACTCTGCCTGCTGTCAGGCCCGTCTCTCCCTCTCCTCCCGTCTTCAGTGTGAAAAAGAACTTCCTATTACTTTAAGCCACCATCACTGTGAACGCCTGCAGCTGAATGTATTCCCACCTGACCCAGATCCCTTCCCAGGCTCATGTTAGGGCAACACACAAAACACTCTTTGGAGACTCCAACATAGAACTTCACAGTCACGTACTTTGTTTATACACTGACTTCTGACTTCAAGGGCTATCACAGTCGTGTACCTTCCTTTAAATGGGAAGTCAGCTGGCCATGTGCTCATGCTTGAAGTCATTTTACCTAGATGTACACTGACCCATAACACCTCACCTCCTGGCTGAGGGTGCAGGTTAAACTTCTGGCAGAAAAATCATCAAGTATTCCTATGAGGATTGAGATTAAACTCATGAACTTTGCTTCCGAATGTGATATCCTAGCCCAACATGGAATTCATCACTCAACCTGCAGCCTTGACTCCGAAGGTTCAATAAGCTGCAGGAAAGTAGAATATCAATCATTAAATGTAAGGAAAACTGAATAGCATGAATCCTCTTATTTACGAAGTTGTTTATCTAACGGTCGGCCATAACAGTCTCGGGGTGAAGAGGTTCATCCCCTTGCTTTAAGCAACCGGCCCTGCATCCAAGGAGACCACAGTCTTGCGTGATTCTTTATTCATCAAGTATTACTGAACACCAGTTACATGTCTGGCCTGTTCCGGGCAGGGGCACTAGCAGTGAGCAAATCCCTATCCTTGTGGAGTTTATTTTCTGACTGTGTGTATTGGGAGTTGCTGGGGAGGGGGGCAGATACAATATAAGCAAGAAAATAAATTGATAATATACTTTCAGAAGTGCTATGAAGAAAACTGAGTTATTCTGAACAAAATGAGCAGAGAAGGCCTCTCTAAGGAAGTAAGTATTTGAGGCTTGAATAAGAAGAAACAGGCAGTAAAGATACATGGAAAGAAAAGAGCAAATTGCAGTGCCCTCCTGTGGGAGTAAGCCAGGCATGTGTGAGGCTGACCCAGATGCCGGTGTGGCTAGGACACAAGGAGGGTGGCAGAGACATGGGTGGGGCTGGCCCACCGCCATGCCAGCCATGAGACACACACATGCTTCAGCATGAAGGGAAGCCACGGAGTCCACAAAAGGGGACACAGTCAAAACTTTCATTTCTGAATAATAAGTCTGCCTATTCTAGGAGAATAAATTGTAAGGAGATGACAGAAAAGTAGGCAGACTGGTCAGTATGAATGCAGAAGCCAGTCTTCTTGTGATTAAATGTCAACTTACCAGCATTGAGAATGAAGACTGAAGAACAGATGAAGGCTGTGAGATAAAATCCGCCGTCCAGCTCCGTAAGACATCCGCCAACCATGGGACCCAAGATGAAACCCACACCAGATGCCGTGTTGAACTTTCCAATCACTAGTGGCCGTTCCTTCTCAGAAACCAGATCAGACAACAGAGCCCTTGAGATGGTCTGCGTGTGTTTAAAAATGCCTGCAAGGGGACAAGAAACATTCTCAGTGACTCTCAGGGTGCTAATCACTTCGAAAGGCAGAGAATAAAGAGCTTCCACAGTGACTACCCACCCACCATCCCAGCCAGCGCCTAGTGTTGCCTCTAAGTTCTAATCACTACTGCTGTTGTCTTCTCTTTACATAAGCTCTCATCAGAGGCTTTGCAAGCACAGAGAGGCCTCCTCTATACATACATATGTAATTGATTTATTTTAAATGAAAACACATGCAGGGCAGGAACTCACCCACAGGGACTCTAGCAAGGGCGAACAGGAATACACTGGTAGAAGCTCCAAGAATAAGATAACCTAGGGCGCTGAGCAGAATGCATGCCAGCAAGGAAGACCGCCTTCCCACCACATCGCTCCAGCAGCCCTGCGGAGAGCAAGGAACAAAGTGGTCCTGTGACTCACTTAACTCAGCAGCACCGCCACAGAAATGCCCCCCAAATGTGGCTCAGTGGGAAACGTCAGGGAATTTGGCTTAAGATCCTCAGATGCTCAATTCTGTTGTGTCATTTGCCAGAGTAACTTATTTTCTCTGGTCTTCCACACATGGAATGGAAAAACACAACACAGTTTTTTCATCATCAAAAAAAGCTAACATATCAAAAAAAGTATCTATGATAATCTGGCAGCTAAGAATGAATGGGGAAATGGTGAAGTACAATTCATAAAACCCCCTTTTCATCTTCATTCTCACTACTTCATATAACAACTCCTCAGTAACCACATTCACTGTTAAGAAATTTAGAAAATACCAGAAAATAAATAGAAAAATACCTCATAATCCCCAAATTTAATGTATCTACACTCTACTTTGTAACTTGCTTTTCCAATTAGCAATACATTTTGAACACAAGTCCATGTCATTAAAAATTTATCTATTTTTTTTTTTGGCTTCATAGTGTCTGTTCCCCACTATCATTGACAACTGTAGATTTTATCATTAATTTTGTCAGTATGATAGATTTACATGTCTTCTCACTGCTCTAATTTGAATGTCCTTGATTACTACTGAGGTAACTTTCCACAGAATTTTTTTCTTTCAGTTTTATTCAGATGTAGTTGACACAGAGCCCTGTTTATGCTGAAGGTATACAGAATGACTTGACTTACATGTATTACATAATGATTATACCACAGAAAATTTGGCTGGTATCCATCATCTCTCATAAAGATACAAAAAATAAAAGAGAAAAAATTTTTCATTGTAATGAGCTTTTAGGATTTACTCCCATAGCAACTTTCAAATACACTGTACAGCATTATTAGCTGTAGTCACCGTGTTGTACGCTACAACCCCAGAACTACTCGTCTTGTAACTGGAAGCTTATACCTTTTGACCACCTTCCCTTACCCCTGAACCCCTACCTCTGGTTACCACATTATCTGATTTTTTTTTTTAGAATACACATATCAAGGAGATCACACAATATTTGTCTTTCTCTTCAGATGTATTTCACTTAGCATAATGCCCTCAAGATCCATCCATGATTTTGCAAATGGCAGGATTTTTTCTTTTTCTCACTGGTTATCCATTATAGGTATCTCACAACTTTTTTATCCATTCGCCTGTTGAAACACTTGGGTTTTTTCCATGTCTTGCCTATTGTAAATAATGATGTAATGAACACCGGGGGTGCAGGCATCTCTTCCATATAGTGATCTCATTTCTTTTGGATATATACCCAGAAGTGGAATTGTTGGATCATATGGTAGTTCTACTTTTAATTTTTGAGAAGCCTTCATACTGTTTTCCACAGTGGCTACATCGATCTACATTTCCACCAATGGGGCACACGGGTTCCCTTTTCTCCACATCCATGCCAGTTATTTCTCATCCCATCTATTTGATGATGGCCATTCTAACAGGTGTGAAGTGATACTCATTGTGGTTTTAATTTGCATTTGCTTAATGATTAGTGATGTTGAGCACCTACTCATGTATCTGTTGGCTATTTCTGGAAAAATGTCTATTCACGTCTTTTACCCATTTTTAAATTCAATTATTTGTTTTTCTGCTATTGAGTCCTATGAAGTTCTTTGTATATTCTGGATATTACCTCTTATCTAATACATGATTTGTAAATATTTTCTCCCATTCTGTAAAGCTGCCCTTTCATTTTGTAGATCATTTCTTACCCTGTGCAGGTTTTTGATTTAATGTGCGCCCACTTGTTTATTTTTTATTCTGTTGCCTGTGTTTTAGGTGTAATATCCAGAGTATTTGTTTTCACAACCCAAGTAAAGGAACTTTTTTCCTGTTTCCTTCTAGGAGTTCTACGGTTTCATTTAAGTCTCTAGTTGTAATTCCCATATCTGGGAAGTCTTGGAGTCTTGCCAGGCATGAGATCCTTCTGAACCATTCTTGCTGCAAGTAAGGAAGTTTGGTTAACACCATGGAGGCAGCCCAGGATGAAGCCTGCCCAGGGGTGACCAGCAGAACCAACAGTGCCCCTGAGTCTAAAGGCAAGGCACAAGAGAGGAGGGCAGAGCCCCAGAAGCTCAGACACATGCAAGGGGAGACCTGAGCGGAAGCCAGTGAGGAGGAAGGACAGGGAAGGCTGATGCCAGTTCTGCCTGGAGTCCTGGGAGGTGGGGAGGATCACTGCGGAGGGAAGCCAAGTGAGCAGCCCCAGGGCTGCCTTTCCAGCTCATTCTTTACTTACACATATTCAGCACTCCACAGCAACACCCTTAGCCTTAGCCAGAGCAGCCTCCCCAGCTGGCTGGAAGTCTGGTTACAAATATATAACCAGAAGTCACTGGGTGAAGTTTCAGGGAAAGTTCCTGAGAGGTGGGGGAGGGGAACGGCAGACTCGCCTGTTTCTCTTCACTGTCCCTCATTCCTTCTCAGGACTTTCCCAATACGTGGGAGGTCAAGCAGTCATCTGGCTAAGGCCAGCAGAGCAGGATGCTGGTTGGGGCCTGGGCCACTAGCAGTGCCTCAGACACTTGGACAGCCTCAGGCAAATTGGCTTTACGTTTTCTCTCTGTGCTTCTCAAGTGCTGTGTTCCACACAGACGGGCACAAGCCCAACTAATAAGGCCGGTTCAATGACAGCATCTCCATGTTGACCCATTTTATATACTGAGGTTGAGGGTGAGGCTGTTTAAAAAAAATGTAATTGCCTTAAAATAAAAAAATGCTGAACACTATACAGCGATGTAGCATTGTCTGAGAATGGTCAAGAACAGGGGTTCCATTGCTGTGTGGTTCCTGGATGATCCCCCTTTCTGGACCTGGCTAACAGGTGGTCACACTGCATCCTGTTTCCCTCATTCCTTGGTGATGTCCAGTGACTTTTCTTCACCCTCTCCAATTAACCACATAATCCGAGCCTGCCTTTCTTCCTTGCCAAAAGCCAACCATATTTTTCATGCTCTTTCCCCATTTTTACTGATGTCTCTTTTTCTTAAGGACCAGAAAGATCTCGTTACATAGGATATAAACTGTCATAAAATTCCTTTGTAAGGCATAAGGCAAATCCTCCTAACTACTGTTTTCCTTCTACCAGTGTTATGAATCCTTTCATCCAGATTTCACTTCAATGGGTTTCAGAAATTCTCCACTCTTTCAATCTCAGTAAGAGATCACTGGCCATCTTGTGTTCACAGGGCAGTGATACAAGCTGGTAATTACAGGTTCTGAACTGTTATTATTCCTCATGCTGCAGACACGAGTTAACAATTACATATAGATACATATCTCTATGCCTCAGTTTCTCTATTTGTAAAACAGGAATAATAGTATCTGCCTCAGAAAGTCTCCCCCCTCAGCACTTGCTATGTGCTCATATAAAATGAGTCATTAAAGACCTATAACCACCTGACTGGTGGCTGAGACCAGTTATTACGAGGATTAAATGTAATAAAGTCTCAAAACAGGGCCTGATACATAAAAAGTACCTTGATAAATGCTAGTCATTTTTACTAAATTACACGTATTAAAAAATATTAGCCAAATCTGACAGAGCAGAGCACATCTTTTCTTTAAAAAGATTTGTTTTTGAAATTAAAGTGTTTTTAGAAAAATTTGTGACTAAAATATTTATTTATAGAAGTATTGGCTAAAAAGGACATTTTAATTTGGTATTCCTCGATTTGAAGGATTTCTAAGGAAGGTTCTCTTTCAATTACAGCTACAGGATATATGAAAAGTGCTTTGTAAGCACTGACATAATAAAGCCAAGTGTCAATTTGGAAAAGAAGGTCGGGCTATTGCCGGCAATAAAAATTCTCCTCAAATGCCACACGTGCCGGCGCTCTGATAGGTGCTAGTGATCGACATAAATAAACGAGTCAAGCCTGGTCCTTATTCTCGGGGAGGTCAGAGTCCTGGAGAGGAAAGGCAGCTGAATAATGAAAATACATGGTGCCTTAACTGATATAATGTACATGACCTATCAAGTATTTTGGTAGTGAGTTTCAGGTAAAATGGTTAAGATGTTTACTGAGATGCAGCTTAAATTCTTCCCTCACAAGAAATAGTATGAAATATGACATGTTGCCCTACAAGGAAGTGCATTAGTTTCCTATACAACCTGATATTCATCATCTATTTACTTTTTAGACCATTAAGGCAATGACAAATAACTTTCGGGGAATAAAATAATATGGGCTTAAGGTCTAAATACTGAGATTTGATGACTTGGTCAAATTAAACTTTGTGAGTCTTAATTTCCTCCTATATAAGAGGAACATATCAAACTACTTCCCAGGGTCACTGTAAAGGTTGAATGAGAATAAAATTATTATGCAAATTTAATAGATGATAGACTTCAAAAAAGACAAATCAGGAAGTAGATATTTAGTTATTTAAGAATTCACTATGGAATCTGACTAATTTTTTTTATATTTTAAAATATATTTTCCAAGCAAGCCACCCTCGGGAACCAGTACTGTACATCGTGCTCACCGACTGTGAGACTTCCGGCCAGCTATTTGGACC
This sequence comes from Smutsia gigantea, assembly GCA_032199065.1. Taxonomy (NCBI): domain Eukaryota; kingdom Metazoa; phylum Chordata; class Mammalia; order Pholidota; family Manidae; genus Smutsia; species Smutsia gigantea. The sequence goes on along the minus strand of JAVSCE010016941.1, from coordinate 7,078 downwards.
AAGGCCAAGGCTGATCAATCTGTAGGACTACATTGACTATTCCTTTGTAACTGCCTGAGCCCTGGATGCCCACCGAGGTCTCAAGGCCAGAGTGGCCAAAGCGGTGCACACAAAGGAGAGGGAGGGGGCAGATCAGGAAAGGAGGCAGATTTCAAACGACTGAGTGGTCAGAAGCAGGAGTGACAGGATCAGCCCTGGGCTCTCAACCCCATGATGTCCATGCACAACCAACCAGTCTGAATGGCTCACTCTGTCTCTACACTGAAGTTTTATAATTAATAAGCTAAATAGTTCAAAGTGCACAATTTCAAATAGAATCCTAGGAGTCTGAATGGATTTGGTTATTGTCAATTAACTGAAACAAATGAAACTGGTAATTGCATTTGTTTACAATCTTTTCTCCTAGAAAAAGTCAGAAGGGAATAAAATTTTTAAAAGTGGGTTTTCATTCTGATTCAGTGTGTTCCTTTTAGAACAAACCTTAGGCCCAGGTCTTCTCAGATGCTGATGAGGAAGAGAGATGACTGAAGGATCCTCCTTGAAATAACAATATTGTCAATCTTCACTGTCTGTGTATTTACTTTTTGGTAAACCTCAAGCCCCCGACTTTACTTCAGCCATGACGGATGGAAAGCATATGGTCATGCTTTTAAAATATGTTGCCAGATAGAAGATAACTTACCACCAGTGTGCTAGAAAAGAGCTGCAAAATGCCATAGGAGGAACCTGCAAAAAACAGCAATAACATCAATAAAATCAGCTAGAGCTGTGAAAAAAATGGACTCATGTGGCAGGGACAATCGTATATTCTGAAACCTCTCTGAACATAGGTAGTCTAGGAGAAGAAGAATTACATTTGCTCCCGGTAATATTTTTAAGTATTCTAAAGATTCATTTTATCCCATTTTCAATTCCTTTTGGGTAATATTTAGCTACCAGACTGATTTGTTTTCAGGTACTTAGTTCAGGGGATTAAAAATTTGGTGCTCTGAAAATGTGCAGTATTAACCACTCACCTATGATTCCAGCTATTGTTGGGCTTGCTCCCAGAGACTTGACGTGAAGGCTCAGTAAAGGAACAACCATGCTCACACCAAACAGATCCTACACAACGAAACACTGGTTAACCCAAATACAAATGGAAGCCTAGGTATGAGCTTCCATTTTAATTTTTATAAACTGATTTTATAAATAAAATCAATATCTAAATTTTAAGCAAAGAAGAAATCATAATTTTGTGTGTGTGTGTATATATATTCTACAGTACGCTATCCTCATCATCAGGTTAAAGTTTTCAAGGAATCAAAATATGATGGATTATAACAGTTGCTACCTATAACGGCCTGTATCTCCCTTACCTAGAATCCATTTTCACTGTATCTTGTTTGTAATCAATCCTCAATAATCAAGCAGGATATGCTACAGAAGTAACTAAGATTATTTGTAGGTAACAAAGTGGGAAAGGAGGTAGGGATCTGGTCATAATGCCTATTTCTTGGCAAAGCAGCACCTGCTTAGCGTGAATTTCCTCTTGGAGTTAAGAAAGGCGAATAATCTGGCACATAGTCTTACAAGGTAATACCTGAAAAGAAAGTGTCAGTAAAGCAGGAGAAAGAAGGATGTAGTGAGGGAAGGCCAATGTTCTGCAGCTCTGTTCTGGAAGTACAATGGGCTCTGGCATCAGACAGACAGTTCTCAATCCAGCTCCATCACTTGCTAAACATGTGGCCTTGGAAAGTTATTTAATGTTACCAAGCATCAATGCTGTCATCTGTAAAAAGTACGGATAATAATACCTGCCTGGTAGAAATACAATGCACATTAAGAGACATAATGGTTGAGAAAGGTCTGAGATATTATAGAAGCTCAGACATACTTTATTTTCTTCAGTTCTGGGGATAAGTACTGATCTTTTCTATTAGGTATTCTGAGTTAACAGAAAGGCTGTAAATTTTTCCTTTTGTTCTCATTCCTACTTCATGCGGTTACCTGCTACAACTAGTTTAGGAGGAGAGAAACACATCGCACACACAGTTTTCTTTATATACAACCTGAATTCCTTTTCTTATAATCTTGGTTAAATAGAAAGAAAGAGATATATGAAAAATATTTTTTCTTTGGCCCACAATCTTTTATTTCCCCTTTTTCTTGGTGGCTGTACATGTACCTAATTTTAGAAACATGAATTTCCAAATGCACTTTTCAGTGGTCCTTTTCCATGGTTACATCTTTATATGGTCACATGGTTAATATCCCGTGATCTTAAGTAGCTCATAAATTTATACTACCAAAACAACAGTCTATTATTTCTATAATTTTTAGATTATTTAAAATTTCTTTTGAGTCTGAGCCAATTTCTTTTGGGCTTTACTGTCAGCTTTGTCTTATCGGCCTACTGAAGTTTTATATCATTTAGAAGACCCAAAATACATCAGCTACGTATTGAGTTTTCTGGATCTTTCAGAAAAATGAAACCCAATTGACTAAGATTTTTGTTTTCCAAAACTCATTTCCTGTACCACTTCTCATTTAATATTTAACTGGGTATTCCAACTAAAGGTTGGGAGAGAAATACTTAAGCAGATAGGCCAGGATCTATGGAAGGTAAGAATGAAAACAAAGACTCATAAGCAATAACTTATGAGCACTATTATTTTAACACTTTGCAAGCCTGAAAAATATTATCTTTTCCCAAGGATACCGGCTGCTAGCTCTTTCCTCTCGGGAAGTTTTGTTCTAAAACTGTCTTTTCCTTTACTATAAAAGGCAACTTCCCTTTACTTCTGAATCTAGCTTCTTGCACTTCAGATTTGGCAACTGGTCATCTGCTTGTAACCATTTACAAGAAATCAAGTGGGAGGGGCCACTTAAACCTTTCCAGGAACCTCTACATCTCTCAGTGAAAACAGATTAATACATTAAAAAGGTTCAGGATCTTTTTCAAGGTTGGAACCCAAATATTTCTTGATTTCTGGGTTATCTCAATAAATACAAATTATCACCTGACTAAAACTGATGACATGGAATACAAAGCTTACCAGGTATTTGGAGCAAAGAAGAAATTGAAATCATAGGTCTGAGTACCATCTTAAAATGAGAGCCAAAAAGATCCTAACGGGTCATTTTAGTCTTCCTTCCTAAACAAATAAAAGCCTGAAGCACATATCAAAGCTAAAAACAGAACATCTTGGCAAAGGACGTAAATTTGTTCCTTTCCTCTCCTAATTGGAAATGATTTTCCCAAAAGTCTTGGGGTTCTTTACATCTCTAAATACGTTAGAAATAATAACTAACTTATTATCCTTAGATGTTCCCTAAAAAAAAGACTTTAGATCCTTCAAGGATACCCAAAGTGAATATTTTTAACTGTTAACAGCATTTTTCGTTTAAAAAATCCCTACTGTCTTTTAATTTTTGGGAAATCTTACATTTTTCCCTGAAGATATTAGAGACCTAATGATTGTTCCTGCAGATAAGGGCCCATGAACTACCAACACAAGCTTACTAACAAGAGTGTAAGTCCTTCCAGGCAGGTACTGTGTATTATAGTGACTGGAGCTCCACAGCCCCTAACCGCATAGCACGTTTTCATAAATTCCATGAGTAATAAATGGATGCACGGATGGCTTATTCTACCATACACTCAGCTTTCCCCTTCTACATGAGAAATTAATAATAATTGTCCTCATTAAAACAGGACACACATACACACACAAATCATGATAAAATGAAGCCTGCACTGGGCAATATATAGTTTGTTGAAAGGCAGATGCATATAATTCACCGTGATTCGCATTTTTAAGCATTACGTCCACAGGAGTCCTGATGAAAATGTGCGTAATTCCGTCCAGTGGGGTCATCAAAAGCCGCTTCCTGGCCCGGTAAAAAGGCGTGTATCTACCACACCCACAGCCCCCCGAGCAGTTTGGCGGTCCCAAGCTCGCCCAGGCGCCGCTGCCCGCGGGCTCGCATGCAGTGCACCTGCCCGAGCAGCTAACATCCGGAGTCCGCGCTTCGCCCCGAGCCCAGCACTCACCAAGAAGCCCACCAGGTAGAGACAAAGCCGGAACCGGCGGGCTCCGGCGGTACCGCGGTCGGGAGTTCGCACGTCAGCCGCTGCCGGCCGCTCCTGCCGCGGCTTCGGGGCCGCCGAGGCCAGCCCCGGGGCCGAGCCCAGGCCGCCGCGGTGCCCTGGCTCCATGCGGCTGGAGCAACGGCTTCTGCGCCCGGCAGAGCAGCCCGCTGCGCGCCATTCCCCCCGCAGCGGAAGCGGGGGACGTGCGCCTGCGCAGAGAGGTCGACCGCGGGCCGCCGCGGAGTGCTGTGTGCGGGGGAGGCTGGGTCTGCTCGTCGCTGAGGGTTCGCGCCCCAGGTCGGGAGAGGATGGCCTAAGATGAGCTGGCAGAGTGGGAAGGATGCACCAGGTTTATGATGGTAATGATGATATTCTACATTTCCTTAGGGTAACGACCCCCCTGCCCCGCCACTTGTAGGCGGGAGGGAATTGTGATGAGCTTCACCTCCGGGTACAGGGTGGCCCTCGGTGGTGACCAGCCTGTCCGGAAGACCAACAGACTTAGGGCTCTAAGAGGCTGGGCCCGACCGGAATAGCGGGGCCCCGCCAGACTTCGGTGTGCCTACTTGAAAAACGAGGGGAAAATGCAGCCTGACCTCATGGCGTTGAGAATTCCACAGGTTACCGAGCACGTTCCCTGGGATGTGTGTGCATTGTGCGCAGACGGATATGGTCTCCGCTCGAGCTCAGGTTATAGTTCCCTGGAGTGATAAGAGTTAAGCACACGATAAGTAAAAATGATAACTTAAAAATCATAATCCTACAATAAGCAAGAGACTAAAAACAATAAATAAAATAATGCGACAAGTGATGTAAAACAGTAAGATCTGGCTGTGGAGACATTTAAATGAGGTGTGGAATGAGCTGCTTTAGAAAGGCAGCTCAGGGAAGGGACGTGTAAGCTCAGAAGATTTGCAAGGAGGTAAAAGGGGCTGAAGCTCTCTAAACAGGGAGATGGAGGTAGGCAGGACTGCAGATGATGCAGGACCTAAAAGGCCTTGGTGGGGTTCGGGGGCTCTGTTCTGAGTGCAGTAAAAGGAATGAAGCAGTACATGACACCAAACAGTGGGTGTGAATCATATAGCTGCCAGACACATGGGGAAAAAAGTACTTAATAACCATCAACAATTGTTACCAGCCCCTCTTTTATTCAGGAATTTATTTCATCACCTATTCCTCTCACTCTGGTATCAACAGGAGTCCGATTTTACTGAGATTTTGACTGACAATCTCAATTTAATTGTGCAGGTTGCTCAGTTACAACATCTGTTGAATTCAGTCTTACAAAGTTTCTTATGTGAAAGTTAGGGCACTGTTCAGGAAAGAATGAGACACTGAAGTTTAGAATGGAAGCATGTGGCTGGATTTACATGAAACTGACAATCATTAACCCCCAGTTACTCTGAGTCTCCTTTGCCAGTGGTAGTTTCTGCTCCTGTATCTGAGGAAACTAGCCTTCCTGGGTTAGTTCACGGAGTCATAGTTCACAAATTAGTTTCCAGAGAGTTCCTTCATTCAAGCGGACCCTGGGTAAATTTAGGAAGGATCTTGCAGCATTCACATGAGAGTATACCATAAATCTGCCTTCCAGGAGCCTGCAGCCATTACTAGAGGGCCTGCATCATGAAAAAGGAAATAACCAGGTCTTTGGGGAATTAATAGACACTGCCTCCAAATTGACACTAATTCTTGGGAACCCAAAATGCACTCTGCCCCACCAGTAAGAGTGGACTGTGTTGGGAGTCCTTAGGACCACTTCCTAGGCTCAGTGATTGGCTAGGAGAACTCACAAAACTCAGCATATGGTCGTAGTCATGGATGAGATTTATTTTAAGATAAGGACACAGAAAAATCAGCAAAGTGACTTACCTGGGGAAAAGTCTGAAAGAAAATAGGTACAAGCTTCCCAGAGTCCTGTCTCAGTGCAGACACACAGGCCTTAATTCTTCCAGCAATGAGTTGTGACGTGTGGTCTACAGGGATGCTCTTAAAGACTTAGTGCCCGGGTTTCTTAATTGTGGGCTGGTTATATTGGCCCCCTCTACTTTGTACCTATCAAAATTCTAGATTCCCCAAAGGAAAGCAGGTGGTCAACAGAAACCACATTGTTTGGAAAAGCAGTTTAGGTACACTGAGTCATTCTTATGAGTTAGGATAGCAGAAACCTCCCGAAATCTGAGCTCCCAGATGCCAGCCAAGGGACATTTTAAGCAGACTTTTCAAAGGATAGTAGTCAGGTCTGCAATGTTAACTCTTTTCTGTGTGGGACCTTAGATCAGTCAGGGGATAAATGGAATCTAGCTCAGGTTTGGCACACAGTGGGCCTATTTGTTGAGTGGATGCAGCCTTTGCTTATTTCCTCAGTTCCTGAATGTGTGATTGGAATAATAAATGTGACATCTGACAGTATCTATATATTAGCTGTCTGACACATAGGTGAGCCCCAGTAGAATAGAGAAGGCTATATGGAAACCCCGAGAACTTCCTTCCTTGTCAATATGGTAAAACAGAAGCAAAATTTTGTTCCTAGAGCAATTAAAGAGATTGATGTTGACATCAAAGACTTATAAGAAGCAAAGATGGTCATACCTATCACATCCCCATTTAACTTATCTGTTTGGCCTGTGAAGAATTCAAATATATCTTGGAGAATGACTATGTCAAAATAAGAGAAGGATCTGCATCAAGTCCAAGCAGAGGCACAAGGTGCTGTACTAATGGGCCTTTTGGTTCAGTAGATCCAGGGATCCTCAGAGTGTATGTCCCAGCAAGGCTGTTGCCTGGTGCCTTTAGGGAGAGCTACAGGAGAAGCACAGCGCTGATCTCCGAGATACTGGAGTCCAAGCAATTGCAGACTAGACGACTCACTATGGGACATCAGGTCACCATGCAGCCTGAGTTTCCCACCACAAACTGGGTGTTCTTTGTCCTCCTCCCCCTTATTAGTTTCTTAGAGTAATGCTGTAACAAATTACCACAAATCTGTTGCCTTAAAGCAACAGA
>JAVSCE010016940.1:0-225999 GCA_032199065.1 Smutsia gigantea | reverse complement strand
AATACTGAATGTACAATAGGAGAATGATATGTAAAGTAAGACGGGGCTGAATTATGGAAGTTTGTTTTTAAAACATCTAAAAATGTATTTTAACTTTTTTTTACTTTCAAAAGTAAAACATTTGATAAGAGAGAAGATAAAATGACACAGAAGCCAAATTAAGATGAAATAGAGGAAAAATAGAATAAGAAATAAATTGTCAAACTGTAAATAAGAGTCTTTTAGAAATAAGTGCTAAACAGAAGCATAATAGCCATTGATTGCAGTATGACTACTAGGGAAGAAAGGAACTGAAAAATCGTATTTACAGATTCCAATTTCTGTTTAATTTTCACAGAAAGGAATGAGGGCTATAAGATTAATATTCTTCAAAAGAGGGAAATAGAATGATATTTAAAAGTAAAAATGGCATAAATTCCTGTATAGAGTTGTGATATTGTCTGTATCCTTCTCTTTTATTTATCATGTTGTTAATGTTTTTTTGTTTGCTGTTGTTTTGTTCTGTTTGAAAATATTACTAACATATGGATAAGGACTGAAGTGGTGTCAAACAACAAAACCAGTATTTCACTCTTTTGGTGAATTCCTTTTTAATCATTTAAAGTTACAGCATGCATGAGATCTGAATATAAGACAATTAACATTCTTTTATGCCAGTTGAGGATAACATTATTTAAAACATCACCTTATCCTCTGTTTTCACTCCATCTCTTCAGTTTCTCTTACTTGATATTTTAGTGGGGTTTTTTTGTCCAGAATAAAAAATAAGTTATCACGCTTTCTCTATTTTCTCTCTGAATGAGTACACTTTATAGTACTACTGTTTCCATTATTTGTTAAGGTCCGGTAACCGCTTCTTTCCTCCCTAATCCATCCAAACACCCCTCATTACATTTGATTACGGGAAAAAAAGAAGATATATGGTTTCATGGAAAATCTTCTATCATTGTCTATCTGAATAACATCCTTAAATAATTATCTGGTTGTTTTGGACAGGAGAGGTCCAGTGGGAATATGTGTGGCACTATACTATCTAAAAGCAAACGGGCCTCTGAGAACACTGCCATCTTGTGGTTAGTCTCTTTATATGATTCTTGCATATATGCATAGGCTGCAAAACTCCTTGGTAGGTCATTACTAGTAAACATCAACTTCCATTTAAATAGCCAAGAGTATTAGAATTTTTGAGTGAATCATTTGTCCCTCATTAAGAATTTAAAATTGCCAATGGTAAAGAGAGTGATGAAGGCAGAAAAAAAATAAATTTTCTTCAGGACAAAGCTATTTATTTAAATACAGTGTAAATGAGTAGAAAAAAAGCCAGAATATGTATCCAAATATGAAGATACTAGATTTCTACCATATGTGTAATAACAATAATAGTTGATGTTTACTGTTTATGGGAATGTGATCTATGTTCCTTACATCCAATAATTTATGTAACCCTCAAGTCCTTCAGACAGATATTCTCTATTTTATTACCTGTCTTTCACACACATAGTCACTCGTGCTATGTATGTTAACATAGCATTATATATCTTACATATAATGTTTTAGGTAAATATTATCATTAGAGGATATGATTAGAACATTTTTATAAGCACACACACATATGAAAATAATTGTATATATATATGCATTTACCTGGAAATTTTTAAATAATGTAAAAATGGATGTTTCTCCCACTCTTCCTCTTAAGTTTCCATTTTCACACAATGACCACTTTATAATTTTTGGTAGACTTCTAGATTAATATATACTCATATTTATTTGTTTGTTTATGCTGACCTTCAATTTCTAGCTATGCAATCTTGGGCTTTATGCCAAATATTTCTATGCCTCTACTTCCTTTTCTTCAAGAAGAGACAATGTTACCTACCTCATGGTATTATTTGGAGAATTAAAGAATAGTATTTGTTTAAAGCTCTCAGCCTATTTCCTAGTATTTGATAAAGTCCTTAAAATAATAGATACATTTTTGTTGCTATTGTCATTATTATCATTATAGTCATTTTTACTTTAACTACTATTGTGATAATAGAAAAGGAATTTTCTTACATCAATTCCTCTTAGTGAACACATCATAAAACTATGTATTTTATTAAAGAGACTTTTCTATGTAAATGCATAGGACAGGCTAACGTTCCATATGTGAGTTTCTGATAATTCAGGGCTGTTGTTGGAACATTAACTCTAGAAACTGGGACATACCAATGTTTGAAAACCCTTATAAATACTTTCTTCAGTTATATATAGTTAAAAACTTTTTTGTATCAATGATATAACATTTTTTCAAAAATCATTATGTTTTATGTCATGAAACAATACTGATTTTAAATTATCATTTTAAAGTGTCATTTATTTTTGCTTATGACTATACATTTTTAAAATTAATTTTTAACAACAGAAAGGATTTTGAAGTTACTCTAATGTTCATCTCTATTGATGTGTAACATGTTGATGTTAAATTACTGATTATACAAAATTGTGAAATAATTTTTTGGCAGTATCATTAAACATAGTCTTAACTATCTCTAATTTTTATGAGGTGTTTTTATTTCTGATATCAGCAAATGTGTCATTGCACCTTTCCTAATGTCTCACCAGGGATGCTAGAGCCTGCCAAAAGGACACATTAATTTCTGGGAATCAAATCAAGGTCTTCCTAAGGTTATCCAAAATTGCTAACAACCAGAAAATGGTGCAGTGTCTAATATGTATGTCTATGCTTCTGATTTTAAATAGGTCTTAATTAAATATTATTTAAGTCAGCCTTATTTAAACACAATGGTAAACCTTGTGTAATTAACCAATCACAAATAAGTCTGTTCCAAATCCATAATCTAGCATTTTCCACTACACAAGTTTCTAATGTGGGCAATTATTTTGCAATGTGGGCATAAAACTAGGACACTCAAAGCATGAAATTTCAACATACATTTGAGTAGGTAATACTAAATAACAATAGCCCTTGATATAGAAAAAATAAAAACTAAACAAAACAGTGTCTGTTCTTTTCACAAAATTGAAAGCCGAATGTAGAATTAATTCTATGAACTTTAACTTTCCTATATCTATTCTGTGCATTGACATCTCATTAGCACAAGTAGCGAAGCAATTCTGAAAAATAAAACACACGATTTTATTTATAAAAGTAAAATCGTTTTTAAATAAAGTGCATGATATATTATTTTAACCATTCGAAAAACCAGAGAACTCCATGCTTACACATATTTGTATTTCCAAAGAATAATGTTCTGAGTGTGATTAATGTTCAACAAGTTTTTCATTCCAGTTGTGGAACTTATCAAACTACTATGGAAATATATATACAGATTACTCATTTATGGACATATTAGTCATTTATGGACATTTTCAATATAAAATTAATATAAAATACAGTGTTTTCTAATTTGGTCTGCTATATATTCATATTTATTATTTGATGCTATTTCAACACACTTTATATTAAACTGCAAGCAGATCAGTTCTCAGATATATACAAAGATAACAAACAACCATGGAAAAAACATACATATCCTGTAGAGTTAAGATAAACATTGCACCTAATTCACACAGATCTCATTGAAATGACTCAGCAGCTGTGTTAGAAAATTGTCTCTCAAGAGGTCCTGGCTGATTATCAGGACTTTCCACTGAACACTCTGTAGAGTGTGAGGCATTTCATTTACTCTCAAAGAATTCAAGGTGAAAAGCAGAAAGTAAGATATGTCTGCTCATACCATTATAGATTTCTGACATATAGAAAGAAAGTCAAACCGATATGTGGAAAAATTAAAGATAGCAGAGATATTTGTGCTACTATATGCATAATATTTTATGTTTTATTTCTTATGACACCATTTAATGGTCATTTAATTATCATATTTCAAGTGATTGAACATCTTGAGTACTAAAACCAAAATAACTTCTTTCAAAGTACTAGACACTTTTGGAAATAATTTTTAACAATGTTTTTCCAGGTGAACATTTTTCAGGCACTAAAGTTACTTGTAAAGTGTTCTATAAAAAGGTGGCATACTTAGAACTGTTTGGCATCCTAATTCTGTTAGTCATCTGATCTATTCATTCAACATGAGTTATCCAAGATTATTTATTTTGTAGAGAATTTTATGACAAAATAATGACATGAAGTTTAAGTCATGAGAAGAAAGCTTCTTTTTCATAACTCATCTATAAATGCAGGTTATATAACAAAGCCATTTGAATGACATCTGTGTTCTACATCTGTCTGAAGGGGTTTGCCTTGTAATACATTAGCAAATGTGTTATTAAACAGACAAAAAAGAAAGGAGAGAGGAAGAAGAGTTGAAGGAAATATTTCAAAGCCAGCATCCAAATAATTTATTCCAAACCATGTCCCTTAATAAACTGCCTTGTCTGTTAAGAGTATATTAGGATTTAGCTGTAACTTTAAAATCAAAATGAGAATATCACATTACTTAGGACAGAGGAACTCTTTTATAATTCTGTAAAATAATAATCTGATTCTCACTTTTTCAATGAAAAATATCTGAAATATGCAAGCATGAGTGTATGTGCTTTAATATAAGGGTGAGCAAGATTAAACTTCAAAACCAACTGTTTTCAAAGAATTGTCAAAAGTTCTGAGACCCTGCTGTCCATTTCTTCCTCCTATCTCTGTGCCCCTGTATCTCCTATCTGCCTACCCCAAATGATGGCATCATTGGCTTGTTGTAACACCAGGAAGAATGCCAGAAGTGCATTCTTGAAATTTAAGCTATGCCTTAGACGTCAAAGAAGAAATAATTGGTCAGGAATATGAAGTCTATTAACTCTTCGGAAGATTTGAACTTTTATTTATTTACTAGGTCACAAAACATACCAGCTTTTCCCATACCCACAACTAGCAGGATCCTGAAATGCAATGCTAGTTGGGCAATGTTTGTACATGATGTCGAACAGTTGACTGGCAGCAGGGTTTCTTTTAAGTATAAAAGGAAAAGGACCCTGTTGACTCACCCCAAAGCAAAATAACTCATATAAACACTAGTGTTGAGCTGAATAATAGGTTTCCGACTAAAATCCTCAAATAGACACAATTTAAAGTAATGAAATATTTACTCAATGTAGATTTCACATTAAGAGCAGAAATTTGTTTTTTAGCGAATTCATTTACTCTTTATTATACGTATCTAATACTATGCTTTTCAGAAGGTATTTTATCAAATAACATCAAATAATAATTTTGTATTTTATGTTTACTTTTTAAGATTTTGTACTGTCATTGTCATTATTTAACAGCTGAACTCTGTGGTAAAAAGGCAGTAATAGTACTTATTTGAAGAAGTAAAATTATCTATGATTTTCTTTTTGTCAAAACTCCCAGCTACATACAATTGGTAACTAAGAGTCATCAATCTGTTTATATTTAATCATCTCAGGCAGAAATGGCTATCTGAACATGAACCTAGTCCAAAAGCATTACAGACCCTTTGCCCACCAATATTAATATGTGTTTATTAGTATATATTATGAACACAGGACTCTTAAGCCTAAGGATATAATGATAAATTAGATAAATTCTGTGCTCAAAGAACTCACACTTCCCTGGGATAGGACAGCCATGCACAAATAAAACCATTTGGGTTCTCTAAGAGTTGTGTGAAGGGTGTTTTAGAAGCATAAGAAGGAATGTTGTCTTGATAGAAATGTGGAAAGGCTAAGGAAAATACCTTCACTTGGTCATAAAGCATAAACATAGTGAATGTTTTACATTCAAAGGGGTAGGTGGTTTTCAGAGGCCACTGCATGCTCAAGGGCAAATAGCTTTTGTAGCTTTGTGGGGGATGCAAGACATTTTGTATGAGTGAGCACAGGTCAGTTTTACAGTTAATTTCAAATTGTTTCTGAGCCTTAGTTTCCTCAATATATAAGTTAAAATAATTCATGAACTCATGTCTTAGTTCTGATGAATACAAATGAGGTACCTACCTGTAGCATGCAACCTGGCTCAACAAATGGCAGCTAAATATATTACGGTTATGTAAGTGCAGAGTAATACTTTTCTCTGAGGAAGAAAACTCAAAAGGAGATATAATCCTTACATTTAATAAAGTTCTATCCTAGTCATCTTGATTTCCTTTAGATTTACAAAGGTTGAAACACAAGTTGTAATATAAGTTGATAAACTGACTAAGATAGCAATTGACTATTGCTCAGCCTGAGGAAACTAGACAGACTTCTTCCTGGTTCTCGCCCAAGACCCCTCTTTTCTTAAAGCCGCTTAAGGAAAATTTTAATTGTAATTTTTTCCTCTGCCCCTTTGATATGTAAACCTTTTAAAAGCTTCTTGCATGTTTTATAAACCAGGAATGCCCTGACACGGATCTGGGACCCATCTCTTTTAAATCAGTGAAGATGATACCCCTATCTCCCAGTTTCTGAGAGAAGGTAGGGACTAGGGACCTAACTTCTGCCAGTGCTTTGCTCCAAATTGTAAAACCACCCATCACGAAGATGGTAGAAATTTATTTTTCTCTGGATGAAGCCAATTAGTAAACAGCGATGGCCTCGCCCGCACTCTAGCTCACAAAACTCTCCAACACAGTCTTCTCAGTGAAGTTGAATTCAGACCAAGTTTTGGTTTCTGCCGTTTTGCAATAGCCTTGCATAAAATTATCTTTGGCTGCTTGACTTCGCCTCATTCAATTTTGACTTTGTCAAAGTGAACAGAGCATCATTTATAGTCAAAATCAACAGGTGACTTAGAAAAAAAACTGATGAAGTAGCATCTTATTGATTGTATAGAAATAAATGCTGGGAGAAACACCTAGAAGTTGTGAAAGTAGTTGTCAGTAGGGAGCAAAATAGAAAAGTGGGCATATTTGGTGCAGGGGACAAGGATGTTTTATTATAAGCCTTATAGTACTACTTTTATTTACAAATTATGAACGTATATTGCATGTTGAAATTTTTTGAAATTAAGTTATAAAGACACCAAAGCAAAATATTCAGTTAATTAAGCAATCAGGAAGTTAGATTTAAAAAGCCTCGTAAAATTTAACACATTATTTAAATTTGCATAACTCTTTTCTTGCTTTTTAATGTCACCCTATATATACGTTCTAATTTATGCTTTTTAAAAAAATAAATTTCCAATAATAGCACGGACACCAATTATAGTATTGTGTAATTTGTAAGGCTTTTCATTTTTCTATGTGCTTCCATGCAAATTTTCATTATAATTGTATTGGTTATCTCCTTCACTAAGCTAACAAAAGAGAAACATTTTGAAGAGAGAGAAGACAGTAGATATTTTAGCACCACATACTGAGAAGGCTACCATTCTTTCAGTGCATTTTAGGTTAAATGATGAAATAACTCAAATGTATGACCCTATACCTGTGTGTTCTATCTTGTTTCACTGGTCTGTCTTGGCGCTGATACCTCTTCATCAATGTAGTTTTATAATGATGTCTGATATCTTGAATTCCAACTTAATTTTTAATATTGTCCATATTATTCTTGTCCTTTTTTATTACAATTATAATGTAGACTAAATTTGTCAAAAAGAAATCTAGAGATTTTACTTGTGATTGCTGCTTAATTTAATCAATTTGAGATAACAGCTTTAAAATTCTGAGTCTATCAATTCATGTTTGTCACATTCTTCTGCTTATTTATGGTGTCTATAATTTGTTTCTCTGTTCAGTTGTTTAACTTTAAATAAAATATTGTAAATTTTGTAAATTTACAAGTTTTATAAATATAAATTTTTGGAGAAAATCTACTTTTACTATCATATAAACTCTAAGTTTTTTATCCACTATCTGCTTAACACTCCTAACTCCTTCCTCTATGGCTTAGTTTTTTAGTATGCTTGAAGACATTTTCATAAGGTCTGCACAGGTCAAAGAGAAAGCTCTGCTTTTACTTTCTACCACATAATCACAAATCAGCTATGGGGGCCTCAAATGAATGATCACTGGTGTTTGTCTGACATCCCCCTATTCATCCAACAAAATAAATAAAAGTCAAATCAATATGCTGCTTTTGTAGAATAAAGAGAAAGTAGATTACAACATATTTGACAATTATATAATTAGTTCATTAGGATAAAACTTGGAAGAATTTGATGTTTCTTTTTCAAATAGTACATTACAAAGATAAAAATCATACATGTTTTATACAGCCAGTTCATAGATTGAATGGTGTGTGCGTTCTGTATGGATTTGACCATTGTTATATTTCCCCAAGACTCAATGTCCCTGTATCTAAAGCTAACACTAGGAAACAACTTATAAGACTTTCAGATATGTACAATTGCTCCATACTGGGTTTTCTCAACTCCAACCATACCACATTTAAGAAAATCTACTCCTGCCCTACTTTCCTCATTTGAAATACAATAACAAATACCTATCTTACAAGGGCTATTTTGAAATTCGGATTGTTATGTCTTAAATGGACATTTATAACCTGCCAATTACAAAAATGTTGTTGTACTATTGCATAAGATCTTTCCATGGAATTCATTTTGGTGCACTTCAACTGAATATTGCTATAGAGAAAATGGTATTATGAAAAATGGTGAGGGTGAAAATGATAAATATAGCCTGTGGAAGAAATAAAAGTCAACTTATATCTTTTGTCTTTTAAACCAGAGAAATCAATACATTCACTTATTAATTCAAAAGGAATAACTACAAGCAACTTCTGCAGTTTAAATTCTTGCCATGAATACATCCTCTTCAAAACTTCTTAATCCCCAATTCTAATCTCATCCTCACTTGACTCTGAAGCCCTGTGTATTCCTTAGGTACATCTCAGGCCAAAGCCTTGGCTTTTGAATTTTTCCCTCCAAATTTGCTCCAATAGATTTATAATTCATCATATACTATACCTGAACTCTTCACAAATTAGCAGAAAAAATGGAGTTTATTTTTAAAGCTACAATAATGAGTGAAAGAGACTATATATATTTCTTTCTCCTAGAATGTGTCTACCTGTATGTGCGTGCATGTGTGCATGTCTGTGTGCAGTAACTGAAATTAAAAGGCCTTATGTATAAGGAGAAAGTTGAGGCATATATTGCATATATTACACATATGCACGTTAATATATATATATATATGCACACACACACAAGTTGTATATATATATTGTGTACAAAGGTTGAATACAAGCATTGCTTTATAGCCCTTTGATCAGAAGCTTTGTTTCTTGAGTCATTTCCAACATTTGATATTTCTTTTCCATTATGCCCCACCAAAAATTCTGACAACCCTTTCCCTTGAAAACAAACTATTGAGGGGTTACCCAGAAACTTTTTGGTTTCCTTCCTTCAGATATTTAACCTTTATTTTATGCAAATGCTGGCAAGACTTTCTGCCTTTTCATTATGTGGACACCTACACAGATTCTTGTACATAAATAGAGTTTCCAACATTTTCTAAAGCTCAACAAAAGCTTAGAATTGATTAGACTATAAGTAAGAAATTTCAAATAGCCCTTTGGAAAATACTTTCCAGTAATGAGTTCCTAAATCTTTCATCAAATAAAAATTACACAGGCATGCTTCATCTAATTGTGTCTCACTTTTTTTGACCTCACAGATAATGCATTTTGCACATTGAAGGTTTGTGCCACTCCTGTGTTGAGCAAATCTATCAGGGCCATTTTCCCAACAGAATTTGCTCACTTCATATCTCTGTGTCATGTTTTGATAATTCTCACAATTTTTCAAGTTTTTCATTATTCTATTTGTTATGGTGATGTGTAATCAGTGATCATGACTTACTGAAAACTCAGGTAATGGTTAGCATTTTTTAGCAATAAGTCATTATTTTACTTTTTTTAGACAGTGATATTGCATACTTACTGGACTACAGTATGGTGCAAACATCACTTTGATATGCACTGGGAAACCAAAAAATTCATTCGACTCCTTTTACTGCAATATTTACTTTATTGCTGTAGTCTTGAAACAACCCCACAAATATCTCCAGGGTATGCCTGTGTTCAGTTTGACATTAACAGATATCCTACAAAAATAATATTTTAAATTATTTATGTAAAGGAAAAAATATTTCTAAAGCACCCCTGTAAGCAAATATGTAAAGAAACTAAGATTTTAATTGTGGATTATAAGAAAAAAATTTTTTCAATGAGGATTGGTGAATTATATTTGGATACACAGCTGTGGTAGAAAGGGAATTTAATGAATTTTTATTCAGTTAATGTAAGTTTTAGCAATGTTGTTACAGTGCTAATCAGTATAAAAATATATACATGTAGATTTTGAGTACGAGAACTACATGGATTACCTGGACATCAGTAGAGTTCCTCAACTTTCTTGAAAGTTCAGTAAAAAATTAGAATTGAATAAAGACCATAAGCAAGAAATCAATGAATATTCAGAATTTTATGACAGGAAAAAACCTTAATCTACTCTTTAATAGAACTTTTATTATGGTCTTACATAAGTGTTTTAGAATAAGTTTATGTACAAACACTATAATTTACAAATAAAAATGAACCTCAGAGATGTGTAGTAATATGTCTAAGTTCAAATTGTAAATTAGTAGGCAAAGCCAAAATTGGAATATGTTTTTCCTGACTTTCATTTCTTTTCTCTTTCTGATACAAGTTGAATTTTACAGTGCAGTCTTAATAGCATAAGTAGTACAACAGTTGTTTTGAAAGGAATCAATCCCAGGATTTAGAAAGCTCATAGACCATATATAGGCTTAGACACCTACCTTGAAATCCACTCATAATAAACTTTATGAAAGTCTGTGATAGACAATGTGTTTATATCTGTCTTTCACCCAGCAAGTAGTTACTAAGACTGGAGGCTGTATCACCATGTATAATACATGACCTCTCAGGCTGTCGAACCCATGCATGTCAGCAATGCAGTTATGCAGAGTTTATGTGCTCAAAATACACTGCATACCTCACCTTCACCTTCAGGCATCCTTTAGATGGATTCACAAAGCTGGAAGAGGAATTTGTTCATTCTAATACTCAGCCATCCCACAAGTAATGTGAATAAGGAGATGAAGTAGAAAGAACTTATTCTCCTGTAGGCATGTAAGAGAATTGCTTTCTCCTTATTTCATCCACTGTTTAAGAAGTTTAGAGATGATGGCAAAAGTTGTGTTGTAAACAGTTGTGGAGAATTAATAAGCACTCTGCTTTGTTACAATATAAAGAACACATAAAAGTTGCAAAACAAGACGATGCTTACTCCCTGCCTAATGAACATATAGATTTTAGAGTTTACCCAAGCATTTGCTGTTTGGTTTAGTAAAATAGTTAAGTGCGTGGGCTCTTGAATCAGAGTGCCTAGTTCTGATCTTGCTTCTGCAACTTAAACTTTGTAACATTAGGAAAATGTGTTAAAACTACTGTATTACTCAGTTTTCTCTTCAGGAAAATGGGGCTGATAATACATACCTCATAAAGTTGTTTTCAGTATTTAGTTATTACCTCTGTAACACATAGAATATGCCAAACATATGGGAAGTATTCTGAAAATTTTAGTTTTTCTTAGGAATATTTACTGAGTCTCTATCTCAAAAACTTAAGATAATACGTACTAAGCCACAGCATTTATGCTCAAGACAGTGCTGTCATTCCCCACTTTTCTACATTGTCTACTAAAAACCAAAGCAAGATCAAAATAAATACAAAAATAGAAAATTGAAAAGGCATTTATTTTCTCAAAAGCAAGACAAACACCTCATGAGTCAGAAATAAAGCAGGAGCTAGAGGAAGTAAGTGGGTCTGAAACCACTGCAGGACTGAACTAGAGACATGCAGTGGAGCCAGGAGATTATGCAGACTAAACTATACATTAAGAGATGGCAAACTGGAGCCAGGCTTTAGCATATGGCTGTAGAAGGCTTCATGGGTGATTGTGAAAAATATGACCACCAGTATAGGACTTTGATTGTATCACAAACTGTGGATACAAGACAGTCTATGAGAAGCAGGGGAAAGCAAAAACACAGCCTTGAAAGAAGTTAGTAACTCCTGCTAATTTCATGATGATCTGTAATAACTGCAAATATATAAGACTTCCTTTTGATTGGGGACTTGACAGAAAAATGCAAATGCCTATCAGAAAGGAAAGAGGAAAAATAAATATAAATAATATTAACAGTAACAGTAAAATAGAACAAAAATGCTCCCACTCAAAATGAGTCTACAAACCAAAATTACAAAACATATAAAGGAATAAAGTGCTAAAATACATCCTACAAAAATCAAGAATTGAGACATGAATTCATTTAAGATAAATTTAATTTGCAGGAAACTTGATTTAAAAAGATTTAAAATACATATCTAGAAGCTCAAATTGATAAACCATTAAAATAAAACTTAACAGGTAGATAAGAAAGAAGAACCAGAATGAAAATACAAACAATGAAATCAATATTTAGTAGAAAAGAGAAATTTTATTCTGGTTGCCTGTGAAGAGGTAATTTGTGAATTGAAATACAGATTTGGTAATTAACTTAAAATGTATCGCAGAGAGAAAGATAGCAAATTTTAAGACAAGCTAAGAGGAACAGAAAGAGACTAGTATGTGCTTGCATTTTTCAAATAAGTGTTCCAGTGAATATATGGAAATTCAGTTACAGTGTTTAAAGAGACAGTTTCTAAGAGTTTAGCGGATTTATAAAAAAAGTTGAGAAATTAATTTCAAGTACAGGATAAATTTAAATGTAAATGTACACCAACACACATTGTAAAAACACATAAAATAAGAAAATCTTTAAAATCTACTTGGGAGAAAACATTATTTACAAAGGCATTGCAAGTAGACTGCAGCAGAGGTATGAGCAGCAATAGTTCTCTACTAGTCAAATATTTATCAAGTTCCTACTGTTTGCCTGACCCTAGTTATCCATGTTCTGAAGAGAACGATGAACAAGAGAGAAACCCCTGCCCTGACGGAACATATCACATCCTAGTTGGAGAACAGGGAAAGGATAGTGAAGTTCCAGGGCATTAATCATTGTGAATCTACTATGTAAAAAAATAAACCATTATAAAACAATAGGGAAAAGTAAATGAATTTTCAGGCATATAAAAATGAAAGGCATTTATAAAAAAATCATGACCAAGTAAGATATAATTTCTGTATAAGAATGATTTTATATTTATAAAATCTATTGATGACCAATGTTATTAAAAGATAAAAAAACAGTATTTACTTCAGTATTTGATCTGAGAGTCAGATGGAGGAAATTGGATTAGCTGAGCAGAGGGATTGGCATCAACTTGCAGAAGTGAAACCTTCTAGACCTGTCTCTCAGGAATCGGCCATATGATTGACATGTTGCTGGCAACATCTCCCAAGTAGAGGAAGAGGGAAATATATTGCTCCCCTCCCTTCCAACCTCCTATCCATGCTTTCACCCAGCCAGAAATAGACTGTCACTAGGTTTACAGGAGTCTTTTGTGGGAAAGGTTTCTGGAATAAAACACAGGCATGAAAACTATGAATAAAATACTGATGCATTTTGTAACATTACAATTAAAATTTATTTTTTAACATGACACAATTAAAAAAAAGCATCCATTAGAAGAAACCTTTTCAAAGTACCTAACTTCTAATGAATCACTCTCCAGAATATATAAAGTCCTAATAATTAAAAGGAAAAGATAAAGAGCCAAGTGTATCCCTGGGGAAAAGACATGAGAGGAAATCCAATGGGCCAACAAAACATAAAAACATATTCATGCTATAATACCCAGTCATTCCACACTCATCAAATTGGCATAAATTTAAAAACCTGAAAACATAAATGTTGGTGAAAATCCAGAACAAAGGAAATAGTCATAAACTGCTGATGGGAGAATCAGAACTATTATGAACGATTTGGGGATACTTAAGTGAAAAATGTTTTGAATTGACTGTAAGCAAGATTATGTAATTTGCCCTCATTTTAACAGTCATTATGAAGGGAACCTGTGTTTAAATTTCATTTGTGATCTTCAATTCCATAGCTGTACTCTATAGAACTATGACAATAAATAATTTAAGAATATTTATTATGAAAAAGAGTAAATTCCAAAATGATAAATGTTTGAATTGTTCAATAACTTTAATCAAGGTAAGATATTGTGTAAGCACAGATAGAAATATTTTTCACAAGGTGTGAATTGAGGCAAATCTGTTACCAGAAAATACTCTGGTCTGACACAAACAAGCATTTTTCTTTCTTAATAAAATATGTGTAATAGAGCTCCTTAAAAGTCTTAGCGTTTCTCCTAATCCAATTTCTGAGTAAATTTATGCCTCATTCTATCCTTTTATGAAGCTTCACTTTACCCATTCCTCCCATGTTTGGGACTAGGTTTCTTAAAAGTTGTATGATTCTGATGACTGTCAGCTTTTTCGTCTCCCAAACTTGTCTCCTTTGCCTTATCTTCCATATTCTTAACCACATAAATATTTCCTCCTTCATAAAGCTCTTGTTTCTGGTAGAAATTACTCTTTCTTAGTGAAAAAATATGGACACACTCCAACAGACTAAGAGATCAGTCACCCTTCATCCTCAGATAGTTCCTAAAAAGAGCTTTATGAGATTATTTTTTCAGTGCATCATTTCTGCTTTCCACCACATCCTATTCTAGTGAAATTGTCTTAAAATCAAATTAAGCAGAAATTACTTACAAAGAAAACTTTAACAGGGTTATTTTCTATTAAGAAACTAAGATAATCTGTCACAAAGCACTTCACCTATCCTTAACTCACACTGACCTTGTTTCCTTAGCCTTATCTGGGTTCCTAAGTGCTGTGATTTGCAGTAAAATGTATGTAAAGAATCTTGTTTTACGGAAGGCTAGTAACGGGACCAAATATATTTGCTAACAATTTTTTCAGCTCTGAGACTTGTCATTCTATATTTCACTCAACCATAACCATTTTTTTGCTGCTAATTGTATTGTGCAGCAGCTTTAGAAAAATATTACGGACCTGACAGTAGACCACACTCACTGATTCTGCTATTGAACAAGTTTTCAGGTCACTTACATGCATGGCATTAATCTGCTAATCCAGGACATTTTATAGACTAATTTCCATAGTAAAAAAAAAATCCTTAATTACTAATATTTAATGTTAGATTGTAAATATATGAATGAATTATAACATTTGTTTCAGAAAAAAATGCAAAAAAATATTTCTATTTGTAAATATTCACATATGCTGTTGATAAAGTAGAAAAAATACGAAAGGATTACTAATTGTGATTTACTGATTGTAATTGTTACTCAGGAAAGTAATTCTACGTTAGAAAATGAGCTTAGAAGACAACCCGTTTGTAATGCATCTCCTTTGCCAAAAACACAAAAATATAAGTAAGATGATATGTATTTAAATATTTTTTCATGTGTAAGCAAAATATTCCTTTCATATTAAATTCTAAATCAATTTCAATTCATATCAATTATAAAATAATTCCTTTCTAGGTTAAGGCTTGACACTTTATGTATTTATATTTAACCTTAAATTGGAATATTCCACTGTGTGTCATGTATCACCTTATCTTCATGTCATGAATCTGAATGTAAACTGATCTCCTCTAATATGAGATTACTTCAGTGCCAGCAGGAATGAGCTCCTGTGGTTAGCATTTGGCTCATGAGAGATTTGTTTTCTGTGGGTTCTGTGAATTCTTAGCAGGGTAGGAAGCAACGGGAACAGGTAGAACCGTCACAGCAGACAACAAACCCACTTTACATAATTTGTGTTCAGTAGGAAGGCAGACTTTAGTCATCTTTTCCCTCATAAAATAAAATTATATCATATATTTTATGAACTACTTCTATCATCTCATTGATGACTATTAATATGGCTTTTAAAATTGGCAAGTGAAGGAAAAATAAATGAAAGATTGGCCTATTTCATTACTTTTTAAAGAGTATGGTCTGGTTTAAATATGCATTTCCATTACAAAGTTTCAATTATGCCTTCAGAATGAATAATATTCTGATGTCCATTTTCGTGGAAAACTACTGGTGTCTGCTAACTTTATTGGTGATACCCGAATAGTACTTCTTAAAAGTTGTGTTCATTAATTGTGAGGAAGGCTAAAAGCTCAAGTATTGGAATCAAACTGAATTAAGTTTAAATCTTAGCTCTGCCATTTAACTTCTCTCAGCAGGCATTTCATCTGAATAAACATCAACATAATTTATATTGGCACATTTTGGTGGTGTGAATATAAGTGGGAGGATACAGATTTAGCACTCAACATAGTGAAATGGTATCCAGTAACAGAAGCTATTAGTGTTGTTATTATACTCCTCTTTAATAATAGACTTAGAATTAAAAATGTATACATATTAGTAGCAGACCACTGACTTCTACTTGACATTCAAACCATATTTTAAATACAGATGATGCACTCATGATTCCATACATATATATTTTTAAGTTTTTAATAGAGGTGGTGAGAATGACAGAGGTTAACTTACTTAAAAAATGAAGCCAGACAGCATATAAAACTAAAAATAAAATTGTAGCCCTCCAGATTCATGAACAAATATTTCAATCATTAAGCCATTTGACCCATTTATGGCATGAAAAGTATTAATAAGGAAATACCTAAGGGATTATTTAAATTGATTTTATTTTTTTCTGGCTCACTAAGGAGGATCTTTTTTAGGTTTACTTTTAAAAAGTATAGCCAGTCTTGAACTTCCCAGTGTACTTACTTCTCTAAATTAATTTTGTAGAGTTTGGAGTATTTTCCCATAGAGATGACATTGAAAATGTAATTGGTTATTGTCCAGAATTAACCCTCAAAAGGCAACGTATTCGATCATACCACTGGATTATAGTGATGATAGTATCAATCTCAGTGCTGGTTTCTGTACAGATGTGATGTACAAGGGGACAGGCGGGACTTTTGCTCCTTCCCCACCCTTTCTCACAGAGCAGCATCTAAGCTAGAGAACTTCTTGTTTTCCTCCCCCTTCTTCTTATTTTTATTTGTTTTGCTGTTGCTGTTATCATTTTAATGACTCTAGTCCTTGACTAATTTCCCCTCCGAGCTTAAACCCCTGCACTGCTTGCGGTATTTTTCTCCAAGTTGAGAATAAATCAATACCCCAGCAGTGCCTCTTCTACCACAATACCAAATCTCCTGTATACTCCAGATTGCTCCCGTCTTCAAAATTGTGTTTCTCCATCTCGCTCTCAGACCAAAAATCCATTAATCAAATCTGGAGTTGGAAAACTATATGGCCAAAATTAATTTGAGGTCAATGAGGGAGTAATTTTAGTTCCTTAAACCATCCAGTGGTATTTTTCCTTCAGAAAAAAAAGAGCTCTTATTCAGTCAATTGATTCTCTAAAATATTAATATTTCAGAGACTCTAATATAAATGATGTGACTGGGGCCAAGGAGTCTGGGAGAGTAACTTATTGGCATCAAGAGCATCAGAAAGCAGCTCAGGCTCTTTGAACGTCTGTTCCTCGGGGAGCCTCCCTAAGCCCTTCCTGGTTTTCATGGATTTGTGTCCTGTGCTTGGCATAGGAAGCAAAAGATGTTGATTGTGCAGGAGCACAGTGATTCTTTTGGGAGCAGACAGATATTTAGGGCAGTCAATCAGGGAAAATAACTGCGGGGCCCAAAAGCAAGAAGTGGGAGAACAAGAGGCAGATGGCGCTAATTTGCATCCTGACTGGTGGTTTGAATAAATACTATCTTCATATATAAATAGGAGTTTCTTCAGGGAATTAAATTCTTTCATGCTCTGTTATTAAATGTTTATTTCTCTCATTCTTTCTATCACTCATTCAACAATTATTTATCAAGTTCCTCTTGTGTGCCCTGCGCTGAGATTGCGTGGTGATTAAAACAGAGTCTGACTTTCATAGATCACAGAGACTAACAGGGAAGACAGACAACTGAACATTTTTTTTATGAATGTTCTAATTTTTGAACGCTTTTGGGTTTACAGGAAAAATGCAACCACAGTACAGAGAGTTCCCACGTACGCCACACCCCATTTCTCCTATTATTAATAGCTTATACTAGTATGGTGCATTTGTCACAATTAATGAACCAATATCAACATATTGCCATTAACTAAAGTCCATGATTTATTTGTATTTTCTTAGATTTTATTTATTGCCTTATTTCTGGCCCAGGATCCCACACAGGAATATCACGTGACATTTACTCCTCATGTCTCTTTGAGCCCCTCTTGGCTGGGAATTTCTCAGACTTGTGTTTGATGACCTTGGCTGTTTTTGAGGAGCAATAGTCAGATATTTTGTAGGATTTTCTTTATTGGGATCTATCATCTGCTTTTTTTCCTCATAATTATCCAGGGGTTATCGGCTGTAGGAAACAAGACCACAGAGGTGCAGTGCCATTTTTTTAATCACATGATACAAAGGGATTATCCTATCAATATGACTTACTACTGTGGGCATGAACCTTAATCATTTGGCTGAGGGAGAGTTTGTCAGATTTCTCCACTCTCAAATGGATGTTTTTTTCATCTTTCCACACTGTACTCTTTAGAAGGAAATTACTATAAACAGGTTTTTCGTCATAAGGTGAGGAGAGTGCCGAGGTTGGTTGGTACCAGGAGTTATGAAAATGTGTAAAAAGGATGAAATAACACAACCAAGGCCAATAAGAAACTCCCTCCTTAAGAAATCACCCTGAAGTGATGACTGAACATGGAAATTAATTAGTCAAAAGAAGTAGGGGATGGAGGAGGACAGAAACGGTATGAAATTATGTTTTTCATTCTTAATGTTTCCTGTCCCTCTTGTATAGGCTACTGATTCTGAAATTTATAAAAGTTTTATTATCTAAGGTACACTTTACCCTAAAAGCTGTCTGAATAGTTTTTTATCAAAAATAACTTGGAAGCTGAGTTTTCTCCGTAGAATATTGTTGTGAAATGGTTGAAGATAAGCTTATGAATGTGTGTAAATTTGGTTTATACATTATATCTCACTTCACAGCAAAATTACTCTCCCAACTTATTACAGCCTTTGGGAACTCCACTGAGTATAAGCTATTGGCAAGTGTTTCTACTCAGTTCTACCCATTGTTCATAATCTCTTAGAGGTGGGTGTTAACCCTGGTGTTCTTTTTTTAGAAAGGCTGATAGTTATTAGGAAGGGAAAATGATTGATGCTGTACAAATGGGATGAGTAGCAAAAATCCATTGTTTTAATTTATTCCTATTTAGCCCCAGTAATTCAGACAGACATGAATATCATGGACAATTACATATAAGAGAAATGAGTGTTAAAATTTGCAATTCTTTTATCATTTAGGGGAAATTATTCAAGTGTACTATGGAGTAGGCACAGTCTTATTTATTGGAATTAATATAATGGACATAATCAGACATAGCCCAAGCAGCTTTAATGTTCTAAATACAGACATGTCTCAAGTACTTGGGTTTCACATTTTATTACTTAACTACCTGTGCAGACTTAAGTCAGTAAGGCTAAAAAGGGTCACTTCTCACATACCTTAGAAACCTTCATTCATTGAGAACATAGGGAATGATTTGTGCAGAATAGAAACTCATGGAATACAACAGGTTTTCTTAAACTACCATCCTCACCACCTGCTTCAGAAATTATTGGGTTGATAATGGGGTGTGAATGATTAAAGGAGAGAGAGAATCCACAAGAGACACACTGAATAGTAATTTCTGAGGAATAGGGCTGAGAAAGTGGCATTTTGGACAGGTTCACCAGGTGATCATAGTAGCACTAACTCTTGAGACCCCTACACTGGCTCTCAAAATATAGAAATAACAAGAAAGGAGAAAGAAAAGAGAGGAGAGTGGAAAAGTAGTGAAAAAGAGAAAGAATTCCCTTGTATTCATATTAAAAGGTATACTCACAGCCCTCACATATTTAAGAAGTAGCCAGAAAGGTACTTTTTATATAAAGGAAATGTGGTTATATCTCCTAAAGTGATATAAGTGCATGTTGAGTCATGGCTTTTTAAAAATTATTTGAAGAGTGGAAATACGTAAGTTCAATGGGTAAATTGGTATGCTCTGGGAAGTGGCAAGGAAACAATTAGAAGTCATTGAAATATTAATAAAAATAACTTTAATCTCTGGAAATAATTGATATTAAGTATGTACAGTACATTGTAGAAACAAAAACATAAAAATGCTTTAAAAGCCTTTGTAAGTATTGAATCCTGAGGGAGCTAATGGTTAATGTGTGATTATTCAAAGACACTTCTGTGTATACACAAAAATTATCTGTTCTAGATACTCAGTTCCCCACTTCTAGAAAAGTCGTTTCCTTCAAACTCATGACATGTTTTAAAATTCAGACTTTAGTCTGAACTGGTTAAACTCCACATGCCTCTTTATTCCACAGGTTTGCTTGTTGTCATGTCTCTTGCTTAGCTTTTCTCATTTCAGTTTATTTCGCCCTTCAGATGATCTGATTCACAATGTTTTGTACGTTTGCCAAGTAAAATCTTCTGCCCCTGGCTAGGAGGATCTGTTTCAGCTGTTCCTTAAAGGCCATTCTTAACTTTGATCAGAGGCAATTACGGGGTTCTGGTTCTGAATCAATTCCACGCTGCTCTAGTGTGTGATGCTCTCATTCTTTCAACAGCAATTATTGAGTATTAACTGTAGCAGATTCTGAGCGCATGACTAGAAATGAAGACATCTAATAATTACCAGCTGTACCTGGAAGAGTAATTTAACTTTGATAAACCTCATATTCCTCATCAGAAAAACAGAGATAATGACAATACATTGTTGGATCTAGTGAGAATTACATAAAACAATAAATGTAAAGTGAATAGCTCAGATTATGCTACTAATAGACCAAGAAGCAGTGGAGGTTTTAATGATTAGCACAGAGTAAAAATATTACAGACTGGCAGTTCTGATTAATGTGTCTTTGTGTTATTTCAATATCTCTGAATCAATTTTTACCCTAAGTCCTCTCTTTAAAACTAATTCCAAACCATAGTCTCCCTGAGACTTAAGCCTACCTTGACCATTTATTCTGATCAGAGACTCCAATTAAATTCAGATTATATTTATATGTCCAGACCATGATAATTTCAGTTACCCTACAGAGCCACCATATGGTTCAAGGACCACCTATGTTAGAATTAGTTGAAGCTACAAATATATATATATATATTTGAGTCCTGTACCACACACATCCTAGAAATACTGAATCAACATATCTCAAAGTAGAACATGAGATTGTGAATTTACACGTTAATTAGTTGAATGTTATTGTACTGTTATCTGATGAGTTATGTATCCAAACCTCGGTGCGTCCAGCCATCACATACAGAAACGTTGGACTCCAGAGTCAGCAAATAATTGGCCGAGAAATCTAGAAGCTAGATTTCAAATTCCAAAGTTGTGCTGTTTTCCCTATTCCATGTTACTTTTCATGTGTTTTCTAAAGATACTCACATTGTTACTTTTTAGGAATACTATCACATAGATGCTAAGGATGTTATCTTGTGGATTTCATCATTTTAGACAGGGGCTTGAGTAGGATGAAGGGAGTGAGGCACTTATGTTAGGCACAACATTTAAAGGGACACTAAAAAACTCAGTAATTCAGAGAAGTAGCATTTTTAAATTTAAAAATTTTTGAATTAAAAAAAATTCAAAGTTAATACAAAAAATGCATAATGAACAAAATATTATAACTTTAGATAAAGACATGACCAGTATTAGTGATTTTTCCTTTTGAAAAAGATTCTGAAATGGCCTGATATCACACTGATTCTAAAAGCACATATTAATTCTTTTTTCTGTAACTTTGGGGATATGTGTATAAAAAGATACAGCCTCCTGTCTATGAACTGTTGAAAAATATGTTGAAAAGCAGACAATTCAGTACAACACAACTGGAAATATCTTCAGTGTATCTGAAGTACTTAAGAATGCCTGTCATGGATTGAGTTG
The DNA here is from genome assembly GCA_032199065.1 of Smutsia gigantea. Lineage (NCBI taxonomy): Eukaryota > Metazoa > Chordata > Mammalia > Pholidota > Manidae > Smutsia > Smutsia gigantea. Next base: position 204,042 of record JAVSCE010016940.1, on the reverse strand, counting down.
TATTTCCCCTAAAATTATGTTGAAGCCCTAATTCTCAGTACCTTAGAATATGACGGTATTTGGAAATAGGTACTTTTAAGTGGTGATTATGTTGAAATAAAACCCTTAGATGGGCCTTAATCCAATTATGACTGGTGGTATTATAAGAAGAGGAGATACCAGGGATGTGGGTACATAAAGGAAAGGCCACGAGAGGACACAGCATAAAAGCCGTCATCTGTAAGCACAGGTGAGAGGGAGCATAAGAACATTCCATCTCAAATCAAAACCCCAAAATACTGGAGATGGAGAGACATTTTATTAGTTTTCATTAATCAGTAAGAAAAAAAAGATATGAGAGTCATCATTATTTCCTCTAAATTACAAAAAAACCCCCACATTTTCATAAAACAAGAATATTAAACATTTCCATTTCATAAAGGCTAGGATAAATTTTGTACTAAATTTAGATAAAAACATCACCAACTCATTAAGTTAATGCAAAAATTATAAATAAATATTAGTAAATTGAATTCAGCAGTGTATAAATGTGGTGATACATTTGACCAAGTCACAATTATATAGGGAATGCAAGGTTGGTTTACTATAAAAACTTACATTATCCAATTTTTATATTAACAAATTAAGAAAATAATATTATCTTAGTAAGTGTACAAAAAGTGCTAACTAAAATTCAGCATGCCTTTAAAATATTTTAGAAGCATGATAAAAATAGAGGATAATTTATTGAGCTAATAAAGAGCATCCATATAAAACAAAACTAGAAAAGATAATTTTTGAAAGGTATGTTTTGTTACTGTATAAGGTATAAGTTGTTGCTGTAAGACAAGTAAAGAGAAAAGGTGCTTCTAATTCTTATCAAGGCAAAAGTAATATCAAGTTGTAGGAAAGGAAGAAACAGAAACTTATTTATTTGCAAATGGCATGATTGCCTGAGTAGAAAACAATAAAAAAATTCACAAATACCTAATGAAAATATAATATTTTGATTGCAAAATCACTTTATAATGTCAGTAGCAATTATAAAGATTACTAATTATCACTTAACAATGTAAGCAAAAACAAAATAAAGTCAAAATGGCAAAACGCAAATTTATTTGGGATGAATAAATGTAAAAATGATGTTTTTAAAAAGGAAGTTACAAAAGTATATTGAGCATGTAACAGGGACTTATACAAATGGAGATATGTGTTATGTCATGAATTATAATGGTATTATGCAGAGGCCAGTTCTCCACAAATTAATCTAAAGATTTAACGCAATTCAAAAGTAATAAAAGTAAGTACCAGACAGGTACTTTGTGTGTAAGTTTGTATGTGTGTGCCCCTGCACATGCACATGAGAGAGAAAGACAAACAGATAATGGAATAACAAGGGCCAAAAAAAGCCAGAACATGCTCAAAGAAGTAAAATACTGAAGTGCTTTTCCTGTCAATAACCAAAACACAATGTAAAGCTTCAATAATTAAGACAGAATGTATCAGCACAGGGACAGAAAAATACACCAACGAATATGGAGCATAGAACAACTTTGTGCATATAGAGAACTTACTTAATGATAGAATGGGTTTTGAAAATCAGAGCAAAAATGGTGGTAATCAATACAGTTTGTAGCAAATATTGGCTATTCAAAGAAATGTGTATGTTATACCATAAATGACAATAAACTTCAGACATTAAAGAATTCAATTGGAGAGAGGGTAAGACTAACAAATGTAATAAAGGAATGCAAGAGATTTATTTATTTTAAGGAAATAGGTAAATGAACGATTACTTAAACAACATGAAAATAAACTTTCTATAAAGAGCAAAATAAATTCAACAGTGTTACACTTAAGAACTTTTGTATTATTATTTTTTAATAGCTTCATAAATACAGTAAAAAGAAAAACCATAAAGATATTGGTAATAAGTATAAGCAAGCAAATATAGTTTGATTCTCATTATTTGTGGTAGTTATGTTCTATAAGAACACATAACTACCCAACGCAGAATTAGCAAACACTGAAATTTTGTGCCTAGGGAAGGTACACTTAGAAACACTAGACAGCATTTCAGCACTATGCTTGAAGGCCATTTAAAAATGAAATCACCAACAAAAAACACAAAAATGCAAAAATGTTGTCACTAAATAGACTGCAGAAAATGACAGAACTGATACAAGAAGATGGAGCACCATCTTGTTCTACCTCAGCTGGGACCATACATGGAAAATGATAACTCAGTTTTTATTCTGCTCCATACATGTCCTCAAATGGCTATAAAAACATTACTATTAATTTTAGGATTATGAATAACTTTTACTGGGTAGGCAAATTCAAAAATATGAAATTTTCAAATAATAAAGATCAACTGGATTCATATTTGGAATATATAATGTACTCCAAGTTAATATAAAAAAGTAAAGCAATTCTATAGAAAATAGATAAAAACATGTACAAAAATTTGACAGAAGGTTAAGGACAAAAAAAAATAGATACAAAATATGGCCAACCTCACTAATGATCAGAGAAATGCTAACATTAACTGCAATAAAACATTATTAGATTCCCTTCATAATAGTTGAAATATTACATAGCCTAATAATAATTATTGCTGAGAATGTAGTTCAGTGGGAACTCAGTAGTACTGCTGTTGGTAGTATACACTGAAATAACCACTTTCAAAACAATTTAATAGTTTACATAGTAACATTGAATGTTATTCTCTACAGGAAGCAACTCCAAACCAAGGCATATGTTAAGGAAAAATTTTTGAATGTGTGTACTATGTATCAAGTGTAACAATAATCAGACCAGTGTTTTCATAATGGCAAAAATACAGAAGCATCACAATTATCCATCAGAGGTAGAACAGATAAGTAAATTATGTCATCTTCACATCTTCACATAAGGGCATACAAGGAATTTACAGCAATCATAGTGAATGAACTTACTCATCAACGTGAGGGCATCTACCTGAGTGGATTTCAAAATATAATGCAGAATGAAGCAACAGAAGAATACATACAATTTAATTCAGTTAAGCAAAGTAATAGAATAGATACATTTACTTAAATATTTGGGGGTGAATACTATGAAATTCAGATGTGAATGATGGAGTGAAATGTGAATAATGCAAGATTCCTTAGGACAACTCACATATATTGGTAACAACCTATTTCCTGATTTGGCTAGTGAGTCTATAGGTATAAAAGTATTCATTTTACTATTATTTATGCCATAATATAAGCTTTATACTTTCATATGATTTTATAATTTAGAAAAAATAAAAACAATAAAGATGCATTTACCCAAGACACAAAGATATGGCTCACTTCTTAAATTTGTGGAAAACGTTGTCTGGTGAATCATTTTACTTTAGCAAAACTTACACCACTGAGATTAAAAGCCATACATAAGAAAAAATGTATCTGATTTAGATAAGCCCTGCATAAAAATACACTGGACAGTTCCTCATGTGAAAGGAAACTGCTTTGTAGTGTCTTTTCTAACACAATGAACATTCTTAGTCACTTCCCCCCCAAAAAGTTAAAGTAGAAAAATTGTTTCCATATGATTGTTATGTTTTAAAATATAAATAGAAGAAATGGGGTGGCCTGGATAATAAAACACCAAATGATATTCGGCTGCAGAAATTCAGACTAACTCCTGTTTTATTTCTCCCATACTTCTCTCCCAGTTTGTTCTGATTATCTTTTATGTTCCATTCTCTTTGCAAAATCTACTCCTGTTCAATATTAAAACTCTTGCAGTCAGAGCAAGAAACAAAGGAGAGCAAGTATGTTTGTAACTTCAAAAGAATCAATTCAGTTGCCTCTTTGCTATATAATTTTTTAAATTGGTGTGTACTTAATTGGGTTAAAGTAATATGTGTTCATATGTAAGAAACACAATAAAACTCCAGTCAGTAAGTAGTAGTAGCTCAATAAGTAGTAGATGCTATTATCAGTAGTAGTAATAAATAATCAAGGATCAATAATCAAGGATATTTCTTCAGCTTCTGGTAAAGATAAAATAGTAAATCAATGCTGGACAGTTTTGATATTATTGGATTTATAAAAGCTATTTAGAAGAAAATTATGCACACTTTTTTACATAATTGCCTCTTTTGTGTAGGCACCTTCTTTTATCAAGTTGTACATTTCTCAAGGGCAGTTAGCGTAACTTCTACTTTCTAGCTTTCCCTCCTAAGCTGTTAACATATTAGTGACTAGATGAAAAGGATTGAACAAATGGAATAACTTCTAATAAGACATATTTAGTTCAATTAGAAGGATCAAAATATTTATGCATCCAGTATATTTCTACAATACTTATTTTACTAAGTAAAACTTAGAAATATGGACAATATTTTCAATATTTGGAAAAATCTGTATTTATAGATGGAAATTGCCTTAAAATATGTTTATAAACACCAATTGATTTTTAAACTTATAGTTTACATTATGTTAGCAATGATATGAACAAAGTAATTGATAACATTGATTTTGGCTACACAGAGCAGTATAAATTTTTTAAAATTTAATCACATATATGTATTCTATTAAGGAACAGTTCATTGAGTAATGGCTTAATTTTATTTGGTGAGTAATGGTGTGTAAGAATTCAAAGGGCAATGTTAGATTATTTAGAAAGCAAAAAAATCATTTAGAATTGTAATAAGCATGATTCTTTGACTTATAAATTCTCACTTATCTTGTATTCCTCTTACTTTACTTAAGCCCTTGAATTCTCTGCTCCAATATAGGAAGTAACATCATCAACTTTACCCAGAGTGCCATCTCATCACCCTGTTGTCTCAATTTACACCAATCTATATATGGTGCTTTGCATAACTAATTTCAAATGCAAAGTATATCAAACATTAGACATTATTTTGGTGTCCTAGAATTGTTTTTTTCTGGTTTCTCTTCAGAGAAAGATGAAGTGCAGCAACTATCATGAGGATAAGTAAAAAGAAAATCATAAAATAAAGGCACAATGTGAATATAGCAAAAAGCTGCAAAGCTCTGGATTTTTGTGGCAGTGTAAAAGTAAACTTATTTGTGTGCACAGATCAGGAATAAAAATTGTAAGCTGAGATTCATGGAAGCTCAATTATTGATAGACAAGCATTTTTGGACACTAATTTGAAAGGAAATATAAAAGAAGAAATACTCCAATACGATTCTGGCAGTCTTGATTATTATTTAGCCTTCATTAATAAGCTATAAAACTTTGGGAAATGCCCAGTCGGGCCTATCTGTGTCCTTATGTGTACAATTAAGATAATGACATTTTCCCTAGCCTGTTTGTGACTATTATATTAAAAGATTAAAAGGGGAATACTTTTCAAAACTTAAAACATCTTATCTGAATATAAGAGATCATTGTCAGGTCAAAACAGTTTATAAGGAGGTGACATGGAAAGTATGGTAATTGGCTGGTTATACAACAGCCTTTAAAGAATTTGTGTATATGTCAAACCACAAATAAGTTATATTTTAATAATAGGCATGCCTTGGGTTACAAATACTTTTTTCTGTAGTTTTTTGTATATTTATTTGTTTATCTAGCCTTTTAATTACTATGGATTACCTTCTAATAATGGATACCAATATTTATTGCCTTGTCTTTAATTTAATATACTTTAAGGAGAAATAAACTGTCCTTAGCTTTAGCATCACAACTTGTAAAAACATGTAACAGATATCAAGCCTTTGTTTTCTCATCTCTTTTATTCTACATGAGGTTTAATGAGAAATCAAAGAAAGGTATCATTTAATATATCAATAACTGATACTGTGGCTTATCATAATTTGCTTAGTGCTTTTAAGTGGAAATAGTTGTGTATGTGAATAATTTCAGTAAGTATTGATTTTTCCTCTGGGATCTCATTTATTCATTTAAATTAGGATTTAGAATTCTTAAGAAGTAATTGCTTAAAACCAATAAATATAATCAAAAGAGATTTCATCCTCCACCTTTTTAAGTTCTGACATAAGTCTCAAGAGTTATCTTCATTTTTCCAAAACTTTATACTCAACTCTTTAAAGTACTGATTCTTTCCATCCTCCTTGTGTCTGCAAAGATTTCAGTCTCACTGGCCTGAAGGAAAAGACCTATAGAAAAGGATCTTTGCTTTACCAATACTTGAAACAACGTTGATTATATTTTTGACTGGATTTTAAGTAAACTTAGCGATTTTAGCTTAATTATTTATTTTTTTTTTAGAATTTTTGCCCTTAGTTAATAAGACATTGAAAATATCCTCTAAACTTGATAAAATATTGAACAGATGAGTAAAAATGTTCTTATTTTAATTTGGCATTCACATCTAATGTCTATTTTCTTGATCCAATAATTTGGACACATACTCTGAGAGATTTATTTCTGATGAGGAAAAACACAAAATGAAGAAATATTCAATAATGTACCTTGATTTTTCAGGGTAGATTATTATAGTAAAGTTTAGTGATTATGAAGAGCTTAAGGGAAGGATAGGTCTTTAAAGATTTTCAAAGAGATAACTGTTTCAAAAAGTAAGTCTACAGAGGATTAGAGATGGTGGTGTGAGAGGTGAGACATAGGCTTCATCCTAAAACCTCATATAATATGAAAATATAATTAATACAACTAATCCTGAAAGAGCAACAGGAAAGAGGACTGTGCCAGACTGCATACACCTGGAGAAAAGAGCAGACCTCACAGAACAGGGTAATGTACCAAAGCTGTGGCCCCATGGGGACCCAAGCCCTTCCCCGACCCCAGCTCACTGGTGGGAGGAAGAGAACTGGAACAGGGAAGGAGTGGAGGCCTGGGACTGCTGAATACCTAACTCCGGAGATCTGCTCTGGGAGCACAAATCTACATTTCATGGTACTTGCATGATACTCTTGTGGTTACGGAGTTGGAAAGCTAAAACAGGCAGAATTCCTGGAGAGACTGAGATTCCAGCTGCTTGTGGAAAGCAGGGAATCATTTATGGCTGCTCTGGGACAAAAGAAAGGAGGGCAGTCTGAGAGACTTCCTAACAGGGAAGCCCTTAGCAAGAGGGCTGCTAAAGGGGCAAGGATTCCACAGAGCTTACTGCTCAGGAGAGAGAACAGGTAGACAAAATTTTCCAGGTGCACTCTGCCCAGCAGATTGGGAGCTTTGCCATACAGACAAATAAATCTTAAGGAGGAAAAATAAATCTTTTTTTTAAGGTTAAAAACAACAAAATGTCATAATTCTTTTTTTTTCAAAGACAAATGAACAAAAAAAAAGAGAGAGAGAGAGAGTGAGATGTATTTGGCATTTTCTCCACTTACTCCTGAATAGGTTAAGGCCCTGAGATTAGACTTCCATTCTTGAGATGACAGCTCCTTAAAACCCCAGTGCATCAATCCTCAATTCTCTCGTTAGCCCTTCACAGTTCCAAACTTTAAAAACCTTTGCCATTTCCTCTGAGACTGGCTCAGATCCTTCCAGAGCCCTGAATGCTAATGCCAGGCACTCAGCCACTGCTTTCTGTACATGTGCTCTTGCCAGCACGTCCGTCAGTGAAAACATACCCTGTAGCAGAGGTATGCACCAGCTGTGAGGATGGTGGCCATGCACATGTTGGCCAGGAAGGGCTTCCAGGGACTCAGCACATGGTCCTGCTCCTTTTTGGGTGTTGACGGTCCCCCCTGGGCAGGACCTGCCCCCACAACCTGCCTTCTGACTTCAGTGTCTTGACTCATGCTTTCAATTCTGCAGGAAACATTTAAGGGAGTACTGCTTTCTTCCTTGACGGGGCCATCTTTTTCTGCCTCAGCCTCATCTTTTACCCACTGGTGGTTTGGGAAGAATTCCTTGCATTTCCCAATGTGTGGCTCCAGGATTCGTTTGGGTGGCTGCGGAGGAGGAGGGATGTGCTCAGGTTGGGGCTCCAGGCCCTCATGAGAGAGCTCCTTTCACTGCTCCTGCACTGAAGAGTCTTCCATGATGAATCTGACACCTTCGATCACAGCAGGGTAGGAGAAATGGAGCTGATCTGCTGTCTGGATCAGACCCATCTGAAATTTCCTCATTTCTAGCAGAACTTTCTTGATATCAACAGAAGAAGGGTCTTTCCTTTTGTCCATCAGCAAAAAGCAGGTGTCGGCCAGAAAGAAGGTCCGCAATCTGCCGATGCCAGCACTGCAGTGCACCACAATAGGGCCATACTCCAGGCTCAGTGACCCTGACTCATGGAATTTAAAAAGAAAGTTCAGGAATGAGGCTTTGATTTGGGGACTCCAAAGTCAGGCCATGTGGTATAGTAGAAATGTAAGATCTCTCGAGTTTCTTGAGATGTAAGGTTCTCCAATTCTAGCTGCCGTACTGTATAATATGACTTAATGTCTTCAGAGAATGGTAATTTCAAATTTGTGTCTAAAAAGATCGTATCTTTTTCTTCTTTTTGTGGCCAGTACTGTGCACATTTTAAAGATCCTTTCTCCATCACTCTGTTGAGCATGACAATGCTCAAGTGCTCCAGCTCCCTGGCTGGCTACAGAGCACCAAGGACCTCCTCTGTGATACGCAGCCTACTGCACCTTTCTCCAGGCCAGCCCCACCTGGCTAGCAAACTGGCAAACCCTACCCTGGCATTAGCCCAGCCAGAGGGAAGATCTGTCTAAAGCAACTACAAATGCAAAGCATAGAGACTTATACCTGTATGCTTAGCCCAATGGTTCAGGCAGTGGAGACAGGCATAGCAGTCAGGAACCAGGAAACAGTTCCTTCCTTCCCCCAGGCACCAAAACAACACACCTGAGACACCCAACATTGCTTCAGGGGCTGAGCAGTTGCAAGGAGTAGATAATCTGGGCACTAGAGAGTGCCATATATAAATATGAAACACCAAAGGAACCTGGTTCAGAGTAAACTTGTTAATACAACTCCTAGGAAAGATTTAAATGACATCGACCTTATGACTCTTCCTGAAAGGGAATTCAAAATAAAAATCATTAACATGCTCATGTACAGAAAGATATTCAAGAACTCAGGAATGAATTCTGGTCAGAGATCCAATCATTGAAGAGCACAATGGAGGATATTAAAAGCAGATTTGATATGGTGGAGGAAACAATAAATGAAATAGAAAATGGAGAGGAGGAATACAAAGAAGCTGAGGCACAGAAAGAAAAAAGGATCTCTAAGAATGAAAGAATATTGAGAGAACTGTGTGACCAATTCAAACAGAACAATATTCTCATTATAGGGGTACCAGAAGAAGAGAGAGAAAAAGGGATAGAAAGTGTCTTTGAGGAGGTAATCGCTGAAAACGTCGCCAATCTGGGGACAGAGACAGTCTCTCAGGCCATGGAGATATACAGATCTCCCAACACAAGGGACCCAAGGAAGACAACACCAAGGCATATAGTAATTAAAATGGCAAAGATCAAGGATAAGAACAGACTATTAAAAGCAGCCAGAGAGATAAATAAGATCACATACAAAGGAAAGCCCATCAGGCTATCAGACATCTCAACAGAAAACTTACAGGCCAGAAGGGAGTGGCATGAAGTATTTAATGCAATAAAGAAGGGCCTAGAACCAAGAACACTTTATCTGGAAAGATTATCATTTAAATTTGAAGGAGTGATTAAACAATTTCCAGATAAGCAAAAGCTGAGAGAATTTACCTCCCACAAACCATCTTTACAGTATATTTTTGAGGGACTGCTATAGATGGAAGTGTTCCTAAGGTTTGATAGCTGTCGCCAGAGGTAGTAAAACCACAGTAAAGAAAATAGAACAGCTAATTACTAAGCAAATGCAAAATTAAATCAACTATCCCCAAAGTCAAACAAGGGATAGACAAAGAGTACAGAATATGATACCTAATACATAAAGAATGGAGGAGGAAGAAAAAGGAGGAAGAAAAAAAATCACATTTAGATTGTGTTTGTAATAGCATATTAAGTGAGTTAAGTTAGACTCTTAGATAGTAAGGAAGTTAACCTTCAACCTTTAGTAATCATGAATCGAATGCCTGCAATGCCAATAAGTACATACCTATTGATAATCACTCTAAATGTAAATGGAATAACTGCACCAATCAAAAGACATAGAGTCACTGGATGGATGAAAAAACAAGACCCATCTATATGCTGCCTACAAGAGACTCACTTTAAACCCAAAGACATACAAAGACTAAAAGTGAAGGGGTGGAAAAAGATATTTCATGTAACTAAAAGGGAGAAGAAAACAGGGGTTGCAGTACTTGTATCAGACAAAATAGACTTCAAAACAAAGAAAGTAACTAGAGACAAAGAAGGACATTACATAATGATAAAAGGGTCAATCCAGCAAGAAGATATAACCATTATAAATACATATGCACCCAATATGGGAGCACCTACATATGTGAAACAAATACTAACAGAATTAAAAGGAGAAATAGAATGCAATGCATTCATTCTAGGAGACTTCAACACATCACTCACACTGAAGGACAGATCAATGAGACAGAAAATAAGTAGAGACAGAGGCACTGAACAACACAATAGAACAGATGGACCTAAAAGACATCTACAGAACTCTACACCCAAAAGCAGCAGAATACACATTCCTCTCAAGTGCACATGGAACATTTTCAAGAATAGGCCACTAAAAGAGACTCAGTAAATTCAAAAAGACTGCAATTGTTCCAACCAGTTTTTCAGACTACAAAGGTATGAAACTAGAAATAAATTATGCAAAGAAAATGAAAAATTCCACAAACACATGGAGGCTTCTCAACATGCTCCTAAATAACCAATGGATCAATGACCAAATAACAACAGACATCAAACAATATATAGAGATAAATGACAACAATAATTCAACACCACAAAATCTGTGGAACACAGTGAAGGCAGTGCTAAGAGGAAAGTATATTGCAACACAGGCATACCTCAGGAAAGAAGTACAATCCCATATGAGCAGTCTAAACTCACAATTAATGAAACTATAAAAAGAACAAATGAGGCCCATAGTCAGTAGAAGGAGGTACATAATAAAGATTAGAGCAGAAATAACTAAAATCGAGAAGAATAAAACAATAGAAAGAAACGATGTAAGCAAGAGCAGGTTCTTTGAGAAAAGAAACGAAATAGATAAACTCTTAGCCACACTTATCAAGAAAAAAAGAGAGTCTAATCACATAAACAGAATCAGAAAAGAGAAAGGAAAAAATAACTATATACATCACAGAAATACAAAAAATTATTAGAGAGTACTATGAAAAATTATATGCTAACAAACTGGATAACCTAGAAGAAATGGACAACTTTCTAGAAAAATACAAGCTTCCAAGTCTGACCCAGAAAGAAACAGAAAATCTGAACAGACCAATTACCAACAACGAAATTGAGCTGGTATTCAAAAGCCTACCTAAGAAGAAAATGCCTGTACCAGATGGCTTCACCACTGAATTTTATCAAACATTAAGTGAAAACCTAATACCCATCCTCCTTAAAGTTTTCCAAAGAGTAGAAGAAGAGGTAATACTTCCAAACTCATTCTATGATTCCAGCATCACTCTAATATCAAAACCAGGCAAAGACACCACAAAAAAAGAAAATTAAAGACCAGTATCCCTGATGAACATAGATGCAAAAATTCCCAACAAAATATTAAAAAACTGAATTAAAAAAATATATCAAAAAGATCATCCATCATGACCAAGTAGGATTTATTCCAGGGATGCAAGGATGGTACAATATTTGAAAATCCATCAACATTGTCCACCACATCAACAAAAAGAAGGACAAAAACCACATCATTATCTCCATAGATGCTGAAAAAGCATTTGACAGATTCAACATCCATTCATGATTAAAACTCTCAACAAAATGGGTATAGAGGGCAAGTGCCTCAACATAATAAAAGCCATATATGACAAACCCATAGCCAACATTATACTTAACAGCAAGAAGCTGAAAGCTTTTCCTTTAAGGTCAGGAACAAGACAAGGATGCCCATTCTCCCCACTTTTATTCAACATAGTTCTAGAAGTCCTAGCCATGGCAATCAGACAACACACTGAAATAAAAGGCAACCAGATTGGTAAGGAAGAAGTCAAACTGTACCTCTTTGCAGATGACATGATATTGTACTTAAAAACGCTAAAGAATCCTCCAAAACTACTCGATCTAATATATGAATTATATAAAGTACTGGGATACAAAATTAAAATTCAGAAATCTGTTGCATTCCTATACACTAAAGATGAACTAGCATAAAGAGAAATCAGGAAAACAATTCCATTCACAATTGCATCAAAAAGAATAAAATACCTAGGAATAAACCTAACCAAGGAAGTGAAAGACTTATACACTGAAAACTACAAGACACTCATGAGAGTGAAAAAAGAAGAAAGCAATAAGTGGAAACACATTCCACACTCATGGATAGGAATTAGTATTGTCAAAATGGCCATCCTGCTTAAAGCAATCTGTAAATTCAGTGCAATCCCTATCAAAGTACCAACAGCATTCTTCAATGAACTAGAGCAAATAGTTCTAAAATTTATATGGAACCACAGAAGACCCTTAATAGCCAAAGCAATCCTGAGAAGGAAGAATAAAGCTGGGGGGATTATGCTCCCCAACTTCAAGCTCTACTACAAAGCCACAGTAATCAAGACAATTTGGTACTGGCACAAGAACAGACCCATAGACCAGTGGAACAGACTAGACAACCCAGATATAAACCCAACCATATATGGTCAATTAATATATGATAAAGGAGCCATGAACATACAATGGGGAAATGACAGCCTCTTCAACAGCTGGTGTTGGCAAAACTGGACAGCTACATGCAAGAGAATGAAACTGGATTATTGTTTAACCCCATATACAAAAGTAAACTTGAAATGGATCAAAGACTTGAATGTAAGTCATGAAACCATAAAACTATTAGAAGACAACTTAGGCAAAAATCTCCTGAATATAAGCATGAGCAACTTCTTCCTGAACGCATCTCCTGGAGCAAGGGAAACAAAAGCAAAAATGAACTCATGGACTACATCAAATGAAAAAGTTTCTGTAAGGCAAAGGACACCATGAATAGAACAAAAAGGCATCCTACAGTATGGGAGAATATATTTGTAAATGACGTATCTGACAAGGGGTTAACATCCAAAATATATAAAGAATTTACATGCCTCAACACCCAAAAAGCAAATAACCTGATTAAAAAATAGGCAGAGAATATGAAGAGACAGTTCTCCCAAGTAGAAATTCAGATGGCCAACAGACACATGAAAAGATGCTCCACATCACTAATCATCATGGAAAAGTAAATTAAAACCAAAATGAGATATCACCTCAGACCAGTAAGGATGGCCAGCATCCAAAAGACTAAGAATAACAAATACTGGAGAGGATGCCAAGAAAAGGGGACCCTCCTACACTGCTAGTGGGAATGTAAGCTAGTTCAATCATTGTGAAAAGCAATATGGAGGTTCCTCAAAAAACTAAAAATACAAATACCATCTCACCCTGGAATCACACTCCTTGGAATTTACCCAACGAATACAACTTCTCAGATTCAAAAAGACATATGCACCCCTATGTTTATTGCAGCACTTTTTACAATAGCCAAGATATGGAAGCAACCTAAGTGTCCATCAGTAGATGAATGGATAAGGAAGATGTGGTACCTAAACACAATGGAATACTATTCAGCCATAAGAAAGAAACAAATCCTACCATTTGCAACAACATAGATGGAGCTGGAGGATATTATGCTCAGTGAAATAAGCCAGGTGGAGAAAGACAAGTGCCGAATGATTTCCCTCACTGTGGAGTATAACAATGAAGCAAAACTGAAGGAACAAACTAGCAGCAGACTCAGAGACTCCAAGAAGGAACTAGTGGTTACCAAAGGGGAGGGGTATGGGAGGGTGGTTGGGAAGGATGGGAGAAGTGGATTGAGGGTATTATGTTTAGTACACATGGTGTGGGGATCACAGGGCAAACAGTGTAGCACAGAGAAGGCAAATAGTGAATCTGTGGCATCTTACAACACTGATGGACAGTGACTGCATTGGGGTATTGGTGGGGTCTTAATAATATGAGTAAATGTAGTAACCACATTGTTTTTTTATGTGAAACCTTCATAAGAGTGTATATCAATAATACCTAAAATAAATAAATAAATAAAAAGAACAGCATGAAAAAAAGTAAGTCTACAATTTCACTCTTAACCAATTATATATTAATTGTTTTATAGTAGATATGATATTAAAAAAACTTCAAAGAGATCTGATAGCAAAATTAAGTATACATTTATGCATAGTATGCAACAGTAATAAAGTATATACTTATGTACATGATGATAAAAAATTTTAAAGCTGATTTTTCATTATGCAAAAACTATGCTCAGCACTATAGGATAACATTTCTGAGATTTGAATGGGAATAACCAATGATAGCCCGATCATAGAGATATGTTAATATTTTGAAAAGTATGTATGTAAGAAAGCAAATTATCTCAATAACAGGAATTCATATAGATATATATATGTAGGGTAGGGAAAATTTACAAGGACTTTAAAAAAAGGGAAAGTAGATACAGTTTTAAAGTGAGGTAAAATCAATTGAAATGCAGGTAATAAATGAATAGATTACAGATCATGCCTTATTATATTAGGTAGTTAAGACACAATGTTCAACATATATAAATTCCAAGAGCTCTATTTTTATGATGCTTGGTAACAGAAAGGCCATGATGTCTTATAGAATCTTTTACAATCATGAAGTGGAAGAGTGGCTTAGCAACCCACCAATCTTTTCACTAAAGAATCAAAAATGGAGAAATTACATGGCAAGGTCATCTGTTCCCACTTCCTCACCAGCTGGAAGGACAACATGTAAATTATTCTAGACAGGATTATTTGACTCTGAAAATGGAAGTAAAGAAATATGGTTTGATTAATATGGGGCAGTCTCTTCTGACTTTTGGAGAAGAAACTTTTTTCCTCTTTTATCATTCTGTAAGTTTCAATGGCATAAAAATATTAATATTGGAATGCAATTCAAAATTTAAGAAAGATAAAAAATCTCCACCTCATTTGTATCAACTTGCTATTTGAATAAATAAGTGCCATCAATATCTATAGGGTACAGTGAACCAGGTATTAAATGAAAAGAAGATCAGAGCCTCATAGAATAATTATTATATAACCCTTTCCATTGCTCTTCTGAACTAAAGCGTGTATCAAGAGACTAAGAGATAAGTCAAGTAACTTAGTATATTGGCAAAATAAAATTAAGATGCAACTATTCAAAACAATATGGTATAGTTAAAAAAGTACTTCTCTCAGAGTCAGAAGGTCTAAAAAACTGCAGCAGCTCTTCTAATTAGAAGGTGGACATTGTATACATCAGTTGCTTTCATTGGATTAGCCTTCTCAGTACATAAGTGGAATAGAATGGATACATTTTAAGACCAATTTCTAGTATGATTTGTGGATATCAAAGATTTGTGAACATAAATTAGAATTATCAGAATTCCACTGAAATAATCAAAAAAGAGTTCACAGGGTAAATCCAGGCTTTTTCTTTTTACTAATTAGTCTTTGAGGTGGCCTAATGTTAAGCATCCTCTTAAGCTGAGTTTTGAACCAGAATATAGCAGCATGTGGATAGTAAATATATCATCTTTAATATTTTTAAAGTCTATGTTGAAAGATGTTATCTTAATGTGAGGACAAAATGTTTCTCCATAACTGTCCCTCCTCTCCCAAATTTGAAATGCCCTACTGGAATTAAAAATTAAGAGCAAACCCACTCCCACAGGTGAAGAGGGAGGAAAAAAAATATCCTGAACTCAGTTCCTTTAATAGGTGATTTACACTCAATCAGTGAGAAACCAGGACGAATGTCTACTGTTCACCATTCATATAAGTCCTTTAAGTGGCAGGAAAAGTAATGGGATAAGGAGATCAGAAGTTTGTCCTCACCTCACATAAACCAAACATACCAGGGATGAGGTAGTGTTTCCAGCTTAAAGACATTCCTTATTGGTCCTACCCTATCCAGTAACAAAATTGGCAAAAATATTCATACAGAAACATAACTGAAGAAGAATATGCATACAAAATATAACATATGAAACACATCTTTATTCTTTACGTAAATGTAAGTTAAAATAATAATGAGATATCACTACACACCTATGAGAATAGCTACAATCAAAAAGCCTTTTCATATCAAGTATAAATGGTATGTAAAATGGTATAATGACATTGGTATTTTCTTTAAAAGTCAAGCATGCAGAAATATGCATTTAACAAATATTTTTTAGAAAGTTAAAAACACAAATATAAAATCCAGTCATTCTATTCCTAAGTATTTACTCAAGACAAATTATATGTCCATACTAGGATATGCACACACAAATATTCATAACAGTATAACAGCTTTTTTTAATAGCCCCAAAATGAAAATGACCCAAATATTCATCAATTATGTGAATGGATCCAAAATTGTGGCATATCCATGAATGGATTAGTACACTTCATTAAAAAAACTAGGATTGTTATTGCATTCAAGGTGGATGGATGACAAAATAATTGTGTAAAGTAAAAGAGGCCAGACAAAAATAGTACATATTATTTCACTTCCATAAAATTCCCAGAAGATTCAAACTGATCTTTAGGGACAGAAAACAAATTAGTAATTTCCTGAGGACTTGGAGGGTCAAGTGGGAAAAGATTACATAGGAAATTTAGGCAGTGTTTGATATGCTCCTTACATTAATTGTAATTATAGTTTCAAAACTATTCAAATGTCAGAAATCTTATCAAATTGTTCACTTTAATATGAAGTTTATGTATTTCACTAAAGTGGTTAAAATGAAATATGGCATGACACATGAAAGAATTACCTAGCTGTACACATTCAAGGGACACTATGCATTTTCTTCATCACAATAAATTACTTCCATTTATAATATGCTTTACACTTTATTAATCATTCTCAGTATGATTATTTTATGAATGCAACAAAATACCTGATTTTGATATTGGTTTTGTAGATAAGAAAATAGGCTTAGAGAGTTTCAGTTATTTATTTGAGATTGTAACATTTAAGATAGGCATAAAATTCCTGCACCTGGCTTTCAGGTAAGACCCTTATTCATTATATCGTATTTGCCTACTCTTTAATATAATGACTTATGTGAAGTCCACTACCTGAAAATTACCTTGGAATGTCTACAACATCGTCTATGCTAGCTGGTTTAAATCACTAAGCATATCATATTTCATTTTTATACATCACAGAATTGGGCACAATGCCTTACACAAAGAAAATGAATAATAAATCTTGTTAATGAATTAAACAATATGTTCATTTTTTAAAATCTCCTACACTCTCTGTAAATTAGTCTGTGTCACAAACTTTTCACTAAAAGAAAAATTATGGAGGTAAAATATAAGAAAAGGGGAATTCAAGATGGCAACATGAGAGGGGAGACAGGAAGCTCCTCCCAAAACCACAAACAGTACAAAAATATAGTTAATTAATACAACTAACCTTAAAACAACAACAAGAAAGAAGGCTGAACCAGACTCATACACACCTCATGAACAGAGAAGACCTCAAGAAACAGGGTAGTGTACGAAAGCCTTAATCTAGTGGGACCCAGGCCCTTCCCCCACCCCAGCTCACAGGTGGGAGGAAGAGAAATGGAGTGGGGGAGGGAGTGGAAGCCTCGGACTGCTGGACACCTAGCCCTGGAGATCTGCTTTGTGATCAGAAACCTATAGTGTGTGGTGATCTGGACATTCAGGAGCTGAGACAGGCAGAGTACTTGAGAAATTGACATTCCGGCCATTTGTGGAGGAGGGGATCCACATCCAGCAGCTATGTGTCAGAGGAAAGGCAGGCAGTCTGAGAGGCTTCCTAGCAGTGAGAGGGCTGCTGAAGGGGCAGGATATGGGTGAAGCTTGCAGCACGGGAAAAGAGAGAGCTGGACAAGTTTAAGGTTGTCTTGGCGTGCTCTGCCCAGCTGGTTGGGAACTTTGAGGTGCTTCAGGTGCTCCATACACCTGGCTGCCTACTCAGCTCTGAGGCCCCAACTGTGACATGCAGCCTGCTGCACCGTCCTTCTAGCCTGCTGGCACCGGTTTGCAAACTGGCAGTCACTGTACTGGCATCAGGCCTGTGAGATGGAGGGACCGCCTACAACAGCGAGAGACACAAAGCACAGAGGCTTACACCTGTGTGCTTGATCCACTGGCTCTGACACTGGAGATAGGCACTGCAGACGGGAATCAGGAAACAGATCTGTCCACCCCCCGGGCACCAGCTCGACTCCCTATGACCCACAACCTCACTCTAGGGGCTGAGCACCTCCAGAGACTGGAGCTTCTCCTCACTAGTGGGCACCACACAGAAATATGAAACGTCAAAAGAACATGATTCAGACCAAAATCTCACAAACCCCAGAAAGAGGGCCAAATGAAACCAAACTCACCAATTTTCCTGAAAGAGGGTTCAAAATAAAAATTATAAACATGCTTATGGAGGTACAGAAAAATATTCAAGAACTCAGGAATGAATTTAAGTCAGAGATTCAATCATTAAGAAATTCCATATCTGAAGTGAAACATACAGTGGAGGGATTTAAAAGAAGATTAGATTTAGTAGAAGAGATGGTAAATGGAATAGAAATTAGAGAAGAGGAATACAAAGAAGATGAGGCACAGAAAGAAAAAAGGATCTCTAAGAATGAAAGACTATTGAGAGAACTGTGTGACCAATCCAAGGGAACAATATTCGCATTATAGGGGTAGCAGAAGAAGAAGAGAGAGAAAAAGGGATGGAAAGTGTCATTAAAGTTATTGCTGAATACTTCCCCAATCTGGGAAGGAGATAGTCTCTCAAGCTATGGAGGTGCACAGATCTCCAAACACAAGAGACCCAAGGAAGACAACATCAAGACATATAATAAATACAATGGCAAAGATCAAGGATAAAGATATTTTAAAAGCAGCTAGAGAGAGAAAAAAGATCACATACAAAGGAAAACCCATCAGGCTACCATCAGACTTCTCAACAGAAACATTACAGGCCAGAAGGGAGTGGCATGATATATTTAATGCAATGAAGGAGAAGAGCCTTGAACTAAGAATACTCAACCCAGCAAGATTATCATTTAAATTTGAAGGAGAGATAAAACAATTTTCACATAAGCAAAAGCTGAGAGAATTTACCTCCCACAAACCAACTCTACAGTGCATCTTGAAGGGACTCCTATAGATGGAAGTATTCCTAAGGCTAAATAGATGTCATCCAAGTGAAGACAAAGAGTACAGAATCTGATTCATAACATACAAAGAATGGAGGAGGAAGAAAAAAAGAAACTTTAGGTTGTGTTTGTAATAGTATATGAAGTAAGTTAAATTAGGCTGTTAGATAGTAAGGGAATTGCCCTTGAACCTTTGGTAACCATGAATCTAAAGCCTGCAATGCCAATAAGTAGACCTATTGATAATCACCTTAAATGTGTATGGACTGAAGGCACCAATCAAAAGACATAGATATACTGAATGGATAAAAAAACAAGACCATTCTATATGCTGCCTATAAGAGACTCACTTCAAACACAAAGACATACACAGACTGAAAGTAAAGGGATGGAAAAAGATATTTCATGCAACTAATAGGAAAAAGCAGGAGTTGCAATACATGTATCAGATAAAATAGACTTCAAAACAAACAAACTCACAAGAGACAAAGAAGGACATTACATAATGATAAAAGGGTGAGTCCAATAAGAAGATATAACTATTATAAATATCTATGCACCCAACACAGGATCACATACATATGTGAAACAAATACTACGATAACTAAAGGGGGAAATAGAATGCAATGCATTCATTTTAGGAGACTTCAACACACCACTCACTCTGAAGGACAGATCAACCAGACAGAAAATAAGTGTAGAGACAGAGGCACTGAACAGCATATTAGAACAGATGGACCAGCAGACAACTACAGAACACTTCATCCAAAAGCAACAGGATACACATTCTTCTCAAGTGCACATGGAACATTTTAAAGAATAGATCATATATTAGGCCACAAAGAACCTCAGTAAATTCAAAAAGATTGAAAGAAGAAGAATCCCAAATGAACAATCTAACTCACAATTAGTGAAACTGGAAAAGGAAGAACAAATGAGGCCCAAAATCAGTACAAGGAGGGACATAAAGATTAAAGCAGAAATAAATTAAATTGAGAAAAATAAAACAATAGAAAGAATCAGTGAAAGCAGGAGCTGGTTCCTCAAGAAAATAAACAAAATAGATAACCCTCTGGCCATACTTATCAAGAAAAAAAGAGAGTCTACACACATAAACAGAATCAGAAATAAGAAAGGAAAAATCACTACAGACACCAAAGAAATACAAAGAATTATGAGAGAATACTATGAAAAATTATATGCTAACAAACTGGATAACATAGAAGAAATGGACAACTTTCTAGAAAAATACAACCTTCCAAAGCTGACCCAGGAAGAAACAGAAAATCTGAATAGACCAATTAACAGCAAAGAAATTGAATGGGTAATCAGAAAACTACCTAAGAACAAAACTCCTGGACCACAGGGTTTCACTGCCGAATTTTATGACACATAAGTGAAAACCTAATACCCATCCTCATTAAAGTTTTCCAAAAAGTAGAAGAGGAGGTTATACTCCCAAACTCATTCTACAAGGCCAACATCACTCTAATATGAAAACCAGGGAAAAACACCACAAAAAAAAAACAAAATTACAGACCAATATCCCTGATGAACAGAGATGCACAAATACTCAACAAAATATTAGGAAACCAAAATAAAAATATGTAAAAAAATCATCCATCATGATCAAGTAGGATTTATTCCAGGGATGCAAGCAATGTACAACATTCAAAAATCCAACAACATCATCTACTACATTAACAAAAAGAAGGACAGAAACCAAATGATCATCTCCATAGATGCTGAAAAAGCATTCGACAAAATTCAACACTTATTCATGAAAAAAACTCTCAACAAAATGGATATAGAGGGCAAGTACCTCAACATAATAAAGGCCATATATGACAAACCCACAGCCAACATTATACTTAACAGCAAGAAGCTGAAAGTTTCCTTTAAGATCTGAAACAAGGCAAGGATGCCCACTCTCCCCACTTTTAATCAACATAGTTCTGGAGGTCCTAGCCACAGTAATCAGACAACATATAGAAATGAAAGACATCCAGATTGGCAAAGGAAGAACTCAAACAGTCCCTGTTTGCAGATAAAATGATATTGCACATAAAAAACCTTAAAGAATACACTCCAAAACTACTAGATCTAATATCTGAATTCAGCAAATTTTGGGATACAAAATTAATACACAGAAATCTGTTGCATTCCTATACACTAACAATGAACTAGCAGAAAGAGAAATCAGGAAAAAAAT
Organism: Smutsia gigantea; assembly: GCA_032199065.1. Classification (NCBI taxonomy): domain Eukaryota; kingdom Metazoa; phylum Chordata; class Mammalia; order Pholidota; family Manidae; genus Smutsia; species Smutsia gigantea. The sequence goes on along the minus strand of JAVSCE010016940.1, from coordinate 182,591 downwards.
TCCATTCATAATCACATCAAAAAGATTAAAATACCTAGGAATAAACATAACTAAGGATATGAAAGGCCTATACCCTGAAAACTACAAGACACTCTTAAGAGAAATTAAAGAGGACACTACTAAATGGAAATTCATCCCATGGTCTTGGCTAGGAAGAATTAATATTGTCAAAATGGGCATTGTGCCTAAAGCAATCTACAGATTCAATGCAATCCCTATCAAAATACCTGCAGCATTCTTCAGTGAACTAGAGTAAATAGTTCTAAAATTCATATGGAACCACAAAAGACCCAGAATTGCCAAAGCAATCCTGAGAGGGAAGAATAAAGCATGGGGAATTACACTCCCTGACTTCAAGCTCTACTACAAAGCCACAGTAATCAAGACAATTTGGTACTGGCACAAGAACAGACCCATATACCAGTAGAACAGAAAATAGAGCCCAGATATAAACCCAAGCATATATGGTCAATTAATATATGATAAAGGAGCCATGGATATACAATAGGGAAATGACAGCCTCTTCAACAGGTAGTGTTGGCAAAACTGGACAGCTACATGTAAGAGAATGAAACTGGATTACTGTCTAACCCCATACACAAAAGTAAACTCAAAATGGATCAGCGACCTGAATGTAAATCATGAAACCATAAAACTCTTAGAAAAACATATAGGCAAAAATCTCTTGGACATAAACATGAGCAACTTCTTCATGAATATATCTCCCCGGGCAAGGGAAACAAAAACGAAAATGAACAAATGGGACTATATCAAACTAAAAAGCTTCTGTACAGCAAAGGATACCATCAGTAGAACAAAAAGACATCCTACAGTATGGGAGAATATATTCATAAATGACATATCCAATAAGGGGTTGACATCCAAATTATATAAAGAGCTCACACACCTCAACAAACAAAAAGCAAATAAGCCAATTAAAAAATGGGGAGAGAAGCTGAACAGACCCTTCTCCAAAGAAGAAATTGAGATGGCCAAAAGGCACATGAAAAGATGCTGCACATCACTAGTCATCAGAGAAATGCAAATTAAAACCACAATGAGATATCACCTTACACCAGTTAGGATGGCCACATCCAAAACACAAACAACAACAAATGTTGGTGAGGATGTGGAGAAAGGGGAACCCTCCTACACTGCTGGTGGGAATGTAAATTAGTACAACCATTGTGGAAAGCAGTATGGAGGCTCCTCAAAAAACTCAAAATAGAAATACCATTTGACCCAGGAATTCCACTCCTAGGAATTTACCCTAAGAATGCAGCCGCCCAGTTTGGAAAAGATATATGCACCCTTATGTTTATCACAGCACTATTTACAATAGCCACTAAATGGAAGCAACCTAAGTGTCTATCAGTAGATGAATGGATAAAGAAGAGGTGGTACATATACACAATGGAATATTATTCAGCCATAAGAAGAAAAAATATCCTACCATTTGCAGCAACATGGATGGAGCTAGAGGGTATTATGCTCAGTGTAATAAGCCATGTGGAGAAAGACAAGTATCAAATGATTTCACTCATCTGTGGAGTGCAAGAATGAATAAAAAACTGAAAGAACAAAACAGCAGCATACTTACAGAATCCAAGAATGGACTAACAGTTACCAAAGGGAAAGGGACTGGGGAAGATGGGTCGGAAGGAGGGATAAGGGGGTAAAGGGGCTATTACAATTTGCACTAATAATGTATCGGGGTGGGGTGGGGTGGGGGAAGGCAGTACAACACAGAGAAGAAAAGTAGTGACTCTGTAACATCTTACTACACTGATAGACAGTGACTGCAATGGGGTATGTGGTGGGGACTTGATAATGGGAGTCTAGTAACTGTAATGTTGCTCATGTAATTGTATATTAATAATAGCAAAAATATATATATATATATAAGAAAAAAGAGAATAAACATGAAATTTCCAATCCGTTATACCCAATGGTCTTAAATATCAAGGAGTTCAAAATGAACAAATAAACAAGTAGTTAAGTTCCCCTCATCTCTCAATAGTCTCCTCCAAATATGTATGATGTTTGGAATGTATATAATTATTGGGGATTCGTTCATATGCTGTCTTAAACATTTTTCTCTGTATCTTTTTTCATGCAGTATTATGTGTTCCCATCTGTATTTTGTCATAAATCGTGTCTCTATACAATGGCTAATTAAATCAGGTTAGTGTACTTACCAACAGTGTGATCATCTGTAAACTAACTAGTCTAGAGCATGAGAAATACCCCAGCCTGGGTCAAAGAAGTTCATCACAGGCAGTAAAAAAATCCAGAGATTTTGCAATTTTGTGAATATACATGTAGAGGCAGTTTCTTCACAGTTTTCTCACAGTTTGCCATTAACAAGTAAGGTGCTAATAATTATAGCTTATTTCATCATGGAATATAGCATTCTTTCTTTTTTCCCCCAACTTTATTGAGGAATAATTGATGAATCTAACTCTACGTATTTAAATTATACAATGTTATGATTTTACATGCATATACATGGTGAATGGAGCCAGATCAAGTTAATTAAAACATCCACAACCTCAAAGAGTTTAATAATGTGTGTGTGTATGTCTATGTGTGTGTGTGTGATCTCAGCAACTTTCAAGTATACGATACCTTATTATTATCATCATCATGCTATACATTAGCTCCCTCAATGTATTTTTAAAACTGAAAGTTTGTGACCTTTGATGTACATCTCCCTTACCCCCTCCTTGATGCCTGGCAAATGCATGCTATTTCCTAGTTCTATGAAATATTTTTTTAATTCCACATATAAATAATAACATACAGTATTTGTGTTTTCTGTCTGGTTCATTACTCTCTCATAATGGCCGTAATGTCTCTACATGTATATCCACAAAATTGCCAATTCCCTAATTAGTGATTTTGGGTGAAATTTTTTTACTCCATTATGATAGTGTAATGTATTCATCCATGTTGTCACAAATGGCAGGATTTCCTTCATTTTTATTGCTGAAAAATATTCAGCCTTAATATATATATACATATTCATTTTTAAATACATATAAATAGGCATTAACCCCAACCAGATATATTGTTTGCAAATATTTTCTACCATTCTATAAGTTGACTTCTCATTTATTGATTGTTTCTTTTCCTGTCAGAAGCTCTTAGTTTAATGTAGTCCCACTTTTTAATTTTAGCTTTTGGGCATCTGGAACAAGAGGCCATCTAGGCAGTTTCCATATCTTTACTACTGTGAATTATGCTGCAGTGAGCATGAGGGTGCATACATCTCCTTGAGATATTGATTTCCTTTCCTTCAGGTATATACCCAAGAGTGAGATTACTGGATTATTTGGTTGTTCTATTTTTAATTTGGGGGGAAAACTATACATTTTTCTACAATGGCTGTACCAATTTACAATTTCATCAACAGTATGTAAGGGTTCTCTTTTCTCCACATCCATACCAACATTTGTATCTCTTTTGCTTTTGATAATGGCCATCCTTACAGGTGTGAGGTCATATATCCTTGTGATTTTGATTTGCATTTCCTTGATAATTAATGATGTCAAGCAATTTTTCTTATACTTATTGGCTATTTGTATATCTTCTTTGGAAAAATATCTAGTTATGTCCTTTGCCACTTTTTTAATTTGGTTATTTGCCTTTTTGCTGTTGAATTGCATGAGGTCTTTATAAATTTTAGATATTAACCCTTGATTAAATATATTGTATACAAATATTTCTCCTATTCTGTAGGTTGACTTTTCATTTATCAATTGTTTCTTTTGCTGTGAAGATGTTTTTAGTTTGATGTAATCCTTCTTCTACACGTGGATGTCCAGCTTTCCTAGCATCATTTATCGAAGAGACTATTCTCTCACTATTGCTTGTTTATAGTGCCCTTGAGAATTAGTTGACCATGTATGTGTGGGGTTATTTCTGGGCTCTAGTCTATTCCATTGGTCTATGTGCCTATTTTAGGTATAAATAATAGAGTTTTGACTAGTATAGCTTTGTAACAGAATTTTAAATCGGGGAGTTGTGATGACTACAGTTTTATTCTTTCTGAAGATTGCAGTGACTGTTCATGGTTTTTTTGTGGCTTTTTTTTTTTGGTACCAAATTTCTTTATTTAAAGAAATGGTACAAATGAAAGGACATTTTTGTGTTTTTTTAATTCTTTTTTTTCTGTGGCAAATTTTAAGATAGTTTTTTCCTATTTCTGTGATAAGTGATACTGGACTTTTGATAAGAGATTGCATCAAATCTATAGATTGCTTTCAACAGTATGAATATTTTCACAGTTGTAATTCTTCTCCAGAACAATGAAATGTTTAATGATAAATTTAGCTAAAGAGGTTAAAGACCCATGCACTGAAAACTATAATTAAGTGATGAAAAAATTGAAGAAGACACAAATAAATGGAAAGGTATCTGTGTTTTTGGATAAAATTCTTTCTTAGGTGCATGGAGATCTGAAGCCCTCAGACCCACATATAAATTTATTGGACATTCAGTGGGTCTAATACCTTTACGTTTTAATTATGAATTAAAAATGGAGGAAGAGTGTGGATTTCTGGACAAATGTACCAAAATCAAATACAGAAAAAAACAATCAGAAGTGATAATATTCAGATTTTATCAGCTTTAGCAACTTGGATTTTGGAATCATGTAAAATGAAAAGTATGGGGCATTGCTCCAAACTACATATGAATATAGTTCTTGTGATTATTAAATTAAGTGCCTACTCTTTGAATCCATACAGAAATTTATAAATATATACATATACAAATTTATGACATACTATATGGATTTGATATATATATATATATTTGAACAATAATAATTTAAGTTGTAGATGAGTTATAATTTTACAAGGAAATAGTAAACTCAAAATTTACTATAGGACTAAAAATATACTACATCTAATAGAGAATGGCTCTTAGAGGAAGAACTGATATAAAAGAAAGAAAAATCAAGGAAAGAGTACAAAAGTTATGCTACCATATGTCAATGGAAAGACAGGGCTCCTATAATCCACAGTTAAAAAATGAAAACAAACCTATTCTGTAATGTCCTACAGTGATAAAATTGATGCACTGCAGTCCCAGTGAAAGCTTTATGCTTTCTTCCTCAATTAAAAGTATATTTGAGCATACATCACAATTCACCATGTGGATAAATATGACTTCTGTGAAGAAAGACAGATTTGATAGTGATATACTTCTGAATTTCTTTTAAACTTTATATTCCTTTGCAAAGCTCTTTTAAACTTGTGTGTTGTAGAGAACTAATTAGAATGATAGTTCAAAAAAGGACAACAGACTAGAGGATTTAAAATTCTAATGGGACTGCACTTTGTTAGCATTTTTATGATTAAATTAAATGATATATTATGTAGCTATATTGGAATTTAAGACTTAAATAGTATGAAAAAATAAAATTTACAGATCTGTGGCTGTTAGTGATTTACTTTATTTCCATTAAACTGTGAAAAATAGAGATTATACCTATACCTTGCCATAAGCAATATCCCAAGTGATGTCAGTAATGTTTCATTTGAAATAATGGTGTCAGTTATTATGTTTATTTTCATGACTAATTATGGTCTTTTCAAAACAAAATGTAAGGCATAATAAAACAGCATAAAAGGATAATCCAGGAATGACAGATAAACAGTAACATATCACCAGCAGGAGAGTTTCATTCCAAACCTAGTCTAAAGATTATGGCGGTCCCTAGAATTAAATAAGAAGACAAATCACTGTAAAACTTGTCTGAAATGTCATCAGACACCGGAATTTGAAGGTCTTATTCTGAAGAACATGTCTAAAAATAAAAGTCCATCTATGGTCCCAGCATTATGGTTTCATAATCTTCTTGTACAAATAGTATCCAGAAATGCTACATGTAATCACTCAGTACAATTTGATTCAATCACAAGCTAATTTAATAAAAATGTGATTTCACTAGAATGACTATTTCAAAGCATAGTCTTTCTGTTCAGGGAAATTAAGTTAACAGAGTTAGTAAAGTCTATTTTGGTTATGCCCAAATTTGACTTATTCATAGTAAAGCTAATTACATCTTCCATCCTTGTGGAACTGATATTACTTGTTTTATTTTTGACACCTGAATTTTAAAGTGTCTCTTTATTTTGGGGGGTTGGAGGGTGAAATTGTAAGCCTAACTGGCAAAACTAAATTGTTAAAAGCACATTTGGAACAGTTTTAGGCTACCATTAGTCATCATAATGTAGAAGTAATTAATGATATTGTCGTACCTGAACATTAACTCTTCTCCCTTTAAAAAGCAAGGAAGAAAGAAAAATGTAGTGAATTTGTAAATGTGGTACCTCTTCAAATGGGTATGGAGCTCAAAATGAGCTTCAGTTTTCATAGGATTGAGGATCTAATTTCATTTTATATTTTCAGTGAAGTTACTGTACCATTCATTTCTTCTCATAATTACTGCTTAAATAAGGAAAAGAGTTGGGGTGGGAAGAGAGTCATTAATAAGGTGATAGCTTTCATTGGTATGTACATTAAGCTCCTATCATAATGTAGGATGTCTACACTAAACAAAAATAATTAGTAGTGTTTTAATTCAAATAAACTAAAACAACACTATGTCCCCAAAGTGGTTAAAGAACATTTATCTCTAGTCCTGTCATCAGCCCACAGTTCTGTCTGTGGGCTAAATGTGAGGCTGAATTTAGATAAAGCCTCCAATGATTTTGATTAAAATTACCTTACTTCCAGAAGCAAGTAGAAAAGTCAAGATGGAAAAAAATTTGCCAATATTTTCAAGAAGATTGTTGATAAATATAATCTCTTGGCATTGTGATAGCTCTCTACCATTGTTTTCTTCAATACAGTCAACTCTATATGGATTACTAATGTATTATTAATCAACATATTAGGCTCTTTTACAGATGGAATATATATATATGTTTAACAACAATGATCCTGTTAATTGTTTCATGATGATATTGATGACTAAAAATGTAATGATGAGCTATTACTGGCAAAAAAAATAACTCAGTTTGTGGCTACTGGAATTTTGTTGAAACCATGAAAGGTACTAATTGAAAGTGAAGTTTTCAGTAATATACACTTACTTGCCTTGACAGTCAAAGATGCTTTGTTTTTATAATTGCATTCTTTTTTAAATGTCATGAAAATTAATTCAGTCAAGCTTGGTATGTCTCATATAGAAAAAGAAATCTCACTCCTGAGAGGAAGTAAAAATAAGAAGAGGAAATATCTAAATCAAGCCTTCTCTAATCACACTGAAACTTGAAAATAATAAAAAGTAGTGTTTTTAATTTTCATTCTAGCACTTCTCCATAAACCTTAGCAATCACAATGAAATGTATTTTGAGTAATAACTTTACAAAAATGTGAGTGAAAGATAATTCGCTTTATACAGTTGTGAATCCTAGAAAATATTTTTAACTCCTCTGTGTCTTAGAGCTATCTTATTCTTTCATAATCAAAATTCTAATTCTTTTTCATTTCAAATATGGATATATAAATTCTTGTGGTCAGTAAATAAAAACTGAGTGACTGTCTGGTCTGAGAAATCTTACTGCATCTTTCACTGTCCTTCAACTTCAGGCCTTTTTTTTTTTTTTAAAAAAAGATGGTATTTTCACACTCTAGGTATGTTAAAGGAGAGGTTTTTTTATTAAAAGTTAAGAATTTTTTATTATTCTTATTTAGTAATTATCATTGTAATTACTTCATTGCCTAGAATAATTTAGTTTTGGGTCTGTAAATATTGCTAGCATTTTCTTAAAGGTACTCACCTAGTAATTAAAGGAAATCAGAAATTGATTCTCTACATTTCTAATTTTTAGTTCTTTATTTTTAAGTCATACATAGTCTAAAAAACAACATTTTTGGCATTTAAAAGAATATTTAAATATCTAGAAAACAGAGGTCCATTTTAAAGATTTAATTAGTTGTAAGAATTTTTATAAAATAAGATTAAATTAAAATATTTTCATTGTTTTAAAAGAAATACATCTCCTTTACCACTAGTTCTTTACTACTAACATGATGGTTTATTTGTCCAATTTTTGTGTACTTTCAAAATAGAATTTTTACTCATTGTTTTTATTTGGGAAGCTGAATAAAAAATTGTCAAATTGTCTATATATTTAAGTGGGAATGAGGTAAACTCCAAACATAAAATTCTTAATATATCTTTTATTTAATAGAGATAGATTTTGTTTGGAAATCTTATGATTTTAAGTTTAAATAGCTGAGAGTAAGCTTCAGGATCCAGTATTTAATTATGGCTGCTATTTCACTTTTTCAAAAGTCTATGTATGAGTGTGTGTGCTCAAGTTGTGTGTGTCTGTGTGTATTCATATGTCCCTAAATGTGTGTCTGCATATATGTTAATATTTATTACATATGATATAGAATATATAACATGTAATTATATTCAAGTACGAAGATAATAGTTATAGAATGCCAATTTTATATTCTCAGTTGTAAAACTAATTTGCTTTTGTATCTTTATTATATGGATATTCAGAATAAAAAAAAAGGTATATTGTATTCTAGAATGTAGGCAGGAAATAAATGAACTGAGCTGAGATCACCTTATAGTGCCAGACAGTAGGGAAACACCCTGCTCAAAAAACAATTACAATGATGGAGGTATGTCACAGAGGCACAGAAACCAACTAAAAGAGCTGCCAGTGGTCAAAACTATAAAATTTGAGCAATAAAATACAATAGTATTTGATAATAATCTAAAGTATAAAGTAAATATCCATGAATCCATGCAGATATAAATAAACAAATGATGGGCAGGAATAGGCAATCTTCCATACAGAATTTATGTGAGTATCCTGCCCTCTAGAATGCGGAGCACACATTCATTAACTATGGGCTGTGCATAATCACTTTATTCCAAAAAAGTACAATGTAGAAAAAGGGAAAAAAGTGTAACTTTATGGTAGAGAAAACTGACAAACACTATCTCACCCAGGTCAACATCAACACTGATAAATCACATTGATAGTATGTACCCATGATATGATGAGAATAGCATTTTACCACTAGGGTCATCCTCCCTAAAGCTTGTAACTTCAGTGCAATCATGATAAAAATACAGGGGCAATCCCAAATGTAGGTTATTGTATAAAATTCCTTATCAGCAGCCCTCAAAATTGTCAAGATCACCAAAAACATACAAAGTGTGAGCAAATGTCATAGCCAAGGACCAAAAGGCAAATGAAAACTAAATAAAATGTATCTTGGATGGGATTCTGGCATAGTAACAGGACACAGGTAAAAATTCATGAAATCTGAATAAGATATGGGCTTTAGTTAATAATAATGTATCAATACTGGTTCAGTAACTGTGACAAATGTATCACATTAATGTGTTAGATGTTAATAATAGGGGACACTGGCTGTGGTGTATATGAGAATTCTCTGTACTATCTTTACAAATTTTCTGTAAACCTAAAGCTCTTCTAAACAAATTTGATTAAAATGTTATTGATCATAATTGTAGGCTTAACAAAAATTGACTTTCCTCCAATGTTAAATATTAAAACTAAATATTTAATATTTAAACAATATTCCTTGTGCTAGAATTAGGGGATAAAAAAGGTCAGTCACACAGTATTCATCACTTTCCTCATAGACAAATATCACAAATAATTTAAAGTACATAATTTCCAGAAAGAATTTTAAAATTTCTATTATGAGAATATTACTTTACTATTAATTCCAGTAAAAATAACTGTTTTAATTAGACATTTTGACTATGGTAGGAAAAGTCACTATAGTGTGAAATAGGGGCAGGGCAAAATATGGAAATTTATAGTGGGTCACTCAAAACCTGCAGCCTTGTATTGTAGCTCTGGGGGGAAGGGTGTTCCTGGCTTAGGCCAAGTGCTCTGTGAAACCAATAAAACTGAAATAAGTCAAAGGAAAGTGAAGGTTGGGAGAAAGGCTTTTATTCCTTATAGACGCTAGTCAGGCTTGGCAACATCCATCTCCTCAGGCTGCAGCTCACATTCTGTTTCCCTTGCCTGCCCCTTCCACCAGGAACTCTATGGGTGATCCCTTGGTGACTGGCAAACACCAGACCAATTACATACCAGGAACAGAGGGGAGGAGAGAATGGCCGTTTTCTCTCCACCCCTTGCCCAGATAGTAGGGAGACTCTGCAGCAGTAAACACCTATTGATATGTAAATGAACTAAGCCTAGGCATGAGATTCTGGAAATTCTGCTGTTTACCCCACAAGTCTCAAAGTATATTATTATTCTATTTGTCCTCGAGCTAAATTACTTTCACTTTGAGACAGATAAATGAGGTACTTTTCCATTTGATTATTATTAGAAGTAAACAGTGTTTCTGCTCTGGTAAAATCTTATAAGGTATGATTCTAAATGATCAATAAATGAAGATAAAAAAATTTAAGACATAAGTTAGTAGTTTCAATATTTTTGCTTTCCCCAATAGCCCAGGATGAATAGAATAAAATACTTTTATACTGACCCATTTCAAATGTAACAGCCCAAACTGTTTAAGATCTAAAGTATGAACATAGTAGAAAGTGCACTACTATTTTAATCCAATACAAAATTTAACAAGAGTTCATCCTTACAGTACTACAGCAATAGTCCTAGAAATCTGCACATTTCTTTTTATCTTGTAAGCTTATTTTCTGCCTCTGTCATTTTTCCTTCCCATATTGGCTGCAAATACTTTCTGCTTTGATCTTAATGTCTCCAAAACATGTTCTTTTAAGTACTTTGTTTTTGTGTTTCTACTGAATCATCTTTTTAAATGTCAGATATTTACATGTATTTTTTGCAATGCAGTTTTCAGAAAATACTGGTTGGGAAATTTAAGAAGTGCTTACTCCCACTCACTTAGTAGCTATGTGCTGCAGGCCAAACATAATTAAATTTATTGCAGTCATCTGAATACTAGACTCTTTTCTAACAGATTAGCGTTAAAATGCCAGAAAAAATGAGCCAAGCTGACACTGCTAGATAAAAACCATTGGTAAGCTTTCTTTATTTCTGCTCTAGCAAGACCCTTTCAATTCTGAATTCCTAAGAGTTCATCAAGGTCTGTGTAGAAGCATTGACAAACTATACTGAAATACAAAATTTGGGTATTTTTTGTTTTAATTTTTTTCTAGCTAACTCAGGTACTTGTACCATTAAGCCAGAAGCTCAATATTCTCTTCCCTATTCTTAGCACAAATAATTTATCATTTTGCAACCTCATACTCTTTTTAATTTTGTAGATTCTTTACTTCTTCTTACAGTATTTTACTAGGATGGTACTTTCACTTATTTAATCATTCACCATATGTTTATTAAATACAGATTATATGACAGGTATAGTATGAAGTGCTAAGAATATTTTTAAAACCCGGAAAACAGAATCCTGTATGGCAAAGAGATCATGATCAAATGGAATAGATAACTAAATAGATAATTAGAGTACAATATGATACTGAAATAACTAATTGAAAAACAAGCAACATACTTAAGGTTCTTGTCTTCATCTTTCCTGTCTATTGTCTAATATATTTTTGACTCTTGAAACTTTCCCTTAGCCTTTCTAAGGTTATAGGCATCATCCCACTCAAATTAAAAACAGTAGTAACAATCAGGACAGGCATGTCAACAGGGATTTTTGTGAAATTATGAGTTCCAAATGAGATCTTCATTGGTCTTAATTTCAAAAATTAGGGCTGCCAGTATTTGCCTGGATCCTCAGTAGTATGTTATGAAGAGTGCTCTGGATCAGGGTAGATACTCTCACAGTATATTTCAGTTCTGTTCATTCGCCAGTGAGCCCTATTCTAACTATACTTTCCTTTCACTTGTACTGCTACCAACAATAATAGTTTTTATTGAAAAATACGTCCGTTTTGGAGTCAGAAGAACCTGGGCTATAGTCTAGCTTCATCACGTAGTTGAATGAGACACTAGTTGAGGAAAATTATTAAGACTCCCTGAGGGTCTGTGTTGTGTCTTATTTTAAAACACTGGTTCTTAATCAGGCATAATTTTACATCCCAAAGACATTTGGTACCATCTAGACACATTTTTGATTCTCACAACTAGAGAGGTGCTATGGATAGCTGGTGGATAGAGCCAGATAGGCTGCTAAACATTCCATATTAAACAGGATAGCCCATCAACAAAGAATTATTGAGCCCCAAATGTTAATAATACTGCTGTTGAGACACCTTTTGTATAAGTTTGCTGTATACAAAATACCATAGATGGGGAGGCTTAAACACAAAAAAATTTACTATCTCACAGTTGAAAGCTGGGAGCCCAAAATTAGCAGCAGGGTTGAGTTGTTATGAGGCCTCTCTCCTTGGCTTCCTGACAGTCTCCCTCTTGCTGCACCTTCACATGTTCTTACTGTGTGAATGTATCCCTGGTGTCTCTTCCCTTTCTTGTATGGACACCAGTCATAATGGATTAGAGTCTTAGCCTAATGACCACATTTTAACTTAATCACCTCTTTAAAGGGCTCATTTTAACTAGATTACCTCTATCTCCAAATGCAGTCATATTCTGAGGAACTGGGGCTTGGGATTTCAATATATGAAATTTGAGGACACACAGTTCAGACACAAATATCCTTGTTGAGAGCACTGACTGGTTTCAAATCCCAAATGGACTTTAGAAAATGTATTCAAACTTTAAAGTGTAAGAATTTCCTCATCTGTAAAATAATATTGCTTATTTCATTGATATGATTTGAGGATTAAATTAACACATGCAAAGTTTAGAGAAGATATTTTTAACATGAATGCTTTTGAAGGAATAGCTATTTGTCATTGGACATGTGATCTTTGAAATAGGAAGTCCCATTATATAATGATACATGATTAAATAAGGTTATTTTCAAAGTACTTCTTATTGTCTATCATATGCAAGTACTTAATAAATATAGATTCCCCTTCCATTTTTCTTACTGATTCTGTGTACACAGAAGCTAGGAACAGTATTAAAATGATATTAGACAAGAGAAAAAAACACCTATAACAGGAGGCATCAAAAGATGCAAAATTTAGAAATACAATGAGAGGGCTCAAGATGGCGGCATGAGCAGGGTGGTGGATATCTCCTCCCAAAACCATATATATTTTTGAAAATACAACAAATACAACTATTCCTAAAAGGGAGACCAGAAGATACAGTACAACAGCCAGGCTACAGCTACATCTGCGAGAACTCAGCACCTCATGAAAGGGGTAAGATACAAAGCCGTGACCTGGCAGGATCCGAGCACTCCCACCACCCCAGCTCACCAGCAGGAGGAAAAGGAACAGAGTGGGGAGGGTGTGGAAGCACAGGACTGCTAAATTACCAGCCCTGGTGATCTGCACCGGGAGCACAGACACACATCGCATGGTGTACTGGATATTAGAGAAACGGAAGGACAGGATCTGAGACTGAGACTGCGAGCAGGTCCTCACAGCCAGCTCCCCTGGGACAAAAGAAAAGAGGGCACTTTTTAAAAGTCTTAAAGGGACAAGGGCCCAACAGCTTAACAAAATTGTCCCAGCACACTCAGCACAGCAGGCTGGGAATCTTGAGGAATTTTGGGCCCCCAAACCACCTGCCAGGTAAAGCAGCCCTGAAGCACCTCACAGTGATAAGCAGCCTTCCATTCGTTCCCCTCTGACCGGCGCTGCAAATGGACCAGCTGACCCGCCACAGCTATGGAGCAGCCAGGGAAGGGCCTGGCCCACAGCAATCACACAGAATCTCCTCCTGGTTGGCGTGCAGCTAACTGGGATGGGTTGCAGAAGCCAGAGCAAGGTCTGGAAGGTTCAAAGGGGCCCATCCTTGCTGCAGAACATACCCGGCATGGCTGCAACCCCCCACAGTGCTCTAGGCTAGCCTGAGGGTGGCCCTGCCCATGGCAGCTCAGGGGATTATCCCAGAGACTGCCTCCCAGTGTGTGGGTAACTAGCACAGGCAGCGGAAGCCAGAGAAAGGTCCACAAGTCGCAAAGGGGCCCATCCTTGCTGCAGAACACACACGGCGTGCCTGCCACACCCTCACAGTGCTCTACACTAGCCTGAGGGTGGTCCTGCCCATGGCAGCTCAGGGGATTATCCCAGAGACTACCTTTGGTGTACAGTAACCAGCACAGGCTGCAGAGAAGGGCAAGGTGAACAACAAGCAGGAAGGGACTTTGTTCTCCCAGCTGACACATGTGTCACATGCCTGCGACCACTTCTGTCGCCATGAAAAGACAGAAGAATCTAGTCCAGTCAAAAGTCACTCAGAAAACTCCAGAGAGAGGGCCTCGTGGGATAGATTTGAACAATCTCCCTGACAAAGAATTCAAAATAAAAGTCATAACCATGCTGATGGACCTACAGAGAAATATGCAAGGGCTAAGGAATGAAGTCAGGAGGGAGATTACAGAAATGAAACAATCGACTGACAGGCTTAAGACCAGACTGGATGAGGTGCAAGAGACTGTTAATGGAATAGAAATCAGAGAACAGGAATACAGAGAAGCTGAGGCAGAGAGAGATAAAAGGATCTCTAGGAATGAAAGAATATTAAGAGAACTGTGTGACTAATCCAAACAGAACAATATTCACATAATAGGGGTACCAGAAGAATAAGAAGAGAGAAAAAGGGATAGAAAGTGTCTTTGAAGAAATAATTGCCAAAAACTTCCCCAAGCTGGGGAAGGAAATAGTTTTCTCAGACCAAGGAAGCCCACATATCTCCCAACACAAGGGACCCAAGGAAGACAACACCAAGACACATAATAATTAAAATGGCAAAGATCAAAGATAAGGACAGAGTATTAAAGGCAACAAGAGAGAGGAAAAAGATCACCTACGAAGGAAAACCCATCAGGCTATCATCAGACTTCTCAACAGAAACCATACAGGCCAGAAGAGAATGGCATGATATATTTAACGCAATGAAACAGAAGGGCCTTGAACCAAGAATACTGTATCCGGCACGATTATCATTTAAATTTGAGGGAGGGATTAAACAATTCCCAGACAAGCAAAAGTTGAGGGAATTTACCTCCCACAAACCACCTCTACAGGATATTTTAAAGGGACTGCTCTAGATGGAAGCACTCCCTAAGGCTAAAGAGATGTCACCATAGAAAATAAAATCACAGCAAAGAAATCAGATGAAATACAAACTAAAGGCAAAAAATAAAATCAAGTATCCACGAAAACAGTCAAAGGAAACGTAAAAGAGTACAGAATGAAACACCTAGCACACAAAGAATGGAGGAGGAGTAATAAGAAGGGAGAGAAATAAAGAATCATCAGACTGTGTTTACAATAGCTTAACAAGAGAGTTAAGTTAGACTGTTAGATAGTAAAGAAACTACCTTGAACCTTTGGTAACCATGAATCTAAAGCCGGCAATGGCAATAAGTACATATCTATCGATAATCACCCTAATGTAAATGGACTGAATGCACCAATCAAAAGACACAGAGTAATAAAATGGATAAAAAAGCAAGACCCATCTATGTGCAGCTTGCAATAGACTCACCTCAAGCCCAGAGATATACACAGAGTAAAGGTGAAGGGAGGGAAAAAGATATTTCATGCAAACAACAGGGAGAAAAAAGCAGGTGTCGCAGTACTTGTATCAGACAAAATAGACTTCAAAACGAAGAAAGTGGCAAGAGATAAAGAAGGACATTACATAATGATAAAGGGGTCAGTCTAACAAGAAGATATTACCATTATAAATATATATACACTCAACACAGGAGCGCCACCATATGTGAAACAAATAACAGAATTAAAGGAGGAAATAGACAGCAATGCATTCATTTTAGGAGACTTCAACACACCACTCACTCCAAAGGACAGATCAACCAGACAGAAAATAAGTAAAGACACAGAGGCACTGAACAACACATTAGAAAAGATGGACCTAACAGACATCTACAGAACTCTACACCCAAAAGCAGCAGGATACACATTCTTGTCAAGTGCACATGGAACATTTTCCAGAATAGATCACATCCTAGGCCACAAAAAGAACCTCAGTAAATTCAAAAATATTGAAATTCTAACAGCCAATTTCTCAGATCACAAAGCAATAAAACTAGAAGTAAATTGTACAAAGAAAGCAAAAAGGCTCACAAACACATGAAGGCTTAACAACATTATCCTAAATAATCAATGGATCAATGACCAAATTAAAACAGAGATCAAGCAATATATGGAGACAAATGACAACAACAGCACAAAGCCCCAACTTCTGTGGGACGCAGCAAAGCCAGGTCAAAAACGAAATTGTATTGCAATCCAGGCCTATTTAAAAAAGAAAGAACAATCCCAAATCAGTAGTCTAAAGTCACAATTATTGAAATTGGAAAAAGAAGAACAAATGAAGCCCAAAGTAAGCAAAAGGAGGGACATAATAAAGATCAGAGAAGAAATAAATAAAATTGAGAAAAATAAAATAATAGAAGAAATCAATGAAACCAAGAGCTGGTTCTTTGAAAAAATAAACAAAATAAGTAAACCCCTAGCCAGACTTATTAAGAGGAAAAGAGAAGCTGCACACATAAACAGAATCAGAAATGAGAAAGGAAAAATCATGACGGACTGCACAGAAATACAAAGAATTATTAGAGAGTACTATGAAAATCTAAATGCTAACAAGTTGGAAAACCTAGCAGAAATGGACAACTTCTTAAAAAAATAGAACCTTCAAAGACTGACCAAGGAAGAAACAGAAAATCTAAACAGACCAAATACCAGCAATGAAATTAAATCAGTAATCAAAAAACTACCCAAGAACAAAATTCCTGGGCCAGATGGATTCAACGCTGAATTTTATCAGACATATAGAGAAGACATAATACCCATTCTCCTTAAAGTTTTCCAAAAAATAGAAGAGGAGGGGAACACTTCCAAACTCATTCTATGAAGCCAGCATGACTGTAATATCAAAACCAGGCAAAGACCCCACCAAAAAAGAAAATTACAGACCAATATCCCTGATGAACACAGATGCAAAAATACTCAACAAAATTTTAGCAAACCGAATTCAAAAATACATCAAGAGGATCATGCACCATGATCAAGTGGGATTCATCTCAGGATGCAAGGATGATACAGCACTCGAAAATCAATCAATATCATCCACCACATCAACAAAAAGAACAAAAAACACATGATCATATCCATAGATGCTGAAAAAAGCATTCAGCAAAATTCAACATCCATTCATGATAAAAACTCTCAACAAAATAGGTATAGACGGCACTTACCTCAACATAATAAAGGCCATATATGACAAACCCACAGCCAACATCATATTTAACAGCGAGAAGCTGAAAACTTTTCACCTAAAATTGGGAACAGGGATGCCCACTCTCCCCACTTTTATTCAGCATAGTACTGGAGGTCCTAACCACAGCAGTCAAACAACACAAAGAAATACAAGGCATCCAGATTGATAAAGAAGTCAAACTGTCACTATTTGCAGATGACATGATATTGTACATAAAAAACTCTAAAGACTTCACTCTACAACTACTAGAACTAATATCTTAATTCAGCAAAGTTGCTGGATACAAAATTAATACACAGAAATCTGTTGCTTTCCTATACACTAATGATGAGCTAACGGAAAGAGAGATTAGGAAAACAATTCCATTCACAATTGCATCAAAAAGAATAAAATACCTAGGAATAAACCTAACCAAGGAAGTGGAAGACCTATACCCTGAAAACTACAAGACTTTCCTAAAAGAAATTAAAGAGGACACTAACAAATGGAAATTCATCCCATGCTCTTGGCTAGGAAGAATAAATATTGTCAAAATGGCTATACTACCTAAAGCAATCTACAGATTCAATGCAATCCCTATCAAAATACCAACGGCATTCTTCAACAAACTGGAACAAATAGTTCTAAAATTTATATGGAAACACAAAAGACCGTGAATTGCCAAAGCAATCCTGAGAAGGAAGAATAACGCAGGGGGGATTATGCTCCCAGACTTCAAGCTCTACTACAAAGCTACTGTAATCAAGACAGTTTGGTACTGGCACACCAACAGACCCATACACCAGTGGAACAGAACAGAGAGTCCAGATATAAACCCAAGAATATATGGTCAATTAATATATGATAATGGAGCCATGGATATACAATGGGAAATGACAGTCTCTTAAACAGCTGGTGTTTGCAAAACTGGACAGCTACATGTAAGAGAATGAAACTGGATTACTGTCTATCCCCATATACAAAAGTAAACTCAAAATAGTTCAAAGACCTGAATGTAAGTCATGAAACCATAAAACTCTTAGAAAAAAAAATAAACGCAAAAATCTCTTGGACATAAACATGAGTGACTTCTTTATGAACATATCTCCCTGGGCAAGGGAGAATACAGCAAAGTTGAACAAGTCCCACTTGAAAGCTGAAAAGCTTCTGTACAGCAAAGGACACCATCAGTAGAACAAAAAAACATCCTACAGTATGGGAGAATATAGTCATAAATGACATATCCAATAAGGGGTTGACATCCATAATTATATAAAGAGCTCATTCACCTCAACAATTAAAAAGCAAATAAGCCAATTAAAAAATTCGCAGAGGATCTGAACAGACACTTCTCCAAAGAAGAAATTCAGATGGCCAACAGGCACATGAAAAGATACTCCACATCGCTAATCATCAAAGAAATGCAAATTAAAACCACAGTGACATATCACCTCACACCAGTTAAGATGGCCAACATCCAAAACACAAACAACAGCAAATGCTGGCGAGGATATGGAGAAAGGGGAACCCTCCTACACTGCTGGTGGGAATGCAAATGAGTTCAACTATTGTGGAAAGCAGTATGGAGGCTCCTCAAAAAACTAAAAATAGAAATACCATTTGACCCAGGAATTCCACTCCTAGGAATTTACCCTAAGAATGCCGCAGTCCAGTTTGAAAAAGACATATACACCCATATGTTTATTGCAGTACTATTTACAATAGCCAAGAAATGGAAGCAACCTAAGTGTCCATCAGTAGATGAATGGATAAAGAAGAGGTGGTACATATACACAATGGAATATTATTCAGCCATAAGAAGAAAACAAATCCTGCCATTTGCAACAGCATGGATGGAGCTAGAGGGTATTATGATCAGTGAAATAAGCCAGGCAGAAAAAGACAAATATCAAATGATTTCACTCATTTGTAGAGTATAAGAACAAATAAAAAAACTGAAGGAACAAAAGAGAAGCAGACTTACAGAACCCAAGAATGGACTAACAGTTACCAAAGTGATAGGTACTGGGCAGGATGCGTTGGTAGGAAGGGACAAGGGGGAAAAAGGGACATTACGATTAGCAGACATAATGTAGTGGGGGTGCATGGAGAGGGCTGTACAACTCAGAGAAGACAACTCACAATGTTATAGTGATTCTATAGCATCTCACTATGCTGATGGACAGTGACTGTGTCAGGGTATGTGATGGGGACTTGATGATGAGGGGAGTCTAGTAACCATAATGTTGCACATGTAACTGTAGATTAATGATACCAAAATAAAAAATAAAAGATTCAAAATTTAAACTTCTTATCTATTAGATTTTCTTGATATTTAAGTAGAAATATGACTCCTGTACCCTTGAACATAGGTCTATTATTGAATTTGTCTTGAGGCATTGTTTATTTCTTTCCATAACTGCCTTTTTACTGAATTGTGAGTTTCTTCATAAGATACCTTATTTGATGTCTTTGTATTTCCAACTGTTAGCATAGCTCTAGCACATAATAATATAATTAATAATAATCAAATAGATGCATTTTGAATGTTTGAAACAGACTATATACTGTGTTCATCATTTAAAATGGATTAGTTCAACAAGAGTGATTGTATTAGTAAGTATGAATATTGCCACTATATGAACTGTAAAGGATGCAACCTTGAGATGTCGAACAAAAATTTAAAGTCAAGCAATTTGGTTCTTTATTCTATGCTCTTAACCACTACAATGTAAAATAAACTCAATAAATGAAAGATGAATAAAATTACTTAAAATTTGAAAAAAATCATGTACAGAAACTTGAATATGTTAATCTTAGTACTATGTGCTTGCATCCCTGGTGTCTCTTCCCATTCTTGTATGAACACCAGTCATATTGGATTAGAATCTCAGCCTAATGACCTCATTTTAACTTATCCACCTGTTTAAAGGGGTAAAATCAACGTGCCTTGAGAGAAAGCATAAGGAACATTTATATGGTTCTCAAAATTAAAGAAGGTGAGAAGTAATGGAAAAGTGAGCTAAACAGACATCATTCACTGTTTTTGAGTGTAGTTTTGCTATCTTGACCACATTAAATATTAGAAATGATAATTCCATTTTGTGGGAGAGACATGTTTATACCAATTAGTCAAGTGGAGATAGAGAGATATGTCTATAAACATATACATACAGATATTTATAATTATATACATACTTTTAAAATAAAGTTTCAAAATAGCTGTGCTTGGAATTAAATAAAAATTATTTAAGCATAGATCATAGCTGCTCCAAGCAAATTTCAATGCTGAACAATCCATTTGTACATTTTGTATATTGTACATGTATTTGGTGATATCAAGTAATAGCACAAAATAATATTCAGAATGCTTGTTAGATAAATTGTTAAAATTTGTTCTTCCTTCCCAATTACAGTATGTAAAACCTATAAAATCTTCCAAGTTGTTAAGTCTAAGGTCAATACCCAGTTATCATCCTACTTGGCCCATGGACCACATTGAATACAGCTGAGTATTATTTTGCCTTAACAAACTTTTTTCTTTTGTCTTCCAGAAACCAAACCCCCCGATTTCCTTCCTACCTCAATGGTTGCTCTTTTGATCACGTTTATTTTCCTACTTCAAAACTGTTAATTTTAGACACCTTGGTCTTCTAGCTACTCTCCATGTAACAACCACTCCTTCAGTGATCTCATCTAATATTATGACTTTAACATCAATTGTGTAACCATAAATTGAAATCTTATATTTCCCACAAGATTACTATCCTGAATTCAAGGCTTGTATAGTAATTTAAGTTATAAAAATATTATTTCCGTTTTTTTCCTCCCAAAATATGCTCTACACTTAACATTCAGTTACCATTTCAGTAAACTATAACTCATTCCTTTCGATTGTTTAATGTAAAGGCTTTGGAGTTATCCTTTCATTTGTATCTCACATACTTTTTTTTTTGCTGTATTATATATATTTCTTGCTGTATATGTGACAGTATATTCAGCAACAGACCGGAGGTTTATCATTACTATTGTTAACCATCCACCTCTGAGCCACATTATCAGTTAGCTGTTGTTAGTATACCACCCACCACAAAATGTCAGTAACGTATGACAGTAAAGTTTCATTCTTATAAATCTGCTGGTTGATTGGTGTGACTCTGCCCTAGACTGTGGTGGCTGGGCATTAGTGATTGAGGAGAGCTCAGTACAGTGGCTCATCATCATGAATCCCTCATCTTCCTCCTGAGACCCATGTATCAACTAAGGCATGATCTTTTCATAGAGATTACAGAAGCATACAAAACTTAAGTCTCTACAAGATCTCTTAAGGCTTAGGATCAGAATTAGCTAAACCCCATTCCAAGAGGTGGTGTGATACACTCTGCTCATGGGAATATTGCAAGAGTTTTCCTATGGGGAGGAATGAAGTCCTTTGGCCAAGCAGTAATATACAAAAACAATGAGATGAACATAGATCAAGTTAAAAAATACACTGGTCAAGGTGTTGATACTGGCCTTTGTTGTCCAGTAAATCTGCAGAAAAATAAAGCTTATAAATATATATTAGGTAAACGTATATATAATTACATGTATATATTATAGGTGTACATTTATGTTATATAATTTCACTCACACAAGAAATATTTCTCCAATCTTCATTTAACTTATTCACTAGAAAAAATATGATCAGCTATAAATGAGTTTGGTTTTCCATGGTCTTAATTTGTTTTTCTTTTTGTCTTCTGTAGTTTTAAAGACTTTTAATACCTCATATATTTATCTTTAAATCCTTAGCTCTTATTTTAAGCACATATTTTAAACCTGAAGTTTAAAAAACTTATGCTTCTATTGGTTCACACTAGTGCTATGAATACTTTCTAGAGATATAAATAGAACTCCCTTCTGAAAGAAGAAAAGGACCGTTTTATTGTTGTTTTGATTCAAATGGCTTGCATACCATTTTGGAGAACATACTGCTGACAGTCTTTATTTTCAACTCATTATCAGTTTTGCACAGCCCAGCATGTCAGAGTCTAGCGACTATTTTATAAAGATGTGGCTCTTTTCTTAAGAAGAAAAGACAATTATAAATTCTTACAATGTAAAGCACTCCATAATCACTTTATCCCGGGTGTAACATTAATAGAGTTTGTTTAATAAATCAGGTTTATTGCCTATTATAAACCTACGAAGCTGGGTTGCATTATAGCTGCAGTCATATCTGGATGGGGCAGTTTTACCCCTTGATAGCTGCCAGTTGCAAAGACATAAAGATTAGGTAACAAGCCTGGAACATATGCCAATTGCTTTAAAATTGCTATTTTATTACCATTAAATCAGCAAAACTTTGACATGCTATTGGTGGCTTGGAAAATTAAATATGTGATAAACTATTTTTAATTATAGTTTGCCTTAGACGGTTTGCGCTAGGAAGGCACACTATTACTCAGTTCTAGTCATTACGAAAGTGATTGGAATGTAAATATTTTACTGAGTGTGGTGTAGCTCCAGAAACCCACAAAATACATCATGTCTTTTCTACACCAGCAATGATATCCGACAGAGACACCAATAAAGATGGTTTGAATACATAAGTCAGGTTCAGGTTGGAATGACCTTATTAGGTATTCATTTGTTATGTCTGCTATGAAGGAAATAACACCTCCTTTTGGAATAGTCTCCTTCCTTAGATTCAGGAATGCTTGCTCTTGCCAGGACATAGAGTTATCACAGGCCTTTCAAAATTCCAATAACAAACTTAGTTTCTGCTCCTTCATTTTTTTAAATTTATTCATTTCACTAAAATGCATGAGAGGTTGCAAAATGAATAGGCACCCTTTGTTATACTCTAAATTAAAGTGACAAATGCAGATACATGCACACACACACAGCAAGGTAGAAAGAGATTCTCCTTCTTTGTCTGCTGAATTTTCACAAAAGTGGTGCCAACAAGGAAACATTTGATACGGATGAGTGCTACAAATAAACTCTGTTTCATACCCTCCACTTTTTATCCTATGACTCATATATTTATTCGCCACCATCTTGGTGCCAGGCACATTAATCCAGGCTAGTCCCTATAACTCAGTCAATTTATTTTAGATACTTGTCAGAGAAACAGTGGGTGATGCTGATGTTTAAAGCCTGTCTCATGTTATTGCAGTGCGCAGACAGCACTGACTGTGAAACTGAAGGAGACCATATTAATGGCTCTTAGAGAATTAGCAGTTCTTCCACTGTAAACCTCAGAAGCATGCCAAAATGCACTCTCCAAATTCTCTTCTGCAGACCTGATTGGATGTCGAAATATTGGCGTCCATTTATACATGCTTTCTGGCTTGATGTCTGTTGCTGGTACTTCAAATAGTCTCAAGTTCAATTGGTTATGAAAGAAAGCCCTGTCTAGAGCAGTTCCCTGAAGGAAGAGTCATCAGGTAGTATGATGTGATGTGAGGAAATGAGGAGGGAAAAGGAGGATGAATGACAGTGATTATTCAACACGATCTATGTGCCAGACACTTTTGCTCCTTTACTTCATTTACACCATGTTTTTGAATAATCATCTCAAACCTATGACAAAATTTGAATCATATTTAACAGAGCAGTAAACTAAGATTGATTAACATATTTTAAGTCATCTATTTTGAAAAGTAAAATCTGTGTCAAATAATGTCATCAGAATCTAAAAGGACTACTGGGAAATGTAGAAGTACACAATATGAATGTATTGTTAGTTACGAGATTCTGCTGTAAGAGATATTTACTAAAACAAGAAAGGAAAAAGAGCCCTGAACAACTCTATATAACATAAAAGCACCAATTGGAGTAGGAACTAAGACTTAGTTTTGAGGCATATCAAAGGCAAGCTTGAATATACTGTTAAGTTTGAAAATAAATTCATTACATTAAATTGATTACCAAGTAAATTATACGATGTATAATGGACATTTGACCCTAGGGAAGTGAGACAAATGACCCGTACCCTAGGGAGCTGACATTCTAGATTGTGTTAACTATAGTAAATATAAAAACACCCCAGTTTAACAATACAGACCAAATACTGAACCGTATAACATTTGTATTAGTTTTCTATCACTGTTGTAACAAACTACCACCAGCTTAGTGTCTTAAAATACCACACATTTACTTTATTTCTGTTTTGGAGGCTACAAGTCTAAAATTGGTCTTGAAGGTGTTGGTAGGGCTTGCTCCTTCCAGAGGGTCTGTAGGGAATTTGTTTCTTTGCCTTTTCGAGTTTCTTGTCTGCTTTCCCTGGTCCAAGGCCTCTCTGTTTTCAAAGAGCACACCTCCAACTCCTTTTTCTGTGTCCCCTTCTGACTTTGACCCTCTTGCCTTCCTCTTCTAGGAATTCTGTGACAACATTCGGTCCATTGTAAACCAGGGTAACTTCCCTATCTCAAGATTATTAATTACGTTCAAAAAGCCTCTTCTAGAGATTAGGACAGCGGCATCTTTGGGGCCCATTATTTTGTCTTTGAATGCTATACAAATTAGAAGAGGGAAATAAGAAGGTTCAAAGCATTTTCACTACTATACATATTCTTACATTTTTCAATTTACAATGCTTCATCCCTTTATGCATAAAAGCCATTTTAAATGCACTCTCTCTAGCTTTCTGCATTTTAGCCAAGTTTGTTTCAGTTCTTCACATAGACTATGCTCTTTCCTAGGCAAAGGTTTTGAAATTACTGTTCTTGATGCTAAAATACCATTATCACCCCAATACTTCTGTTGTATAACATTTACCAAAGTTTTCATTAAAATTATATTTGTATAATTAGTTTAATTTCCACCCATGCAACTGAAACATAAACTCTGTGGGTGCAGGTATCATGTTTGCCTTGTATGAGAAGACAAGTAAGAGTATCTTTTTTCAATGAATGAATGACTGAATGAAGAATAAAGTAAATAAAACTCTTCCTCAGTGTTATGAACTACAAAATGATAGGAATGCAATCAAATCTGAACAGACTACTTAAGAATATTAATTTTTTCTTCCATTACAGTGCACTCTGACTTTTTTCTTTTTAAGGAGATACCCTATAGAGATTTAAAACAAGAAAATGTTATGGTATACTCAGCAAAGGTCAATGCTCTGCTCTGTGTGTCCCCAAGGCAAAGATTTTAAGAGTGTCTTCCAAAACCTCACAAAGTGGCTTTCATTACCTTGGTAGATTTGCCAGAATCCTGAATCTTGCCCTTTGGTTTAGAAACTGATTTTGTCAGCCCATAGAGGGAAAATTCATCTCTTGGGAGCAGATTTACACTAAATAAGCATATAAGCCTCATGCCAATATATTAATTTCCAGTGAGATACATAAGTGCCACAGGTACTGGAATGGTGAAGTCTCCTTAAATACCCATTATTCCCTCTAAGTGGTCCAATATGTAAGGGAGATAATCCAAATTTTGTTTGGTTAGCACAGATTCCAGATGAAAACAGTTAGTGCTAATGAAATTATATAAATGCAAGATCAACATGTAAGTCATTAAAAAAATTCTTTAGAGGTGTTTTTGGGACCCACCCGACTGCAGAGCCTCTAAATCAGAACACATTCTTGTCAGAGCTTGATAGGCATTGCCAGTATTTCTTCTATGATTTTCCTTTCTTGTGATTATTTAACTGAGTTATGTTTCTCTGTTACGTATATCCTTCATATATGCTGAGATAAATTCTCCACTAATATTTAAGTCCTCTTAGTCCTATGAACCACTTTTTCTTCTTAGATTATTTGTATAACTTTGCTTTACCAGAGTTTTGTTGTTGTTTTGTTTCCATCTAAATTATATCTTATTTATATCATCCTTAATTCTTCAGCCAGGAAAGACATCTGAAAACTGTGTACTTTTGTTAAAAGTTTAATTTTTCTATACTCCTTACAGTTACTAAATATTTATGAATATATTAGAAAACTTGTACATAATGAATATTATTATCATTTAGTAATAATCTATGGCCTCTGTATACAATTCATTTACTGTTCAAGAAGTTATTTACATAGTGGAAAACAAGTAAGGACTTTTCATGAAGCTCACATTTACTTGGGAGAAGGCAGAAAATAAACATAAACAAATAAACAGGATAAAGATGTCATGAAGAAAAGCTTTGAATGAAAATGATCAAAAAAAGCTGTCTTAGATGATCACTTAGTAAAGAAGTCTCTGTGGAGGTTATAAAATATAAGTGATGAGAAGTTAGCAGACATGTGGACATTGAGACTCAGAAAAAAAAAAAGCCCCAAATGTAACAAACTGGAAAGCATAAGACACCCAGAAAGATAGAATGAGAAGAGTTTAAGAGCTTAAACAAGAAAAGAAGGCAGGAAACAAATCCTATTGGGCTGTACAGGTCAGGTGAAGACGTTAGGTTTTGTTTTCGAAGTCATGGAAGATCCTCAGAAGCCTTCAGAATGAAGAGTGAAATAATCTGGTTTTGTAAAGGATGGCTTTGCCTGCTTTCTGGAGAATGGATTACACGAAGACAAGAACTAAACTAATGAGTCTGTTGAGAGGTTACTGCCTCACTGCAGATGACAGAAGACAAGGACTGGAATTATGGTTGCAGTAGTACAGGAGGTGAGGAGTGGTCAGGTTTGCAATGTATTTTGGCGCTGGAATGACAGAACCATCAGTTAGCTTGCTGTGGCCCTGCGAGCAGGAATGGAGACAGGGGTAGCTTTCGATGGTGTCATTATAGCATCCTCTCCTTTCTACCCCCAAGACTTGAGTGCAGAGTTAGTCTGACATCTGAGGGACTGAATAGTCTAACTTTTTAACAATTTACCACTACTGTTCACATGCCTGATGTTTCATCAAATTGAGATAATCGTTGTTCCCAAAAAATGCTTTGCACGTTGGCATTTCTATTTCTAAGCACTTCACTCTGCCGAGAATGATCTTGATACTCATCTTTGCCTCTCAAGACTCTTCATTCTGTAAGAAGTTAAACACATGCTAACTCTCTATCAAAACTTTTCTGAACCCTATAAATAGATATCTATCTCTTTTGAATGCCCAAAAACTTAATGTATAACAACTCTTAAATTATTAATAGTACAGTGCATTGCAGTTAGGTGAACAATCATCTCTTCTAATAATTACTTATGAGCATAAGCATTGCTTTGCATTTTTTGGACTTTATATATTAAATTTTTTCATGTTATAACTATGTGTAGTAGATGCTCATAAATAAGTAAGGTAATTAAAAAACAATCTGTTCAAAGTTACTCCCTGTATTTTAGCAAAAGCTATAATTTTAAACTTGTTTAATAGTACACTCTAATTCATTTTTTATGATGAGACAAAACACACACACACACATGCAAAAGTTTGCCTTTCTTCTTGTTTGCTTGTTTTGTTTTAACTGAAGGGGCCAGAATAAGTTGCCTCTCATCTGGGGCAGCTCATATCGAATTAAATTTAAATAGGAGGAACAGGGCAGGCCACAGAGGGTAAGAAAGCCTGGACCTCACACCTAAATTGGAGCCAAGTCTGAAAGGTCAGCCCTGGCTTCAGAGCTCTCTGTGAGATTCATTTTTGCAACTTGACCACTGTTCAATTCCCTATACTGCATCCTGTTTCTCTTACTCCCTTACAGGTATTGTTATGAAGTATTCCCCCAATTAACCTTATACAGGTGAATCTCTTGTCTCAGAGTTCTCCAGAGAGCATGGCCTCAGATACAAATAAGAAAAACTAAGCAAAATGAAACAAGCAAATCCTTTAGGGAAAATATTTATAAAAAAACTAAAACAGGACTCCCGGGAAGATGGCAGTGTGATCAGGGCGGCAGAAATCTCCTCCCAACACTATATTTATCTACGAAAACACAGCAAATACATCTACTCCTAAAAGAGAGACGAGAATACACAGGAAGGCACACAGCGTGCAGCTACACCTGAGAGGACTGGGCATGCCAAGAGGCGGGTAAGATACGGGGCCATAACCCGGCGGGACCCGAGCACTCCCACACTCCAGCGCACCGGCGGGAGGAGAGGATTCAGAGCCGGGAGGGAGTGGAAGTACACCCCGCGAAGTAGCCAGCCCCGGTGATCTTCGCGGGGAGTGCTGACCCACATTGCGCAGTGCAGCAGAGATTGGAGAGACAGAGGGGCAGGATCTGAGCGGGGAACGCGCCAGGGTGCTTGCAGCCGGCTCCCGGGAAAGGAAAAAAAAAAGCGCGCTCTTTCTTCAGCGGTCTTAAAGAGACAGGAGCCCAGCGGAGGACCGGATCGCCCCAGCATACTCAGCCCAACAGGCTAGGAGTACTGGGGAGTTTCAGATGCCTTACGTGGCGACTGAGGAAGCGTAGCCATACTTACACTTCCCACTGAGATCAACAGACTCCTATTCGTTCCCACCCCTCCCAGAGCGATAAAGGGCCCTGCAGAGCAGCACAGCCACAGCTGTGGAATAGTGGGGCAATAGCGGCACCTACAGCATTCCCACAGAATCAACGTCCCGTGGGCATTTTTTGTTTTTTTTGGTTTGTTTTGTTTTTGTTTTTTCTTCTCTTTTTTCTTTTTCTTCCCCCTTTCTTTCTTTTTCTTTTCTTTTCTTCTTTTTTTTCTTCTCTTTTTAAAGTGTTAAAGAGCCCAGCTGACACACGTGGCAACTATCAGTGACCAATTCTATAGCCATGAAAAGACAGAGGAATATGGTTCAGACCAAAATCAACCAGACAACCCCAGAGAAGGAGTCTGAAGGGACGGAAATGCACAGTCTTCCTGAAAAAGAATTCAGAATAAAAGTCATAACCATGCTGATGGACCTACAGAGAAATGTACAAGAGCTGAGGGAGGAATTGAGGGAACTGAGGAAAGACAATGCAGAAATCAGACAAGCGATCGACGGGCTTAACAGCAGAATGGATGAGATGCAAGAGACTGTTAATGGAATAGAAAACAGAGAACAGGAGTACAGAGCAGCTGGGGCAGAGAGAGATAATAGGATTTCTAGGAATGAAAGAATATTAAGAGAACTGTGTGACCAATCCAAACGGAACAATATTCGCATTATAGGAGTACCAGAGGAAGAAGAGAGAGAAAAAGGGATAGAAAGTGTCTTTGAAGAAATAATTGCTGAAAACTTTCCCTCGCTGGGGAAGGAAATAGTCTCGCAGTCCACCGAAGCTCATAGATCTCCCAACACAAGGGACCCAAGGAAGACAACACCAAGACACATAATAATTAAGATGGCAAAGATCAAAGATAAAGACAGGGTATTAAAGGCACCTAGAGAGAGAAAAAAAGATCACCTACAAAGGAAAACCCATCAGACTATCAGACTTCTCAACAGAAACCTTACAGGCCAGAAGAGAATGGCATGATATATTTAATGTTATGAAACAGAAGGGCCTCGAACCAAGAATATTGTATCCAGCACGATTATCATTTAAATATGATGGAGGGATTAAACAATTTCCAGACAAACGAAAGTTGAGAGAGTTTGCCTCTCATAAACCACCACTACAGGATATCTTAAATGGACTGCTCTAGATGGAAGCACACCTAAGGCTAAAAAGATGTCACCAGAGAAAATAAAATCATAGTGAAGAAAGCAGACCATCCAAATACTAACTAAAGGCAAAGAATAAAACACCTATTATAGAAAGAAAGGAGGAGGAGGAATAAGAAGGGAGAGAAAGAAAGAAACATCAGACTGTGTTTACAATAACTTAACAAGAAAGTTAAGTTAGATTGTTAGATAGTAAAGAAGCAACCCTTGAACCCTTGGTAACTATGAATCTAAAGCCAGCAATGGCAATAAGTACATACCTATCAATAATCCCCCTAAATGTAAATGGACTGAATGCACCAATCAAAAGACACAGAGTAAAAGAATGGATAAAAAAGCAAGACCCATCTATATGCTGCCTACAAGAAACTCACCTCAAATCCAAAGACATACACAGACTAAAAGTGAAGGGATGGAAAAAGGTATTTCATGCAAACAACAAAGAGAAAAAAGCAGGTGTTGCAGTACTTGTATCAGACAAAATAGACTTCAAAACGAAGAAAGTAGCAAAAGATAAAGAAGGACATTACATAATGATAAAGGGGTCAGTCCAACAAGAAGATATAACCATTATAAATATATATGCACCCAACACAGGAGCGCCAGCATATGTGAGACAAATACTAACAGAATTAAAGGAGGAAATAGACAGCAATGTATTCATCTTAGGAGACTTCAACACACCACTCACTCCAGAGGACAGATCAACCAGACAGAAAATAAGTAAAGACACAGAGGCACTGAACAACACACTAGAACAGATGGACCTAACAGACATCTACAGAACTCTACACCAAAAGCAACAGGATACACATTCTTCTCAAGTGCACATGGAACATTTTCCAGAATAGACCACATACTAGGCCACAAAAAGAACCTCAGTAATTTCAAAAATATTGAAATCCTACCAACCAACTTCTCAGATCACCAAGGTATAAAACTAGAAATAAATTTTAGAAAGAAATCAAAAAGGCTCACAAATACATGGAGACTTAACAACATTCTCCTAATTAATCAGTGGGTTAACAACCATATCAAAACAGAAATTAAAGAATATATGGAGACTAATGACAACAACAACACAAAGCCACAACTTCTGTGGGATGCAGCAAAGGCAGTTCAAAGAGGAAAGTATATTGCAATCCAGGCCTATTTAAAGAAGGAAGAACATTCCCAAATGAATAGTCTAAAGATACAACTACTGAAATTGGAAAAAGAAGAACAAATGAGGCCCAAAGTCACTAGAAGGAGGGACGTAATAAAGATCAGAGAAGAAATAAATAAAATTGAGAAGAATAAAACAATAGAAAAAATCAATGAAACCAAGAGCTGGTTCTTTGAAAAAATAAACAAAATAGATAAACCCCTAGCTAGACTCATTAAGAGAAAAAAAGAAACTACACACATAAACACAATCAGAAATGAGAAAGGAAAAATCACGACGGACCCCACAGAAATACAAAGAATCATAAGAGAATCTTATGAGAATCTATATGCTAACAAGCTGGAAAACATAGAAGAAATGGACAATTTCTTAGAAAAATACAACCTTCCAAGACTGACCAAGCAAGAAACAGAAAAACCAAACAGACCAATCACCAGCGACGAAATCGAATTGGTAATCAAAAAACTACGCAAGAACAAAACCCCTGGGCCTGATGGATTCACCTCTGAATTCTACCAGACATATAGAGAAGAAATAACACCGATTCTCCTTAAAGTTTTCCAAAAAATAGAAGAGGAGGGAATACTTCCAAACTCATTCTATGAATCCAGCATCACTCTAATACCAAAACCGGGCAAAGACCTCACAAAAAAGAAAATTACAGACCAATATCCCTGATGAACGTAGATGCAAAAATACTCAACGAAATATTAGCAAACCGAATTCAAAAATACATCAAGAGGATCATACACCATGATCAAGTGGGATTCATCCCAGGGATGCAAGGATGGTACAACATTCGAAAATCCATCAACATCATCCACCACATCAACAAAAAGAAGAACAAAAACCACATGATCATCTCCATAGATGCTGAAAAAGCATTTGACAAAATTCAGCATCCATTCCTGATTAAAACTCTCAACAAAATGGGTATAGACAGCAAGTACCTCAACATCATAAAGGCTATCTATGACAAACCCACAGCTAACATCATACTTAATGCCGAGACGCTGAAAGCTTTTCATCTAAGATCGGGAACAGGACAGGGATGCCTACTCTCTCCACTGTTATTGAACATAGTACTGGAGGTCCTAGCCATGGCAATCAGACAAAACAAAGACATACAAGGCATCCAGACTGGTAAAGAAGTCAAATTGTCACTATTTGCAGATGACATGATACTACTGTACATAAAAAACCCTAAAGATTCCATTCCAAAACTGCTAGAACTAATATCTGAATTCAGCAAAGTTGCAGGATACAAAATTAACACACAGAAATCTGTTGCTTTCCTATACACAAATGATGAACTCACAGAAAGAGAAATCAGAAAAACAATTCCATTCACAATTGCATCAAAAAGAATAAAAAACCTAGGAATAAACCTAACGAAGGAAGTGAAAGACCTATACTCTGAAAACTACAAGACACACCTTAGTGATATTAAAGAGGACACTAACAAACGGAAATGCATCCCATGCTCTTGACTAGGAAGAATAAATGTTGTCAAAATGGCTATACTACCTAAAGCAATCTACAGATTCAATGCAATCCCTATCAAACTACCAACAGCTTTCTTCAATGAACTGGAACAAAGAATTCTAAAATTCATATGGAACCACAAAAGACCCCGAATAGCCAAATCAATCCTGAGAAGGAGGAATAAAACAGGGGGAATTACACTCCCTGACTTCAAGCTCTACTACAAAGCCACAGTAATCAAGACAATTTGGTATTGGCACAAAAACAGACCCACAGACCAGTGGAACAGAATAGAAAATCCAAACATTAACCCAAACATATACAGTCAATTAATATTTGATAAAAGTGCCTTGGATATACAATGGGGAGATGACAGCCTCTTCAGCAGCTGGTGTTGGAAAAACTGGACAGCTACATGTAAGAGAATGAAACTGGACTACTGTCTAGCCCCATACACAAAGGTAAACTCAAGGTGGATCAAAGACCTGAATGTAAGTCATGAAACCATAAAACTCTTAGAAAAAAACATAGGCCAAAATCTCTTGGACATAAACATGAGCAACTTCTTCATGAACATATCTCCCCGGGCAAGGGAAACAAAAGCAAAAATGAACAAGTGGGACTGTATCATGCTGAAAAGCTTCTGTACAGCAAAGGACACCATCAGTAGAACAAAAAGATCTCCTACAGTATGGGAGAATATATTCATAAATAACGTATCTGATAAAGGGTTGACATCCAAAATATATAAAGAACTCATGCACCTTAACAAACAGAAAGCAAATAATCCAATTAAGAAATGGGCAGCGGACATGAATAGACACTTCTCTAAAGAAGAAATTCAGATGGCTAACAGGCACATGAAAAGATGCTCCACATCGCTAATCATCAGAGAAATGCAGATTAAAACCACAATGAGATATCACCTCACACCAGTGAGGATGGCCAACATCCAAAACACCAGCAACAACAAATGTTGGTGAGGATGTGGAGAAAAGGGAACCCTCCTACACTGCTGGTGGGACTGCAAATTAGTTCAACCATTGTGGAAAGCAGTATGGAGGTTCCTCAAAAAACTCAAAATAGAAGTACCATTTGACCCAGGAATTCCACTCCTAGGAATTTACCCTAAGAATGCAGCAGCCCAATTTGAAAAGGGACAGATGCACCCCTATGTTTATCGCAGCACTATTTACAATAGCCAAGAAATGGAAGCAACCTAAGTGTCCATCAGTAGATGAATGGATAAAGAATATGTGGTACATATACACAATGGAATACTATTCAGTCATAAGAAGAAAACAAATCCTACCATTTGCAACAACATGGATGGAGCTAGAGGGTATTATGCTCAGTGAAATAAGCCAAGCCGAAAAAGACAAGTATCAAATGATTTCACTCATATGTGGAGTATAAGAACAAAGAAAAAATACTGAAGGAACAAAGCAGCAGCAGACTCACAGAACCCAAGAACGGACTAATAGTTACCAAAGGGAAAGGGACTGGGGAAAATGGGCGGGAAGGGAGGGATAATGGGGAAAAAGGGGCATTACGATTAGCAGATGTAATGTTGCGGGGGCACGAGGAGGGCAGTACAACTCAGAGAAGACAAGTAGTGATTCTATAGCATCTCACTACCCTGATGGACAGTGACTGTAATGGGGTTGGTGGGGGGGACCTGATGAAGGGGTAGTTTAATAACCGTAATATTGCACATGTAATTTTAGATTATGATAAAATAAATTATATTAAAAAAACTAAAACATACAGTTTCATCAACTTGGCATATAGGAGCATCAAGAAAATTTCCCCTCAGACCAAATAATTTTACAGCAGGGTTTTGGTTACCTTTTTGTTTTCTTTTTAGGTTTTCAAAAACTATGTATACATAATTTGTCGTACTCTTTACTCCACTGAATTAGGAAATTCTAGATCATATGAAATGACAGTTTGGATGGTAGAAAGCAAGCATATGTGGATATTGATTTTCCAGTAAAATATAAAGTTTTTCTTTTTAGGTAAACAAGGTAACAACCAAACTTCAAAAAGTGGATGCTTCATGTATTAGTAGTCAAAAAATTTACTCATTCAAACTTGGGTTGTATTAACTCTTTTTAAATTTGTCCGATCATGTGTCATCAATTTCTCTCTGTAGTGAATGACAAAAACTCTCAAATACTTAAAAATAGGCAAGCTCTTGAGTCATTTCATAAAATATCTTAATTTTTTGCTTGAAGCTAAATGAACTTTCATCCACGAAATGAAATGTTAAAACTAGTCAAGATCCTGATTCTTTTGTTAAGACGCACACTTGAGCAAGACACTTTGAAATGGAGAAATATTCTTGACTCTCCTCAGAAGTGTGCTTTTTAAATCTCATACCTCTTATCAAAATCTTCTGTGAGTACATTTCTACTCAACAGAGACAAGGTGAATATTGATAAAGCAGTCTTGAATTCCCTACCCATTTTTTTTCCCCTCATAAACCACAGATTTACCTCAGTTTCAACACATTAATCATATTAATAATAGTCACAATTTTAGCCAGATCCTTCAAAGTTGTTGATAACCCTCTATTTTCTCTGAATTAAAGTACTCTTTGCTTTAAAAGACTTTGCTTTTTAAAGCTAAAGTATTAACTTTCAGAAAAATTCCACTTTATCTTTAGAAAGTCCTTTATAGTGAAGGATATATGGTGGGTCCTCAGATGTATGTGCAACTTTTAAGACTGTGACAATCATTATTTAACGTGACTTCTAAAACTACAGATCATTATAGTGACTTAATACACATATTTAAATATAATAAGATACTTTTATCTTTTTTTTATTAAGGTATCATTGATATACACTCTTACAACAAGAAAAACGGTGTGGTTATTACATTCACCCTTACTACTGAGTCCCCTCCATACCCCAATGCAGTCACTGTCCATCAGTGTGGTATGATGCTACAGAGTCCCTATTTGTCTTCGCTGAGCTACACTGTCTTCCCCATGACCCCGCCCACACCATGTGCACCAATCATGATACCCAACAATCCCCTTCTCCCTCCCTCCCCACCTGCCTTGCCCCACCCCTTCCCTTTGGCAACCACTTGTCCTTTATTGGAGTCTCTGAGTCTGCTGCAATTTTGTTCCTTCAGTTTTGCGGGAAATCATTTGGTATTTGTTTTTCTCTGCCTGACTTATTTCACTGAGCATAACACCCTCTAGCTCCATCCATGTTGTTGCAAATGGTAGAATTTTTTTCTTTCTTATGTCTGAATAGTAGTATTCCATTGTGTATATGTACCACATATTCTTTATCCATTCATTTACTGATGGACACTTAGGTTGCTTCCATATCTTGGCTATTGCAAATAGTGCTGTGATAAACATAGGGGTGAATATGTCTTTTTGAATCTGAGAAGTTGTTTTCTTTGGGTAAATTCCTAGGAGTGGAATTCCTGGGTCAAATGGTATTTCTATTTTTATTTTTTTGAGGAACCTCCATATTGCTTTCCACAATGGGTGAACTAGTTTACATTCCCACCAGCAGTGGAGGAGGGTTCCCCTTTCTCTACATCCTCAAGATACTTTCATCTTTTTATCCTATTTATGTAATATAGAATGACCTCTAAAACTATACATTATTGGTATAAATACATATAAAAGCTTGGTGTCTTTCTTAAAACTAACTTGGATGCATTTTTTTTAAATCCAAAAAAATTTATTCTAGTTAAGCAGCAATTTTATCTAAGAATTTAATCAAAGGAGATATCAGACATGAAAAGAAAAATTTATGAACAAGCATTGATTTAGTGATACTAGGATGGTATTAAATAAAATACAATATATCATGTGACAAAATATTTAACCATTAGTTATTATGCAGGAATAAGTTGTAATGGCATGAGGAAAAGGCTCATAGAATAGTTAAAAAGAAAACCAGGATACCAAATTATGCATACTTCTATGTAGTGTAACTGAAATAGATATATGTAGGTTTGTGTTTGTGTTCGTGGCTGGTTATGTAGAGTTACTCTTTTCCTTTTTTCCACTATTATGTAACTTTTCACAATGAATATGGTTTACATTTATTATGTAAAACAGTATCACTAAAAGTTCTATATCAATAGACTCGCTGGGTTTAGACATATGGAGGATTAGGGGGAAATTTTTGAAAACTGGGGAGTGCATATTATGGGAATAGAAAAACAATAGGAGAGGGAAATACTCTCCCAAACAAACACACTAAAAGGAGTGATGCTAACAGAGATAGTCTAACAAAGAGGGTTATTGGTTTTGCTTTTTTTCCCCTAAAGGCCTATGTATCTGTAAAAAACAAAAGGATCCAAAGCTTTGTAATTTAGGGGCAGTTTAGTGTATATATAAGTGCAAGTTACCCAAATTACTCTCAGAATTAGAGAAATTATCATTTGAACAATAATACTGAAGTTCATATAAGTAATGGACAAATCTTTAAAATTGAATAACTATTATTGGTACATAAAGTGTATGGCAATGAAGACTTATTGTACTTATAAAGGGAGGATGGGAAAATGTGATTGTGGGTATTAGTTGAAGGTAGAGGGCGTGAAAGATCTGTTCTTTTTGGAAGAAACTGAGAGTTGGGTATTCAGTTTCAAATAAGCATTCAGTATAAAATCAGATATCTTGATGATATTTTCTTTTCTGAGACTTTGGCAAAATAAAAACAAAACCAAAGAGCACTGTATCAATTAAGGTTCCACCATATATATATGATTGATTTCTAGGAATTGACTTAAGCAATTGTGGGGGCTGGCTAGGCAAGCAGGAAACTCTCAAGTAGGAGTAAAACTTTAGTCCATTCAGCCTACAGAGAATGCTCTCTAATCAGGATTCTGTTCTGTTTTTAAGAACTTTCCATTTCCTGCCCCAGGTCCACCCAGATAATGGAGGACTTGAATTCAACTTACTGAAATTGTTAATCACGTCTGCAAAATATCTTCATAGCAACTCCTAGATTACTATTTGATTAAATAACTGGGGACTAATATACAGTCAAGTTGACACATAAAACTGCCCATCACAAGCACTGTGAAATAGTGCACAAGAAGAGTAGTATAAAATGCTAGATATTGACCTCCCTTGCTTGATTAAAATACATTAACTGAAACATTTTGGGTATGACCAAACATGGTGGAAAATTCACATTTCAATATGGTAGGCTGTGACTAAAAACTCCTATCTCTAATAAATTTATACCTTTCTATGTCCCAAATTAACTTTAAAAAACACATTTTAGATAATCATATGTATTTATTTAGTTTGTTTCTGGGTAGAAAACTCCTTAGGCTTGGAGGATAGACAGTACCAACTAAAAACCTCTAGAGTCAATTAAAATGTATGATAACTTTTTAAGTGCTGTTGTAAAAAATGCCATGAGTTCAACAGTTAAGTGAAGTAAATCTATATATTTAATTATTTCAAAATTTAAAGAAAATATGTGAAATGTTTTATGTTCCTAACACAACACAAATTCCTGAAAGACCTTCCAGTTATTTATATTCCCGATCACAGCATGCAACAGTGAATTTCTGGCTCCGTTTAATGTATCTTTAAATAATTGTATTCTGTTCATAACAACGAATTTGAGCTCAGGTGACACTAAATTTGGAAGTAGTTAGTCTTTTGTGGTTTGCTTTCCTTTTGATACTAGAGAGTCCTTTTGAGCATATATTGTGTATGTGAAGTTATTGCAGGTAAGACTACTGCTAATTTATTTATCTAAAGAAAATTGTTCAGAAAAACTCTAAGAAATGGTTATTTTAACATGGTTATTGCTAGGGAAGGTCTTCCATTGAAATCTATAATCAGCAATGTTTTTCATTTTGTTAAAACTCAGAGGCAACATCATAATGTACCACTGGCACGAATATAGTTCATTGATTTTCAAACTATTTTTGTAGCAGTGTTTAAAAAATGTATATAGTATAGCTTTTCGTTAATGGGTTTAAGAATGTATAGTATGTATTACAAGTTTGAGATAAAATGTCCAGATATTTATATAAACAGGATCCCAAAGTTAGCCTCTAAAAACACCTACCCACAGTTTCTGAGTAAGGATGTGGAGGAAAGCATATGCAAACACAGACATAAATGTCATATTTATATAACATTTTACCTCTTGGGTGAGACTGAAGACAAACTTTTCCATTAATCAGAATAATTAAGTCTTAAAATGTAATCAATTTTCTAATTTTATTTCCTCAGACTCTAGAAGACATCAGGACAAATAAGTGTGAAAAATAATGAGTAGGGTCTGTTAACTGAAATTCCACAAAGGAGATAGCAGCTATGAAGTGGAATATAGATACAGCAGAGTAACTAATTAGACAGCCATATGGCACCATTTAGATCAGGGCAAGAAGGCCTCCACCTCTTAATAGTCCTTTAAGGCATTGTTTTCTTACTGCCGCGTGCTAATTGGTAGTCATATGAAGACCCTGAGTTAAAAGAGAAATGTTAAATCATGCTCTGCCTACTCTGATCAAGATGATTAGCAAACTACATTATAGGAAGATGTCAGGCTAAATGGTTAATGTTGCCAAAAAATTCTGTAATTATGAAAGTGAGAGTATAACTACAAAAATACTTCTTTGCAAAATTTTCACCAGATATATTACCCCGCCCCTCCACCCTCTTCCATCACACTTCTATATTGTCTTCAAAAGTCCAAGAAGTTAAGAAATGTCATGCTATATCAAACTATATTATCAGAGAGAACTGTAGAAGGCACATGATTTTTTTTTTTTTTTTGCATTCCTAGAGTCTTGGATGAGCCAGCAAAGTAAAAGAAACATTTGACATAATGACAGGCAATGTCCTTTGTGTTTTGAACTGACTTTGGAATTTGGGCAGCCTGCCAGGATTCATGCATTATACTTACTCTGTAAGACTTACCTTCATTCTCGGACCCATGACTGCCCAGCAAATCCCAGTTATCTCACAGAGTTTGCTATTTTCTGCTCCATTCATCTGTCAGTCATTGCTCCAGTATTGATATACCCAGTTTCTCTGCCATCTGCTGTAGTTGATTCCATAGCACAAGAGACAAGGTACTTTTTTCCTTTGAGGGTTGTCATTAGAAGAGCTTTAAGAAAATTGATGAAGGAGTAGCAGGAGGCAAAAATATGTATTTTTAAAACACAAGAAAACTGTCCAGCCACCTACATAGCCAATTAGTAAATAGACAGAAAACTCTAAAATGGCTAAAATATCCAGTCATTGTGAGGCAAATTGTGCTTCTCTCAGTAAGTTATAGACTGACTTTCCTCTCCCTCAAAATCCTTTGGGGACTATTTATCGGTGGCACTTGTCTGGCAGGCAGTTCTTTTTCTAGGCTATGTGACTAACTTCCACATTCTCCCCTGAGGATTACACAGGCAGGACTTTCCTATCAGATTGGCTTCCAATGGATTTAGTTGCTTTAAAATGACTTGTGACCGGTAAAGTGTGGAGGTGGCCCCTCCACAGGCTCTAAATCTTTGGAAAATTATTTTTAAAGGAAATCCTTTTAAACTGCTATAGAATACACTCTTTTATTGAGAATGATGGGAGAGAATAGCAGAGAAAACCATAAGGATCACCTTTCTGATAAACTAATGGAATATGATTTATTCCCAATTTTCTTAAGGAAAATGCTTTACTCTAAGAAATAAAGTGCCAAAAATAATCATTTGGGACTTCTGATAAGCACAAGAATCCAAGTTCTAAAGCATGTATTATTGAGATAGAATGTATAAATTACTAGGTTTTTACATCAAGGTTAAGCTAGGTTTTTCGCTTCATGTACCTCTGGTGTGTTTTATTTGAAATAGAGAAAAATAACCAAGTACCTGTATGACTAGAATATGTAATTAACTCTTCTTACACCAGTATCTAACTTATTCCTACATTTGTAAAGTAGGATATTTTAACTCAAATTATTTTCATTTAAAAAAAGGTGATATGCCTTTTCTACTTATTTCAGAGATCATTTATATCTTAATTAATTCTGTATATGACTGACTATTGGAAACATCTTTAAAAATCCCTCCGGTTAATGAATTGGCCTATTTTAATATTTTGTAGTTTTCCCATTCCTGTTTGATTTTTATCTAAAAAATGTGCTTAAATATTGACACACAATAGAATTAGAGTTTGTAACCCAGGTACAGGGACTCATTTTAAGGTATATAATGTATTTTTAAACTCTATAGAATATTTAGTGTGCATACTTTATTTCTCAAAAGATGGACTATAGTGTCAATCAAACTATTCATAACCCAAAATACACTGAGAACCCCTGCCATATAGGCATCATGATATATTCCCCATCCTTTAGTCATATGCATAATACCCTTACATAGAAGAAAATAATTACCAGTAGAGTTATATATTCAAAGAATTCTAAAACAAGACAAGACAGTCTGAATCATTTCAGTATTTTCGTTAACATCTCTTCAGGAGCACCATTACACTTTGCTGATAGAGAACAACGAAGATAACATTTCTTATTCAGACTGTCTTAAGAACTGAATTGTGCCCATCCTCATACACTGACTTCTTATTGGGAAGTCCTAATCGCCAGTAAATCAGAATGTGACTATTGGGAGATGGGGCCTTTACAGAGGTAATTATGGTAAAATGAATTCATACGGGTCGGTCTACTCCAGCATGATTGATGTCCTTATAAGAAGAGGAGATTAGGACACACACACAAACAGGAAGACCATGTGAAGATGCTGGGGGGAGTAGCTAGCTACAAGCCAAACAAAAGAGATTTCTTTGAAAAACCATCCCTGCTGACACCTTGATTTAGGACTTCTAGTCTCCAAAATTGTTAGAAAATACATTTCTGTTGCTTTGGTATCCCTAGCAAATTAATACACGTTCATTTATGAATACTGTTTTCTAATAGATGCTGTGGAGAATAATGCCCCACTCAAACTGCATTTTGCCCATCCACTACACATCATCCACTGTGCCAAAGTGTACTGGCTAGCCAATGGTGGGCTAGACCCATAGGACCTGCCTTCATGGTGCTTAAATTTCAGTATGGAATCCTTAGGTAGTCTGTACTCTCATGCAACTGGGAATTTTGAGAATTAGTATTCATAGAAAAAAATAGTTGCATTGGAAATGAAATGCATGTGTAATTTAAATAATAGGATACAATTCTAAGTACAGGTGAATTCAGAGTAGCCCTAACAAAATCAGGAAGAATTTAGTGAGGAAAAAGGACAGAGCTGCCTGGTGGATAATATTTGGATAAGTGGAGAAGAGAGGGCATTCAAAATAGGAAAAGCCCATAAGCTGATATAGAGAAAGTAACAATATTAAGGGAAGATTTGAAAGAAAACCATCAAGAATAAATTTTAAGTGACTTGCACTAGATTTCTAGAGTTTTAAACAAGCATATCTTTATATCTTTTTAATTTGCTAATCCCCCATAGGAATACTCTATTTGAGGCAATTCAAACTTCTGAGAGTTACAGAACACACTTTGAGCCCCATTTTTGCTTTTGTTCACTTTTATACAGCTTTCAAATTAACAATTGTTAAATGTTCAGCTCTCATTATAAATATGCATTTACTACCATTATTTTTAATGTTGATATGATCTTTCCTTGAGAGCAAAGTGAAACAAATAGCAAGTTCATTTATGAAACACAATTACTTTGATAAGAAAACAAAAACATCAATTATGTAAATTATGTAGCGAATGCAGAATGTTTAAATCCAGGAATAATTGACCTATGTTTCTAAAGGGATGAGAAATAAATCTCTACTTCTTATTTCATTGTGGAGGTAGACAAAATCACTTCGCAATGCAGCCATAGTTAACTAAAGTCTTCTGTGGGATATGTTTGTTTCAATTTAGATTT
The DNA here is from genome assembly GCA_032199065.1 of Smutsia gigantea. Classification (NCBI taxonomy): domain Eukaryota; kingdom Metazoa; phylum Chordata; class Mammalia; order Pholidota; family Manidae; genus Smutsia; species Smutsia gigantea. The sequence goes on along the minus strand of JAVSCE010016940.1, from coordinate 140,222 downwards.
CTGGTGTTGCAAGTAAAAAAAAAAATTCAAACTTAAATAAAATTAGTGAATGCATTATAAGACTTGACATGTGTTTCAAAGACTATATTAGCAGGAAATGGCCAACCCTCAGAAAAGTTTATTAGGCAGATCTTAGAAAGCTGGTAGGACTCAAACTCTTACATCATCTCTTTCTGACGTCCTCCTCATTCTTCTTCCACGGACCATTTTTTCTACGCTCTCTAGTTAATGTGCTATAAAAATTTACCTCCTTTTTTCAAGAGACCAACTCCCTGAGCTGAGAACATTGTAACCATAACTCTCAATTGCTGATAAATAGTCCTTTATTAGGCCATTCTGGGTCAATAGTCACATCTGGAACAACAAAATTTGTCTGGAAATAAGGCAACAATTACACAAATATATGTGTAGAACATTCAACACATTCACCTGTGTGTCTGTTTGGACATGGGTGACTGTGGGTGTGCTGGGAGGATGGGGTAGTTTCTATGACAGAAGTAATGGAGTAAGAAAACAACTCAACAGGTGTTCAATAAAACATTTCTATGTATATTAAAACCCCTATTGATTACTTACTCCTTTAAAATACTTTTAAAGGAGTTGTGTTTTTGAGACATAAATTGTTCTGCCTCAAATTACTGACTTACACTTTTAAGAGTTTATGCCTTATCACTGCTGAGCATGTTTGCGTTAAATACTGTGTCTTAAATACTGTATATCAGTTTCTTTGGCTCAATAGTTCCCATGCATAATCTTATAGGAAATTACTTTTCAACACACAAATACACACACACACACACAACATACCTTAATTATCTAATTCTTCCTTTTTGTTTCTCTTTACTTTTGGCTATTTCTGTTTATCTACTCTTAATTCTACAACAGCTACTCATGTTTGCTTGCTTTCTTAATCCATTCTTACTGTCTCGCCTACACGATGACTCAATTTTAACAGCTCTCGTGCACTCTTTTTTTTTTTGCAATTTTTTAAAAATTTGCTATTATTAATATACAATTACATGAGAGACATTATGGTTACAAGACTCCCCTATTATCAAGTCCCCACCACATAACCCCATTGCAGTCACTGTCCATCAGCATAAAAGGATGTTATATAATCACTACTTGTCTTCTCTGTGTTATACTGCCTTCCCCGTATTCCCCTACCCCACACCAATCTCTGCTACTTTATGTGTGCTAATTGTAATAGCCCTTTTTTCCCCTTATCCCTCCCTTCCCATTCATCTTCCCCAGTCCCTTTCCCTTTGGTAATGGTTAGTCCATTCTTGGGTTCTGTGAGTCTGCTGCTGTTTTCTTCCTTCAGTTTTTTCTTCATCCTTATACTCCACATATGAGTGAAATCATTTCATACTTGTCTTTCTCTGCCTAGCTTACTTCAATGAGCATAATACCCTCTAGCTCCATCCATGTTGTTGCAAATGGTAGAATTTGCTTTCTTCTTATGGCTGAATAATATTCCATTGTGTATATATACCACATCTTCTTTATCCAGTCATTTACTGATGGACAATTAGGTTGCTTCCATTTCTTGGCTAATGTAAATAGTGCTGCGATAAACATAGGGGTGAACATATCTTTCTCAAACTGGGCTGCTGCATTCTTATGGTAAATTCCTAGGAGGGGAATTCCTGGGTCAAATGGTATTTCTATTTTAAGTTTTTTGATGAACTTCCATATTGCTTTCCACAATAGTTGCACCAATTTACATTCCCACCAGCAGTGTAGGAGGGTTCCCCTTTCTCCACATCCTTACCAACATTTGTTGTTTGTCTTTTGGATGGCGACCATCCTTACTGGTGTGAGATGATATCTCATTGTGGTTTTAATTTGCATTTCTCTGATGACTAGTGATATGGAGCATCTTTTCATGTGCTTGTTGGCCATCTGAATTTCTTCTCTGGAGAAGTGTCTGTTTAGTTCCCCTGCCCATTTTTTAATTGGCTTATTTCTTTTTGTTTGTTGAGGTGTGTGAGCTCTTTATATAATTTGGATGTCAACCCCTTATTGGATATGTCATTTATGAATATATTCTCCCATACTGTAGGATATCTTTTTGTTGTACTGATGGTATCCCTTTCTGTACAGAAGCTTTTTAGTTTGATATAGTCCCATTCGTTCATTTTTGCTTCTGTTTCCCTTGCCTGGGGAAACATGTTCATGAAGAAGTTGCTCATGTTTATGTCCAAGAGATTTTTGCCTATGTTTTTTCTAAGAGTTTTATGGTTTCATGACTTACATTCAGGTCTTTGATCCATTTTGAGTTTACTTTTGTGTATGGGGTTAGACAGTAATCCAGTTTCATTCTCTTACATGTAGTAGTCCAGTTTTGCCAATACCAGCTGTTGAAGAGGCTGTCATTTTCCCATTGTATATCCATGGCTCCTTTATTATATATTAATTGACCATATATGCTTGGGTTTATATCTGGACTCTCTATTCTGTTCCACTGTTCTATGGGTCTGTTCTTGTGCCAGTACCAATTGTCTTGATTACGGTAGCTTTGTAGTAGAGCTTGAAATCAGGGGGCATAACCCACCCGGCTTTATTCTTCCTCCTCAGGATTGCTTTGGCTATTCTGGGTCTTTTGTGGTTCCATATGAATTTTAGAACTGTTTGCTCTAGTTCATTGAAGAATGCTGTAGGTATGTTGATAGGGACTGCATTGAATCTGTGGATTGCTTTAGGTAGGATGGCCATTTTGACAATATTAATTCTTCCTAGCCAAGAGTCTGGGATGAATTTCCATTCATTAGTGTCCTCTTTAATTTCTCTTAAGAGTGTCCTGTAGTTTTCAGGGTATAGGTCTTTCATTTCCTTGGTTAGGTTTATTCCTAGGTATTTTATTCTTTTTGATGCGATTGTGAATGGAATTGTTTTCCTGATTTCCCGTTCTGCTAGCTCATCATTAGTGTATAGGAATGCAACAGATTTCTGCACATTAATTTTGTGTCCTGCAACTTTGCTGAATTCAGATATTAGATCTAATAGTTTTGGAGTGCATTCTTCAGGGTTTTTTATGTACAATATTATATCATCTGCTAACAAGGACAGTTTGAGTTCTTCGTTGACAATCTGGATACCTTTTTTTTCTTTGTGTTGTCTGATTTCTGTGGCTAGGACCTCTAGTACTGTGTTGAGTAAAAGTGGGAGAGTGGGTATCCCTGTCTTGTTCCTGATCTTAAAGGAAAAGCTTTCAGTTTCTTGCTGTTAAGTATAATGTTGGCTGTGGGTTTGTCATATATGGCCTTTATTATGTTGAGGTACTTGCCCTCTATACCCATTTTGTTGAGAGTTTTAATCATGAATGGATGTTGAATTTTATTGAATGCTTTTTCAGCATCTATGGAGATGATCATGTGGTTTTTGTTCTTCTTTTTGTTGATGTAGTGGATGATGTTGATGGATTTTTGAATGTTGTACCATCCTTGCATCCCTGAGATGAATCACACTTGGTCATGATGGATGATCTTTTTGATGTATTTTTGAATTCAGTTTGCTAATATTTTGTTGAGTAATTTTGCACCTATGTTCATCAGGGATATTCGTCTGTAATTTTCTTTTTTTGTGGTGTCTTTGCCTGGTTTTGGTATTAGAGTGATGTTGGCCTCGTAGAATGAGCTTGGGAGTATTCCCTCCTCCTCTACTTTTTGGAAAACTTTAATGCGGATGGGTATTAGGTCTTCACTAAATATCTAATAAAATTCAGTGGTGAGGCCATCTCATTCAAGGATTTTGTTCTTCAGTAGTTTTTTGATTAACAATTCAATTTCTTTGCTGGTGATTGGTCTATTCAGATTTTCTGTTTCTTCCTGGGTCAGCTTTGGAAGGTTGTATTTTTCTAGAAAGTTGTCCATTTCCTCTAGGTTATCCAGTTTGTTAGCATATAATTTTTCATAGTATTCTCTCATAATTCTTTATATTTCTGTGGTGTCCGTAGTGATTTTCCCTTTCTTATTTCTGATTCTGTTTATATGTGTAGAGTCTCTTTTTTTCTTGATAAGTCTGGCTAGGGGTTTATCTATTTTGTTTATTTTCTCGAAGAACCAGCTCCTGCTTTCATTGATTCTTTCTATTATTTTGTTCTTCTCAATTTTATTTATTTCTGCTTTAATCTTTTTTATGTCCTTCCTTCTACTGACTTTGTGCCTCATTTGTTCTTCCTTTTCTAGTTTCATTAATTGTGAGTTTAGACTGTTCTTTTGGGATTCTTCTTCTTTCCTGAGGTAGGCCCTCTTAGACAGCCTTTGCTGCCTCCTAAAGATTTTGTGGTGTTGAATTATTGTTGTCATTTGTCTCCATATATTGCTTGATCTCTGTTTTTATTTCGTCATTGATCCATTAATTATGTAGGAGCATGGTATTAAGCCTCCATGTGTTTGTGGGCTTTTTTGTTTTCTTTGTGTAATTTATTTCTAGTTTCATACCTTTTTGATCTGAGAAGCTGGCTGGTACAATTTCAAGCTTTTTGAATTTACTGAGGTTCTTTTGGTGGCCTAATATATGATCTATTCTTGAAAATGTTCCATGTGCACTTGAGAAGAATGTGTATCCTGTTGCTTTTGGATGGAGTGTTCTGTAGATGTGTGTTAGGTCCATCTGTTCTAATATGTTGTTCAGTACCTCTGTCTCTTTACTTATTTTCTGTCTGGTTTATCTGTCCTTTTGAGTCAGTGGTGTGTTGAAGCCTCCTAAAATTAATGCATGCATTCTATTTCCCCCTTTATTTCTGTTAGTATTTGTTTCACATATGTAGATGATCCTGTGTTGGGTGCAGAGATATTTATAATAGTTATATCCTCTTGTTGGACTGACCCCTTTATCATTATGTAATGTCCTTTTTTGTCTCTTGTGAGTTCTTTTGTTTTGAAGTCTATTTTGTCTGATACAATTACTGCAACTCCTGCTTTTTCCTTAGTTGCATGAAATATATTTTTCCATCCCTTTACTTTTAGTTTGTGTATGTCTTTGTGTTTGACGTGAGTCTCTTGCAGGCAGCATATAGATGGGTCTTGTTTTTTTTTTCCATTCAGTAACTCTATATCTTTTGATTGGTGCATTCAGACCATTTACATTTAGGGTGCTTATCGATAGCTATGTAGTTATTGCCATTACCGGCTTTAGATTTGTGCTTACCAAAGGTTCAAGGGCAATTTCCTTACTATCTAACTGTCTAATTTAAGTTACTTCCTATACTATTACAAACACAACCTAAAGGTTCTTTTTTTTTCCCTCCTTTTTCTTCCTCCTCCATTCTTTATATGTTATGAATCATATTCTGTACTCTTTGTCTTCCCTTTGATGACATCTGTTTAGCCTTAGGAATATTTCCATCTATAGGAGTCCCTCCAAAATGCACTGTAGAGGTGGTTTGTGGGAGGTTAATTCTCTCAGCTTTTGCTTATCTGAAAATTGTTTAATCTCTCCTTCAAATTTAAATGATAACCTTGATGGGTAGAGTATTCTTGGTTCAAGGCCCTTTGCTTCATTGCATTAAATATATCATGCCACTCCCTTCTGGCCTGTAAAGTTTCTGTTGAGTAGTCTGATGATAGCCTGATGGGTTTTCCTTTGTATATGATCTTTTTTCTCTCCCTAGCTGCTTTTAAAAGTCTGTCTTTATCCTTGATCTTTGCCATTTTAATTATTTTATGTCTTGATGTTGTCTTCCTTGGGTCCCTTGTGTTGGGAGATTGTGCACCTCCATGGATTGAGAGACTATCTCCTTCCCCAGATTGGGGAAGTTTTCAGTGGTTATTTCCTCAGTGACATTTTCTATCCCTTTTTCTCTCTTCTTCTTCTTCTAGTACCCCTATAATGCGAATATGTGACTGTTTGGATTGGTCACACAGTTCTCTCAATATTCATTCATTCTTAGAGATCCTTTTTTCTCTCTGTGCCTCAGCTTCTTTGTATTCCTCTTCTCTAATTTCTATTCCATTTACTGTCTCTTCTACTAAATCTAATCTGCTTTTAAATCCCTCCATTGTATGTTTCATTTCAGATATGAAATTTCTTAATGATTGAATCTCCATCCTAAATTCATTCCAGATGTCTTCAGTATTTTTCTGTACCTCCATAAGCATGTTTATGATTTTTATTTTGAGCTCTCTTTCAGGAAAATTGTTGAGTTTGGTTTCATTTGGCCCTCTTTCTGGGTTTTGTGAGATTTTTGTCTGAACCATATTCTTTTGACGTTTCATTTTTCTGTGTGGTGCCCACTAGTGTGTAGAAACTCCAGTCTCTGGAGCTGCTCAGCCCCTAGAGTGAGGTTGGGGGTCATAGGGGAGTGGAGCTGGTGCCTCGGGGGAGGAAAGATCTCTTTCCTGCTCTTCGTCTGCGGTGCCTGTCTCCAGTGTCAGAGGCAGTGGGCCATGCACACATGGTTAAACTGTGCTTTGTGTCTCAGCTGTTGTAGGTGGGGCCTCCCTCTGGCTGGCCCGGCGCCTGCGCAGTGACTGCGGTTTTGCAAGCAGGTGCCTGCAGGCCAGTAGGAAGGCTCGGCAGGCTGTGTGTCACACTGGGGGTCCTCGAGCTGAGTAGGCAGTCAGAGGGATGGAGCACCTGAATCTCCTCAAAGTTCCCAACAAGCTGGGCAGCGTGCTCCCAGACTACCCTGTCTAGCTCTCCCTTCTCCCGCACAGCAAGCTCCGTGCAAACCCCACCCCTTCAGCAGCCCTCTCACTGCTAGGAAGCCTCTCAGACTCCCGGCCTTTCCTCTGACACAGAGCAGCCGTGTGTGGATCTCCTCCTCCACAAAGGGCCGGAATTTCAATTTCGCAAGTACTACACCTGTCCGAGCTCCCCAACACCCAGGGCACCACACAATATAGGATTCTGCTCACAAAGCAGATCTCCAGGGCGGCTCTCATGCACTCTTAAACCTCATTACTATACCCAATGGCTGCATGAGCTTATCTATTGAATTGCTTGATACGTGATTTCCTGAATGGAGACTACTATTGTAATTTATAAACTTTGTACATAATATTTAGTAGAATTGCAAACTATATAAAAGTTCAGTCCTCTTAGTGTGAAAATAATTTTGCCTTCTAAGAAAATTTTGCCTCGTCATGTCTTTTCTGGAGCACTTTGGGTTAAAAAATGATTCCGAAATATTTATTTAGCAACCATCACTGCTACTTACCTGTCTGGAATGGTCTGCCTGTTTCTTCAGTCTCTCGTCTGCCCTCTGTGGACAGGGCCAGTTTTGGATTTCATCAGGGAAGTCCTAAGCTTAACAGTAGGATATATACTGAGAAATGTTGAGTAAAATCTTCCATTTGAAAAGAATAACAGTAACCAATAAATAAATTAATTAACAAACAAATCAGTTGGATTTTAATACAAGCTAAAACAGAAATAATAGATGATTTTTTCTATTTCTATTTCTACAGGAGGGAAAATTATTGTCTAATGTTCAAGGTGCTTATAAAAATATATAAATCACCAAGCCACAAAGAAAACATTAAGATAGGAAAAAGTTTTTATAAGTCAATTTTTCTAACCATAGTTTAATAATTACAAATTAATTTACTTGTTCATTTCTCAGAGGTTACTATGCGTGAGTCATTCAATCAAGAACTTTATAGATATTTATCTGTCATGTAACAATCTACCTTTTCTTTTGTACTTTTCTTATAGAAAAATTCAAATGTATTTCACAGTAAAGAAAAGACTATAATTTACCTCTAAGTGCCCACCAATTTATGGAAAATCTATCCAACCAACGACTTTTCCAAATTACTATGTTGAAGTAAATTCCAGATATGTTATTTCATGCATTAATATTTCAGAATATATCTCTAAATACTAAGGTTTTTAAACATAAAAATATCATTATCACATTTTAAAAATCAACAATTCTTTAATATCATCATATGTCTAATATCACTTATATCATTTATCAAGTATCAAGTCATAAATGTCCCTAATCCTTTCACACTTCCCTTTTTACTTTGAGTCATGAGCAAAATTAGGTAATGCATCTTTTGGGTCTCTTTTAAACTATAAATTATCTTTTCTTCATTCTTCATGTGTGTGGGTTTTTTTATTCTTAAAGTTTATTTGTTGAATATTTATACATTGTTCTCTAATAGTGGTTCCTATAATCTGGTTTCTGTTTATTGTGTTTATTTGGTATATTTTAACAACATTTTTCCCTTGTATTACTTCTAAATAGGAAGCTTCACCAAAATTTTATTTATTATTTGGCAAAAGTAGTTCATAGGTGGTGGTGCATAGCTCCACCCAGAGCCATACAAGGTGGTGTCTGTGGAGGGTTTTGAAGGAGTCTCTATAGTATCAGGAGACACTGATAGTGCCCTGATTCATTTATCAAAAGGATTATAAACTGAGAACATATGAATTCTCAATTTCTTCTTTTAATGTTATTAGTTGTAATGTTCCTATGATGAGAAATTTTCTCTCATTATTTGATTAAAATGCTAAATAAGTTCTTCTAGGAAAGAAAGGATAAATTCTTAATTCTATTTATCCACCAGCTTTAAAAATACTAATAAGTATTAGTTCTTAAATGTTCTTCAGAAATAACAAGTGAGGTTTATCTGTTCTTTAAACTTTTTGTTAGGTATGCACTAATTATTTAATAAGTTATATACTATTTAAACTCAATCATTTTCATAGTTCCATCAACTCAGTTATTTTAATACTATCCTAAATAATTCTTTGGTTAAGTAGGAAATTGAAAACTTTATTAAACACAGTGCCTATGGGACCATTATAAATAAAAATGTCAGCATTCAATGAAGTACCTTTCTTAAAAGAAAATTCTGACCTCAAATACATTTATCTTGGAGAAACAAAAGGTAATGAGGTACAATACAGTTCAATAAACTATATAACTATAATACAAAATGAATATATAAGTAAAGTAATAAAATAATTGCTGATAATAATTCAAAAGAAAACAATTGGAAAACAAACAGTGATTAAGATGTCAAAAATAGCATTTCAAAAATACTAAAAACACGGACAAACATCTACAATATTAATAAGAATATAATAGTAGATAAAAATATGCATTGTTATTGATAATAGGCACATAATTCAAAATCCAGAATAAATTAATCATTAGAAATTAGGTTAGGTTATCACATTTGAAGCCATCTTCGCATAGACGATTATTCATTTTGCATCTCAAAACCTGATTAAAGTTGAATTACGTAACTTGAGAAAACATCAAGTCTTAAGAAAACATCAAAATACTTAAAAGGGTAACTGCTCCTTTATTAAAGGAGATTATCAAGAGGACATGACCACAAAAGAGCTGAACCCAAGGGCTGTAACCCAAGAGCTGAACTCAGGCAGAGGTCCTTTACTCCTTCATCTGTCCTTGGAATGTAAGCTCTTGCCACCATTCCCACAATAAGAGATGTTTAAACGATGCAGCCTGAGGAGAGTCATGTGTTGTTAAGACTCTCTGGACTGAACCCAGTTAAGACCTCTGTAAAAAATTTTAAGATTCTGGCAGACAATGCAGCGATCTTCTTATCTTGTGGCCAAGACAAGCCTCATATGTAAGTTCCCATGCCTATTAAACCTGCTACTGACCTGTCTGGAATGGTCTGCCTGTTTCTTCAGTCTCTCGTCTGCCCTCTGTGGACAGGGCCAGTTTTGGATTTCATCAGGGAAGTCCTAAGCTTGCAAAACAACGTCCTTTCTCTAAAATATTTCTTGGAAGCTTTTTCTTTTTATTTGTGTATTTATTTATTTTTATTTTTTTAAGGTGTCATTGATATACACTCTTACGAAGGTTTCACATGAAAAATAATGTGACTCCTTTCAAATTATCAAAGGTTCATTCCATATTATACTACTTTCCTCCTGAAAAGTATAAAAGTGAAAGGTTTATTAATTCAAGGATTGTTTTTTAGGACAAAAACTCTCATAATTTAATTTTTTTTTTGAGTATTCTTTTTTTATTGAAGTATAGTTGATATACAATCTTATACTGATTTTAAGTATGCAACACAGTGGTTCAACAGTTACCCACCTTATTAAATCCTCACCCCACCTAGTGTAGTTACTATCTTTCTATGTAGGAAGATGTTACAGAATCATTATCTATATTCTCCATACTATAATACCATCCCCAGGACCAATTTATATTATGTTTGAGAATTTTTGTGCCTCTTTTCCCCCTTCCCCTCCTCACTCACCCACCTAACCCTTCCCCCATGATAAGCACCAGTCACTTCTCAGTGTCTATGAGTCTACTACTGTTTTGTTCATTTTGTTTTGTTTTGTTTTTAGATTCCACAAATAAGTGAAATCATATGACATTTGTCTTTCTCTACCTGGCTTATTTCACTTAGCATAATATCCTCTAGGTCCACCCATGTTGTTGCAAATGGCAGTGTTTCTTTCTTTTTTATGACTACATAATATTCCCATGTGTATATGCACCACTTCTCCTCTATTCATTCATCTATTGATGGACACTGTGGTTGCTTCTATATCTGAGCTATTGTAAATAATGTGACCTCATAATTTAAATTTAAAATGTTTCATTCTTTATTTTAGAATGTGGAAGCAATAAGAAATTTTTGAAAATCTTCAAGTTATTCAAAATTACTGTTCTTATTCAGTGATGTTTTTCTAGATTTCACTGTAAAAGATTGGATGGAATAAATAGATGATGAAAAAATCAATTTTACTATAAGATTACAAACAAATTATAATTTACAGGGTATTTTAAATAAAAATATTGAGTATTTTTTCTCAAATTAAGAAAAAATGGAAGTAAAACAGTAATTTACAGAAATTAAAATAAAAGTCTATCAAAAACGATATTAGTCTTGAAAATTCATTGAAAATTATGAGGGGAGTCCTCTTTGAACTTACTACTTTGCTTTATTTTTGTACTGAGTTCCCTTAATATACATATGAGTTATTCAACTACAAATGAGATTATTTTTCTTATTTGCATTCACACTTCTCTCACCTGACTTCATAATTTCCAGTTATATTGCTTTTATTTAAAAATAGTACATAGCATTTGCAGTTGGTGTGTTAACCATAACTGCTTAACTGCTCAGGTTGTTTGGTCAAATTTCAATATTTAGATTGTTTGCATACCATGATTTACTGTGACATAGTTTACTGTAGCTTTGGCAGGTGTTTTGTCTGTTTTTTTAATTTTTTTGTCGTTTTTTTATTTTTTTTTTGTTTGTTTCCATTCCTTGTATGACCAGATTTTGGAACTCAATAGTTTCTTTTAAAAGATGCTCAAGGTGGTCATACCCTGGAACTGCTGGGATGTTTCAAAATGTCTTGTTGTCTTATACTTGAATGACAATTGGACTAGATGCAATTTCTGGGTTGTATTATATAAATTTTCTAGATTGCATAATTACCAGATATTGCTCCATTTTCTTCCAGCTTTTGCTGCTGCTTTAAAGAAGTCAGAGTCAACATGATTCATCTCTCCTTTCACTGGTAAGTTTCACATTAAGGAATCCTTCCTTAATCTTTGACTTTCAGTAATCATAAGAATGTGTTAATCAGAATTTTCTTATTTCCTAATGTATTATAACAGAGTACATATTTATTATATGGTTGATATATGTTTATAAATATATGTGTTTATACATATGCACAGTTTATAAATATATATCATGTTTATACATATATATAATATATATGTGTGTATATGTGTATATAAATATGTGATGTTGCTAAGCACATGAGAAGGAATGTGAAGTAGCTTTATTTATTACACCTTGCACTAAATAAATATCAGTAGAACAAAAATTATATGTATTAGAGTACAACGTAGGTATAGCTTTCGAAGGAAAATGTCCTAGTTCCCTAATTTATGACATCCTTAACCCTTACAAATATACTCCATCCCACACGATGCCCTAGAATCCAAATTCACGTCCCTGAGAGTTACTTGCAACCTAGGCTCTGGCATCTGATTTAGTTTTAGAAGTCTATGATAATTTCTCACATACATATAAGGAAAAAAATGTTTTTTACTGATATTTTGATATTAGTAAGTCAATGATTAATGCAGATTTTTTAATGCATAATAGCTTAGTAGGTGAAAATAGCAAAGAATTAAAATTAAGATAAATTGATAAATTAAACATTAAAAGTGAAGATAACCCATAAAAGTAGTTTCAAACTAACATACTTTGAAAATTAATGTTTTTATAAATGGATACATGTCATAATATTAAAATTTCAGAGAATTATATATTATACTTCTATTTTAATTTAATGGTACTGAATTATAATTTCTGTATTTTAAAGTAAATTTAATGCCCTTTGTTTTTCCATAAATTGCAAGACAAAAACATAAATGTAGATATATTTTGAATCCATTTTAAAGCAAAGCATTCTGTAGTTTGCTTTATGACCTTACTGAATTAGAATCTAGTAAAATAAAACCAGTATTTCCATTCAAATGTTTCCAGATACATGTCCTTCTGTCCTTTAAAATAGAGCTTTTAGATGAATTAATTGCTTTCCTTTAAATTTTAACTAAAAATTTAAACTCCAGTTTGAAATAATGCCAGAAATATGAGCTTTAAAGATATGATTTTATTGAACCTGGGAGAGATTGTGATGTAATTAGTAAAATAATAAATGAAAGAGTTGTAGATTTTGATATGAACAAAGAAAATAAATTGCTCATTAGAACCCTAAAAGAGCTAATACTTTTTCCTATGTGACTAAAGTACTATTGAATATGTGAATAGATTTGTTAGAGCTGAAGTTGGTCATTTACTTTGTCAAAAATAGCGTTGCATTGTGAGATTAGGCAAGCTTTACAAATGTGTTGCAGTCTTAGGAGATCATTCACATTATAGTGGTGACTGTTCCTGATTTTTTTCAGTAAATGATAAAACAAGAGAATTAATAATAAAATATGGACTTAATGTACAATGTTCGGTATAATGCATCTTTCTATTAAAATTACTGTTTCTTACACTTTACCACAGTCATCAAATGCCACACTCATTTCTAGCGTATAAACCATTAGCACCTATTTACTTAAATACTTTCTTTTAAAATCTGTTTATTTTGAATGCAAAGGATCATTTTGCTACATAAGCACTTTTGTAATTTCTGCTTGGGGAAAATTTGAGAAAGAGCACATTTACATAGTCTAAGAGGAGTTTGCATCTATAAGAAGGTCGCATTGAATTATATTTTGCTTCACTGTTTACTTCAAAGGGAGTTTTCCAGAAGCCTAAGTATATGCACAATGAAGAGTACATCTAATTAGGAGAGGGAAAAATTAAGCACCAATGATCAGCTATGCGGAAAAGTAAACTAATCAGTACCTAGAGGGAGTAAGCCCCTTCACTTCAAGTTTGTAAGCATGTTTGAATCACCGTCTGTCAGGTTTTGTCAACAGAATCCCTTACTAAATAGGCAGCAGCCCTGTTGTAATTGGGAGAAAAGCCCTACCTCCCATTTTTAAAAATTAGTAGGCTTTGTTTCTTAGAGCAACTTTAGGTTTACAGGAGTATTAAACAGAAAGTACAGAGAGTTTGTATATGCAATCTCTCATTTCCTTCTCAGTTTTCCCTATTATTAACATCTTGGATTGGTGTAGTATATTTGTTACAACTGATGAAAATTAATTAATTAATTAATGGAATGATATTGATACATTATTGTGTTGTACAGTTCTATGGATTTTGCTATTTATCTGCCATTATAGTAACATATGAGTAGTTTCACTGCCCTCAAATCTGCAATCCATTCCCTCCCCACTTTCTGTTCCAATCCAAACCCTGGTAACTACTAATCTTGTATTCCTATAGGTTTGCAAAAAAAGTCTCTTTTATGATTCAGTGCTGTTTGCTCTTCAATTAAAATACTACAGAGATCATGCATACTTAATAAGTTTAAGCAAGAAAGCACATGAGGAAGTGGAACCCATGAGTGTTCCACACAAGACTCCACACACAGTGTGGAATTAAAAAAAATGGATTCACAGGCTATTATATATGGAGCAGGAGCTGTGAGATAAAATTTTTCAGGTATCCAGAACTGAAGGTAAAGAGAGATTTCCAACTCTATTAAATTGCTATGACATATATTAGGGAACCTACCTAAATGAAAAAAGAAGCCTTGTTAAAATAATTTTCTAAAATGCAGAGGGAGCTCACTAGTGCTTATTATTTTTCTACTCTGGACAATGCAATCTTGAATGACAAATATTTATTTACATAAAAATCAAGGCATTATTTAAATTGAAATGTTACAAAGAAATGTATCATTGAAAATGACTAACATGAAAATACTTAAAAACTTTAAGCATCTACTTATATGGTCAATATAAATATTAATCATGTACAATGAATTATATTTTATAAATAATGAGTTTCTGACATATATTTGCATTTCTATCCTTACTAGGATCATGTTTAAAACTTTAAAACAGATGATGACTAAGAGAAGTATTGCTGTATTGCTTAGGGCTAGATTCCACTACTTCTATGTTCCAAATTCTCAGATTCTTTTCTGTATCTACTCTGCAGTTGTTTTATCTCTCCTGGTTGGAGTTGGAATGTTTCTTCTTTGTTCCAGGTCCTTTATTACTAGGGCATATATCATTTGGAGTGGTAGATGTGTTTTTGGAAAAGAGAGCTCACACTGACTCTCTGAGTCATCATGACATGGTCCCCATGGAAATTATTTGGGTTTTTCCCATCTCTTCAGTGTTTCTGAAGCCACAGTGAACTTCTGGCAGTTGTTTCTTCCAGCTGCTCATCATACACATTTTAGTCATGACAGGAGACTTTAGTGTTTCTTATGACCTACACATTGCCAGAAGATTTCCATCAATTAATCCCTAACTTCCAGCTGATACTTACCCTGTGATTTCTAGACCCCTTCTCTGAAAGGTGTCTTGAATAACTAAAAACCTTGCAGCATGATACTTTCCCTTGTTTCTGTGTCAAAGATCCAGTGGTATCACCTTTGCCCCTATTGTGGCTCATGCCATCTAGTAGAGTACAAACTAAATGGGAAATAAGATAGAGAAGCTATAATAAAGTAAACAGTACACGGTCAACTCAGGATAGCACATTAGCTCAGAGCATTTGCATATGGAATGTTTCAGCTCACGAGCTTGTCACATCAGCTGTTGGATATTCCGGCATACCAAGTCTCATTGCTCCTGAGGATACAATAATATGTGAACAAAATAAAAATAATAATATACTATAATTGTTTTTAGGAAAATATTTGGAAGCTTTCAAATTCTGTGCTGTGTTGGATGGCATTAAGTGAGGTATATGTATATCTGATTTTGATCTTGCTCAAAAAAATCTGAAATATAGAAATTTTGTAAGTCATACTGCTAAATTTGTTCCCCTCCAAACTTACACCACAATGAGCATCTTTCTTTTTGGCTAATGTTAGCATACAGTTAAGCTGCAGTACAAATAAATGCATATAAATATCAAACCATTAGATGAATTCTTGTTTTCATTTTATTCTTATTATGAGAATAGGAATTCTACTCATTCGGGGAGCTAGAACTTTAAAGTTACTTGATCCAGTTAAATGATCAGGGAGAAATGAATCAACAGATATTCAGCATTCTTCAAAATAATGCAATAGTAATGCTAACAGTAATAATGATATAATAATAATAAAATTATAACTATAACAATTAAAGTAAAACACATAACAAAAATAATAAACCAAATTTAACTGAGTGACTAGATCAACTTCAACTTCATTTAGTTCTCATGGTATTCCTTGAAGTATGACATTTTTATCCCCATTATAAAAGAGAATCCTGAGACTTGGAAACGTTAAATCTTTTGTCCCATAACTGGCTATGCAATGGTAGGGCAAAACAAAAACGAGGCCCATGTTACTCAAAATCTCATATTTTCTATCTCTTTGTTAAATTAGATGTAATGATATTGTTTTTAAATGACAAATTCATAGAAGGAATTTACATAGATAGCTTGGGATAGTGATTTAGCAAAGAAATATTCTGAATGTCATTTCCATGTATTCTTAAAGATATGAAATATGTATTTATAATTTATATCTATAAGAACTCTTAATTTATAATACTTGGACATTTGTATTATCTCTTCTACAGTGAGTATGAAAGAAAACATTGTCTTTTCTCTTTTTTATTATAAAATCCTAGTCATTTTAAAATAAGTCAAAAGAGAGAATTATACTAAGAACACTTTAATCATTCAATTATGTTACCTAGTAGTTTCCAGTAATGTTTTGTTTATTTCTAAGTTTGTACTAATATACCCAGGTGCAACCCCATGCAAATATATAATCATTCCCTTCATTTCAGAAGTAGTATCATACCCAAATTTTTCATTGAATATCATATCATGTGACTTATACAAACATTACAATCCAAGTTATAATTATTGTTTATGTCTTAATTTATTAAATATTTTCCTACCCTGCTAGATTATATATTTTCAAATATACCATACTTAAACATGAAATATTAGGAGCTTTTTTCTAATATCAAAAGCAAAATAAGGATAAAGCCTATAAGTGATAATATACAATCTATTTTCAGAAGGATGAAATTAAACAGTCATTATTAATAGTTGACATGATGTTCTGTTTAAGAAATCTGAAGGAAGACATTAGAAAGATTCTAGACTTAATGAGAGGTCAGCTATATATCATGTTAAAAATTTAAATGAACCATTATTACAAAAATAATAGAATAGAAAATTAATTGATGGGATGATGTCTATACCTTATTCTTTACTAAATTCTATGGCTTACATTAGAATTCAGTTGGTGTGTTGTACAATTTTACAGGTTTTGTCATTTATCTACCATCCCTGAGTTTTGTTAATACTGAGAAGGGCATATAGACAAAGAAATTAAATTGTTAGTACATTTGCAGGCAATTAATCAAACCTCACTTCACGTTTTTGAATACCATATGGATTTTTCAGTTACATGAGTCAAAAATTTCTCTGTTTTTTTGTTTAGGCCAATTAGAGTTGAGTTTTCTGTCTTCTCTAATACATAGTATTTCTAAAGAGTACACATGCAGGATCAACAGTAATATATGCCTCTCATGTGGAACCTAGGAGTGGAGATTATATAGCGCCGAGGTTGGAAAGTAACATTTTGTTTGTGTTCCTTCTATTTTTTTTTTTACCTTTTTTGCTTCAGGTACCAGTTATGAAATAAATGTCAATAACTTTTTTAAATTTGTAATATTATATTTAGATTGAAGAGTAAAGTTATATTTTGATTTTATCTTTGCAAGTTAGGGAAAAAATATACACTATCATTTCTCCTTGAAGGATCTCCTCTCTATTTGAAATATCCTTAATAGAATCTTCTTGTTTACTTTCCTTGGCTTACACTTAGTGAGTTGTTTTAGGTGGAGTTATTATTTTTTCTTTTTTTAATTGAAGTATAGTTGACATAAAATATATTAGTTTCAGGTGTACAACATAGTGATTCACAATTATATACATTTCAAAATGCTCACTACAATAAACACAGTTACCATTGTCATCACAAAGTTATTACAGTATCATTGATTGTATTCTCTATGTTGTACTTTTCATTCCCATGAGTTATTTGTTTTATAATTGGAAGTTTGTACCTCTTTATTCCATTCACATATTTTTCTCATTCCCCTACCCAAACCCCTCTGACAACCACCAGTTTGTGCTCTTTATTTATGTGTCTATAGGTTTTGTTTTTTGTTTTGTTTTTTAGAGTCCATATATCTAGTCTTCTATCCAGGGACACATAGGTTGCTTCCTTATCTTGCCTAATGTAAATAAGGCTGCAGTAAGCATAGGGAGACATACCTTTTCAAATTAGTGTCTTCATTTTCTTTAGGTAAACACCCAGAAGTAGAATTACTGGGTTGTGTATTTTTAGTTTTTTGAGGAACTTCCAGACTGTTTTCCCTTACCAGATGTATCATTTGCAAATATCTTGTCCCATTTTGATTGCCTTTTTGTTCTGCTGATAGTTTCTTTTGCTGTGCAGAAGGTTTTTAGTTCGTTGTATGTCCGCATGTTCATTTTTGGTTTTGTTTCCCTTACCTGGGAAGATATATCCAGAAAAATATGCTAAGGCCAGTGTTCATGAGTTTAATTGCTTATGTTTTCTTTTAGGAGTTTTATGGTTTCAGGTCTTACATTTATATCTTTAATCCATTCTGAATTTATTTTTGTAAGTGATGTAAGAAAGCAGTCCAGTTTCATTCTTTTGAACGTGGATATACAATTTCCCCAACACCATTTATTAAAGAGACTATCTTTTCCTCATTGTATATTCTTGCCTCCTTTGTCATATATTAGTTGATCATATAAGCATGGGTTTATTTCTGGGCTATTTTGTTCCATTTATCTGTATGTCTATTTTTATGGAAGTACCATACTGTTACTATTGCTTTAAAGTATAACTTGAAATCAGAGAGCATGATACCTCCAGCTTTGTTTTTCTTTCTCAAATGCTTAGGCCATTCGGGGTCTTTTGTGGTTCCATACATATTGTAGGATATTTTGTTCTAGTTTGGCAAAAAATGCCATTGGTATTTTGATAGAGATTGTATTTAATATGTGGATTGTTTGGGGTAGGATGGACATTTTAACAATATTAATTATTTCAATCCATGAGCACAGTGTATCTTTTCATTCATATGTGACATCTTCAATTTATTTCATCAATGTCTTATAGTTTTCAGAGTACAGATCATTTACTTCCTTGGTTAAATTTATTCCTAGATAGTCTATTCTTTTTGATGCAATTTCAAATGGAATTGTTTACTTAATTTCCCTTTCTGCTAGTTCATTATTAGAATATAGAAATGCAACCGATTTATGTATATTGATTTTGTATTGTGCAACATTACTGAATGCATTTATTAGTTCTAATAGTTACATGGTGGAGTCTTGAGGGTTTTCTATGTATATAGTATCCTGTCATCTGAAAATAGTGATAATTTTACTTCTTCCATACTAATTTGGATGTCTTTTAATTATTTTGCTTGTCTGATTACTGTGGCTAGGATGTTGAATATCATGTTGAATAAAAGTGTTTATAGAGTTGACATCTTTTTCTTACTCCTTGTCTGAAAATGTTTCCTTGTTGAGTGTGATGATAACTGTGAGTTTGTCATATATGGCCTTTATTATGTTGAGGTATGCTCTCTTTACACCCACTTTGATGAGCTTTTATTATGAATGGATATTGAATTTTGTCAGATGCTTTTTTTTATTAATTGAGATGATCATATGATTTTTATTCTTCCTTTTGTTAATGTGGTGTATCTCAGTGATTGATTTGCAATTTTGGAATAATATGTGCATCCCTGGGATAAATCCTACTTAGTTGTGTGAGTGATCCTTTTAATGTATTTTTCGATTTGCTTTGCTAATATTTTGTTGAGGATTTTTGTATGTATATTCATCAGGGATATTGGTTTGTAATTTGCTTTTCTTGTAATGTCTACCTGGTTATTGTGTCAGGCTAATGCTGGCCTCATAGAGTGAATTTGGAAGCATTCCTTCATTTTCTGTTTTTTGGAATAGTTTTACAAAGATAGGTATTAACTCTTCTAAAATACTTGGTAGAATTCAACTGTATTATTATTTAAATAAAAATTTCTATTTATTTTGTAGCTAATCTGGTTTATTCTTTAGAATGTTTAAATAATGTTAATGCTAAGATCATTTTTAATCTATAATGTATATTCTTAAGTATTATCCATTCCTCATTGCTGCAGTGCATCTTCAAATAATTTTTTCAAAAGAAGCTTATCTGGGAATCCCAGGTTTAAGATGGCTGCATGAGAGGTGAGACAGAGAACTCCTCCCAAACCACAGATAGTGCAAATATATAGTTAATGCAAGTAACCCTAAAACAGCAACAAGAAAGAAGGCTGCTTCAGACTGCATACAGACCTCATGAACAGAGCAGACCTCTCAAAACAGGGTAACTGTACCAAAGCCTTGATCTAGCAGGACCCAGGCCTGTCCCCCACCCCAGGTCACAGGCAGGAGGAAGAGAAACAGAGCAGGGAGGGGGTAGAATCCTGGGACTGCTGAACACCTAGCACAGGAGATATGCTTTGTGAGAAGAAACCTACACTGTGTGGTGCTCTGGAGGATGGGGAGCTGGGACAGGTGGAGTGCTTGAGAGAGAGATTCCAGCTGTTTGTGGAGGATGGGATCCACACTAGGCCTATCTGGGACAAGGGAAAGTCAGGTGGTCTGAAAGGCTTCCTAGCAGTGAGAGGGCTGCTGAAGGGGTGGGGTTTGCATGGAGTTTGCAACATAGGAGAAGGGATAGGGGGACAAAGTTATCTGGGCATGCTCTGCCCAGTAGATTGGGAACTTTGAGGAACTTCAGGTGCTACATCCCCCTGGCTGGCTATGCAGCTCCGAGGCCCCCCACTGTGATTCACAGCCTGCTTCACATTCCTCCTGGCCTGACAGCACTGCTCGCAAACCAGCAGTCACTGCACTGGTGCCAGGCCAGTCAGAGAGAGTCCCTGCCTACAACAGCTAGAGATGCAAAGCACAGAGGCTTACACCTGTGTGCCACAGGCTCTGAAACTGGAGACAGGTGCGGCAGACAGGAATCAGGAAACAGATCTTTCCTTCCCCCAGGCACCAGCTCTGCTCTCCTATGAGCCCTACCTCACTCTAGGGGCTGAGCAGCTCCAGAGACTGGAGCTTCTAGACGCTAGAGGGCACCACACAGGTACACAGGTATATGAAACGTCAAAGAACATGGTTCAGACCAAAACCTCACAAACCTCCAAAAAAGTGCCAAATGAAACTGAACTCACTAATCTTACTGAAAGAGAGTTCAAAATAAAAATCATAAACATGCTTATGAAGTACAGAAAAATATTCAAGAACTCCGGAACGAATTTAAGATGGAGACTCAATCATTAAGAAATTCCATATCAGAAATGAAACATACAATAGAGGGATTTAAAAGCAGATAGGATGTAGTAGAAGAGATAGTAAATGGAATAGAAATTAGAGAAGAGGAATACAAATGTGCTAAGGTACAGAGAAAAAAATCTAAGAATGAAAGTATATTGAGAGAACTGTGTGACCAATCCAAATGCAACAATATTCACATAATAGGGTTACTAGAAGAAGGAGAGAGAGAAAAAGGGATAGAAAATGTCATTGAGAAGGTAATTGCTGAAAACTTACCCAATCTGGGGAAGGAGAGAGTCTCTCAAGTCATGGAGTTGCACAGATCTCCAAACACAAGGGAACCAAGGAAGACAACATCAAGACATATAATAATTAAAATGGGAAAGATAAAGGATAAAGACAGACTTTTAAAAGCAGCTAGAGAGAGAAAAAAGATCATATACAAAGGAAAACCCATCAGGCTATCATCAGACTTCTCAACAGAAACCTTACAGGCCAGAAAGGAGTGGCATGACACATTTAATGCAATGAAACAGAAGGGCCTTGAGCCAAGAATACTCTACCCATCAAGGTTATCATTTAAATTTGAAGGAGGGATTAAACAATTTTCAGATAAGCAAAAGCTGAGAGAATTAACCTCCCACAAACCACCTCTACAGTGCATTTTGGAGGGACTCCTATGGATGGAAGTATTCCTAAAGCTAATAACCAAGGGATTGACAAAGAGTACAAAATATGATTCATAACATACGAAGAATGGAGGAGGAAGAATAAGGAGGAAAAAAGGAATCTTTATGTTGTGTTTGTAATAGCATACAAAGTGAGTTAAATTTGACTGTTAGATAGTAAGGGAAATACCATCATGATCAAGTGGGAGACATCCCAGGGATGCAAGGATGGTACAACATTTGAAAATTCATCAACATCATCCACTACATCAACAAAAAGAACAAAAACCACATGATCATCTCCATAGATGCTTAAAAAGCATTGGACAAAATTCAACATCCATTCATGATAAAAACTCTCAACAAAATGGATATAGAGGGCAAGTACCTCAACATAATAAATGCTATGTATGACAAACCCACAGCCAACATTATTCTTCACAGTGAGAAACTTAAAGCTTTTCCTTTAAGATCGGGAACAAAACAAGGATGCCCACTCTCCCCACTTATAGTCAACATAGTTCTAGAGGTCGTAGCCATGGCAATCAGACAGCACACTGAAATAAAAGGCAACCAGATTGGTAAGGAAGAAGTCAAACTGTACCTCTTTGCAGATGACATGATATTGTATTTAAAAAACCCTAAAGAATCCACTCCAAAACTACTGGATCTAATATCTGAATTCTATAAAGTAGCAGGATACAAAGTTAAAACTCAGATATCTGTTGCATTCCTATACACTAAAGATGATCTAGCAGAAAGAGAAATCAGGAAAAAAATTCCATTCACAATTGCATCAAAAAGAATAAAATACCTAGGAATAAAACTAATCAAGGAGGTGAAAGACTTATACACTGGAAACTACATGACACTCAGGAGAGAAACTAAAGAAGAAAGCAATAAGTGGAAACACATTCCGTGCTCGTGGATAAGAATTAGTATTGTCAAAATGGTCATCCTGCCTAAAGCAATCTGTAAATTCAATGTAATCCCTATCAAAATACAAAAGCATTCTTCAATGAACTAGAGCAAATAGTTACAAAATTCATATGGAACCACAAAAGACCCCGAATAGCCAAAGCAATCCTGAAAAGGAAGAATAAAGCTGGAGGTATTATGCTCTCCAACTTCAAGCTCTACTACAGAGCCACAGTAATCAAGACAATTTGGTACTGGCACAAGAACAGAACCATAGACCAATGGAACAGAAAAGAGAGCCCAGATATAAACCCAAGCATATATGGTCAATTAATATACGATAAAAGAACCATGGATATACAATGGGCAATGACAGCCTCTTCAACAGCTGGTGTTGGCAAAACTGGCCAGCTACATGTAAGAGAATGAAACTGGATTACTGTCTAACTTCACACACAAAAGTAAACTCAAAAAGGATCAAAGACCTGAATTTAAGTCATGAAACCATAAAACTCTTAGAAAAAAATATAGGCAAAAATCTCTTGGCCATTAACATGAGCAATTTCTTCATGAACATATCTCCCAGGGCAAGAGAAACAAAAGCAAAAATGAACAAGTGGGACTGTATCAAACTAAAAAGCTTCTGTACAGCAAAGGACACCATTGTAGAACAAAAAGACGTCCTACAGTATGGGAGAATATATTCATAAATGATATATCCGATAAGGGGTTGACATCGAAATTATATAAAGAGCTCACACACCTCAACAAACAAAAAGCAAATAAGCTAATTAAAAAATGGGCAAAGGAGCTGAACAGACACTTCTCCAAAGAAGAAATTCAGATAGCCAACAGGCACATGAAAAGATGCTCCACATCACTAGTCATCAGAGAAATGCAAGTTAAAACCACAATGAGATATCATCTGACACCAGTTAGGATGGCCATCATCCAAAAGACAAACAGCAAATGTTGGCGAGGATGTTGAGAAAGGGGAATCCTCCTACACTTCTGGTGGGAGTGTAAATTAGTTCAAACATTTTGGATAGCAGTATGGAGGCTCCTCAAAAAACTCAAAATAGAAATACCATTTGACCCAGGAATTCCACTCCTAGGAATTTACCCTAAGAATGCAGCAGCCCAGTTTGAAAAAGACAGATGCACCCCTATGTTTATCGCAGCACTATTTACAATAGCCAAGAAATGGAAGCAACCTAAGTGCCCATCAGTAGATGAATGGATAAAGAAGATGTGGTATATATAAACAATGGAATATTATTCAGCCATAAGAAGAAAACAAATCCTACCATTTGCAACAACATGGATGGAATTAGAGGGTATTATGCTAATTGAAATAAGCCAGGCAGAGAAAGACAAGTATCAAATGATTTCACTCATATGTGGAGTATAAGAACAAAGAAAAAACTGAAGGAACAAAACAGCTGCAGACTTACAGAACCGAAGAATGGACTAACTGTTACCAAAGGGAAAGGGAATGGGGAAGATTGGTGGGATGAGAGCGATAAGGGGAAAAATGGGGTATTACGATTAGCACACATAATGTAGCAGAGGGTGGGATATGGGGAAGGCAAGTATAACCCAGAGAAGACACATAGTGATTTTACTATGCTGATGGACAGTGACTGCAATGGGGTATGTCGTGGGGACTTGATAATAGGGGGAGTCTAGTAACCATAATGTTTCTCATGTAATTTTACATTAATAATACCAAAATAAAAATTTTTTAAAAGTAGCTTATCTATTCTCTGAAGCATACCCTATTTACACCTCCCATCTTTACAACAAATACAACATTAATTAGTATAGTTTTTGTAGGCATCGTGTTTATCAGATTGTATGTCATTTTTTGTTAAAAAAGGATTTTAGTTTTCTAAATGTTTATTTGAATCTTAAGGTATATTTTTCTCTGTATGTTTGAATTCTATTTTATCTTTAAATTTAACAATCATAATATAATGCAAGTTAACATTTACTGTAAACTACATCCTGGCAAATGGCTATGCAATCAAAAGTCATTATCTTATAAATTCTGCTAGACGTTCTATAAATTAAATATTACTAGGAATAAATGAATTTTATTTTGAATGTTGTAAACCTTTAGAGGCGAATATTCATATTTAAGTTCAGACAATTTTTCTGACCATTGTTTTGAGTTTTGTCAATATCCCAATTTTTAAAATGTATTTCTCCAGAGCAACTTAGTTGTGCTAGGTTGACTACCGTTCTCTGTTCTTCTTATCTCTCATCATTTTCATATCCTTTGTGACTTCTCCATTCTATGCTACATTTTAGAATATCTTATTAAAGTTGTCTACGAATCACTGATTGGGTTTTCTATTTTAAAAAACTCTTATTTTCTTCATTATGCTAGTGCCTTTTAAGTTCTTGATTTTCAGGCCTTCCTTATCACATTTATCTCTTACATTTCATTCTATTTTCCATTCATTTTCTCCCTTTAAGCTTTCCTATTCTATTCTGAAGTTTCATAAAAAACACATTTTTTCCAATTAGAATTATAAATAGTTTCCTGTACTTTCTTCTTTTAAATTTGAGGACTACTTAAACGATTTCTGCTCTAAACTTGAGCTTTAAATATAAATTTTGCTTCCTTATAAGGTATTTTTGTTTTGTTCCCTTTGTTTCTGTTATGGCATCATAAAATAAGTAGAATTCTAATGTGTTTTAATGATATGTGCTAGTAGACAGGGGAGTAATTTCTTTAACCCTGCTCTGTCCACATAATGCATGTTGAACCCTTCCCTCTTGCCAGAATATTGTTGTCTCTAGTTGTCAGCCCAACATCCAATGTCTTAATCATTTAGCTTTACTTAATAACTTTAGATGAGGATGTCTTCTACCTCTGTTGCTTGATTTTGGAATTTGAAAAAACATTAACAATATAAACCATTGCAACCCCCATTTGTCTCTACTTTCAGAACTTCTCCCCAAGTTTGTTTGTACTTTAATTACAGGAGTTTTGTTACCCATGTGAGATATTTTATTATTAGCTCCTTACCTTTCTCTTTTCTACAAAAAAACAGGTTAATCATATACAGAATATTATCAAGATTTTCTGTTTTCCATACTGTTATATCCAAAGTTCAAATAACAAAGAGGATACATATTGTTATGGCTACTTGAGAATGCAGCACCCATACCAGAAAAAGAATAGCTATAAGATTTTTCCTATGGGGCTTTAGAAAGTGAAGATAGACTAATGGCTCTGCTAATCTACTTTCATGCCTGGATGTTTGCTTTATGCCATGACATACATCACAACGTGTGATGTATTGCTTCTTTCAGTCAAATTCCACTGACCTTGTATTTAGTAAATTTCCTCCTTCCAGATACATGCAAAGAGTTACATTTCAACAAGAGATTGATTGTTTTTTTTCTTTATTATCTCCATAGATTCTGTTGGAAGTTACAGGGGCTGGATTAGATTATATTTTTAAAACAAATTATTACTTTCTGAGAATAATTTTAACATTACTAAAGAAGGCTTGCTCTTTGAGAAAAGATCTAAGGGAAATATATGTTGTCAATCCACTGTAAATTATGGCATTGTGATAGACATTTAAAATGTCACAGTTTCTTTCTTGGATTTAAAGATAAAAGTCAGTTGCAGTCTTTCCATTCTTTTGTAATTTTTATTCTATTTTTAAGAAAAGCATGCACAAGTATGAGTGTAAATTTAATTTTGCAAACAGTATCTATGAAAGTGAAACAAACGCCATTATGTGCCTGTGTTTACTTTGCTTACATAAAAGTCATTCATAGAGGAGGAAGTTTCGCATCCATAGAACTCAAAAGTGATTCCTCTAGTGGTAACTCCAAATGCGTAATCTCAGTTTGCATATCTGTCCTGACTTTTAGGATTATGATCTCTGACATGAAAAATGAAGCGTACTATTGCTTCTGGTTTGGGAAATACATAAAGGTTTTAAAGTGCTTACAGTGAGGAGAGTGGGAGTCAAGGCATTCTGTAATGACTTCAGGAAAGCAGCCAAGTGCAATAGCAATATCATAGAAATTAGAAGTGGCTTATGAATGCCAATTTACAACAGTGTGAATGCATGAAAGGATAAAATTAACCACTATTTTTAAGAGATTTCATGAATATAAGGTTGTTTAACAATGGACCAGTAATTTGTAGTATTAGTGGACAAGATTTCATTTACCACCAGTTTTGACCATGTTTAATCATATAGTTTTCGATCCTTAGTCACTTCACTAAGGAATGCTCCCGACCACATTTGTTTGCAGCTCTAATACCTGCAAGTCAAAGCTCTCCTCACACAAGCTGAGGTTATTTAAAACTATGTGTATAATAGAAAACGAAGCCTGTCTTTTTTTTTTACGAAGATGCAAATTATTGGACCATTAACCTGGGGCATGACTGGAATGAACCTGCTTGCTTTGGGTTGAGAGAAGAAGCAGATAGAGCAGTATGAGATATTTGTGAGGCACATATTCTGACACTTTGATGTAACCCCCACTTCTGAACTGGGAACATTGGTGGCTATGCTAATGAGATATGAAACCAGCAAGTAAGGGGGAGAACATACAAAGATGATCCACCTTGTGGAATATCAATATAAATAGATGTGTAGATAAACAGACAGACAGATAGACAGGGGCTAGAAGTATGGATAGGGGTAGAGGTATATTATGAGTACTTGTAAAGGAAATAAAATTGGTAAAGGAGATAAAAAAAAAAGGAATCCTTAAGAATAACAGAACAGTGGACTGGTGTTAGAAATCCCAGAAAAGTACAACACAGAGAAAAATGGGCCCCTTGCATCTACCTGAAGATCATCAATAAGCTTTACCTAACTGTAGGCTCAAAAATCAGGACAAGATTAAAGAGTGACTAGAAGGGAAAGAGATATAAACATCACAAATATAAAACTTTTCAGAAGAGGAAATGGTGATTTTAATATATACATATGTAATTTGTATTTCTACAAAATATGTAATTGATAGAACAGTTGAGAAATAAGGACATTTTTATGATGCAAGATATTACATTAAGTTTATATGCTAGCTGAAGGTATTCAGAAAACAAGAAACTATTGATAGCACACAGGGAAGATGGACTATCAAAAGGGGGCTATTTCTTGTGAAAGATCTAAATGTGTGCAGAGCATACTCTGATAGAAAAAAGGACTGCTCCTAGATCATGTACCAAAAATACAAGGAGGCAGAGGAGTATAGGCATTTTTACAGAACTCAGCAGAAATATCTAACCTAACCTTGAAATTCAGAAATAACTAATTGTTCTGTTTTAAAATGAGATATATGAGAAAATTTAAAGGAATTAGGAAGCATGAGAGAACAGAAGAGTATTAGCATAGGATTACTAGTAACAACAATTATGATCAGAGTTTTTAGAATGATAATAATTATGGATATAAAAGCAATAGATACGAAGAGTAAGACATTTATATTATAAAAGCTAGAATTTATTCTTTGACTGGTAGCCCATTATTAGATCTTTCTCAGAAACTGTGAGAGCAGAAAAGCTACATGATTCTATGTAAGAAAATCTCGTTTATTAGCTGCATTTCTGTTACCTGCACAGGGTAACTGCAATATGTTCAAAAAAAGCTTCAATACAAGCAAAGGGGCTTATCTATTAGGTTTTGTACTGAATAAGTACAGTTTTAAGCAAATTGAAAAAAGTAACAATTGGAGTAAATAATATTGCCTTATTGAATATACCACCTTTATTTGAAACATTTCTTGCAAGTAAATAGCTATATTCCTTATGACCGTACAAGTGTTTTTCATTATTAATTTACTTAATTGAAATAAATTTTTTTCTTTAAATAAAGGAATTATAAATAGAATAGACTTACTAAAGATTTAAAAGCTATTTCTTGCAAAAACATGTTCATTTCCTAGAAAACATGCCTGAACTGTTCATCTTTGTAAATTTTATTCTAAATGATAAAATATTTCAAATTTTTTGAGTCTCAGGAATGTTAAATTGTTTGCTTAAACTACTTTAGCATATACACATTCTTTATTATGAAAATTAATTCCAAATGATTAGTTCTCATGCTTGAGACATAAGAACCCGTAAGAAGCACATTACTAGTGCTTTCCAAATATTAGGTCAAATTAACTGTGTTTTATTTTGACTTTTCCAAAAGAATATCAGTAAATGTAAATGGACATTGCTTTTTCTTTCTCCAAGTGCTTACAGAAGTAATCACCTCTGAGGGAAACATACACATACGGGCACACACAACACTCATTTAGTAGTCAAAGAAACACAGCACATTGACATTATAAGCTCAACTGACTAATGTATTCCATATATACAATTTCTCCCCATTTTCTTTTGCTTATTTTATTATTTCAAAAGAGAAAGTGCAGTGTTTCATCCTTAATTGTATTTCCTCCAACTGAATATAAAAGTTTGACTTATTTCAATTATTTAAAAACTACCAACTTTACAATTCCTCTATCACAGTAGAATGCTTGCATAAAAATAAGAAGTGACCAAAATAAATCTTGTAATAATACAGAAAAAGTAATGCAAAATAGTACATAATGATTCCATTTTTCATCTAAGATTCCTATAGGGAATTAAAAGAATAATGTGATTTTAATATTTTTCTTCTGTAGAAAAATAAATCATTTAGTTTAAGTGATCAAAATACTTAGGTCTTTTAAGGAAGAAATTTCAGCAGGTTGTCATGAAGACTGTCAAATGCATTTAGTGTGTCATAGAGTTGTTACAGTAAGATGGATGGTACATAAAAATGAATGCCGCTACTTTTTACTAAATATTGCTTGGGAGGCAACATGGAGCAGTGCAAAGAAAATAAAAAAATCTGATTCTTTAGGTTTCTATGTTGACCTTGTATTAAACCAACTTGTGACATTGGACAGATACTTTAAACACTTTGCTTTATTATGCTTACCTTTAAAATAAAGACAAAAACCCTCTCTCAGTTTTTATGAGAAAGAGGAAATTAAAAATCCAAGCAAAATTATAAAATATAACGTTATTATAATAGTTTTATTTTATATAATATATATTTATTCTTCCTACATCTATATTTATTTTTTAACACCTTATATTAGCCTCTTAAATCCTTCCATCTTGCATGCTAAAAATGACAGCTCATAATGATGAGACCGACATAACATTTTGAAAAAAAATATTTCCACTTGCTAAAGTCACAGTCCTTAACGAATGTGTAGGACTTTACTGCTTTACTAATTAAATTAGTATACCCTAAGTAGGCCACTACAGTCGTAGATTGTATTGTTTTCATGTATTAGAATTATGACTTTCCCTATAATTGTTTTTTTTTAATTTGCAAACCAAAGAGGAACCATGCACTTAAAAATGGTTTATATTCATTACTGTGATATATCACTTAAAATAATTGTGTTAAGGAAATACAAACTTGGAGAAGCAAAGAAAATTATAATTTTAGCTCAGAAGCAAATTCTTCAAAATGAATAACTACAAATGCTGTCAAATATTAAACCCTGGACTCAAAGCTAAGAGAAAGTCTTATTCCTGTTACTTATAATCCAATAGAAGAGAGATACGATTGTGTTTTTTTCCCATTTGGCTGTTGTTTTGAAGAAATAAAATTGGTTTCATGTACATTTGACATGGGAGAAAAAAAACCTGAGAAAAACACATTGCAGTCATTAAACTGTAGCTTCATTCTGACAGAGTAAAATATGGATAATTAAATTCCATATACCAGTATTTCACATAGAGTTCTGCTTGCAAAATCCATCTCTTTCAAATATTTGTCACATTTTTTTTCTTTTATTAATTTCTAAGGGTTGAATTAAAATATAAGATGTAACTAATGAGAATGAAAACATGATTTGTACATTTATGTAAAGAAATTTTAAAAGTTGCATCACCAACTCCAATATAATTTAAAGGGTAGCAGTCTTGTCAGAGTCTTTTCTCTGCACATTCAAGTTTCATTTCATGTTATCAGACACATCTCTGATATTCTGAATATATACTGTCCATTGTACTTAATTCTGATGTGTCCCTGCCAAAATTACCCATGTCACAAATGATTTCTGATTTTTATAAGAGCCACATTTCTACAGGATTAATTTTGCTCTTGGAAAAGAGCACTGAATTTATTAGGCCTGTTAAGAAATGTTAAATAATACTACTTATAAAGTACTGTGTACTGCCATTGAGGCATTTGTGTAGTGTAGTAACTTACTAAATAGTTTCAGTACAATAAAATAGCTTACACTGTTTCTAAGTAGCTTTCCTAACCATTCAGATCTAAATCAGAAATATAGAGGACATGCTTTTTAAAAAAATCCTCAAATGTATTTCATACAATAGTGTTATCTTAGAAGATGACATTCATAATTGCCTTGATGTAGCAGGGAAATTGAATCATACTCTAAAAGTGAAGTATTCCCATGATGCTTCATTTGCCCTTCCCATGGGAAGAATATAGCTCAACCAATCTGGGGAAATTCAGAAATACTTTGTGGCTAGTCTATTCGTTTGAATATGTTACCAGGGACCTCTGTACATCCTTCGCTAGTGCCTATTCAAGGAAAGTCAGATAAGGGTTTCCAATATATTTAACCTAAAAACTTTTCTAATCTTCTATGGTTTAGGCAGCCTTAATGCCTATAAATATCGATTGTTATCATGACTTCTAATCATGACATCCTTCAAACATTGGGGATTTTGACAATTTTTGGCAGTAAAACTCTTGTTCACCACTTCATCCCTTTTAAATGTTCAAAGAATCACACATCATGAAACAATATACAAATAGGTAATTATAGTATTTCTTGACTGGGGAAGCAACTGACAACTCCTAAGACATGGATTGTCTATTCAAATAGTTTGGAAAATGAGATTTAAGTTCAAGATTAAAGTGGGTGGCATGAGAGTATGAGGAGCTCAGCCTACCTGCTTCTCACTGAAACTGGTGAAAAATTTTAAAAAGCAAACAAAAACAATAATTTAATGTCTCTGCAAATAGTCCTAAAAGCATCTAGCCAATGAATTAGCATTTATTCAATAAAACATACTAAAACTTGGTAAGAACTGTGAGATTCTATGGAATTTGAGTCAATAACTCTATCCTGCATCCAAAATCAGTGTGATGGAAATTCCATTGGAATTCGGAGAAATATAGCTAAGAATAAAAGCCTCCCGCCTTCTGTTCCATGTTCCCAGTGGGAGGTATCTCCCTGGGAGGGACAAACAAAAGTGTTTCTCATCTTGTCCACAGCTTCCTTTTGCTGAGTTTAAGGTCCACATGAGTACAGCAGGGAGGTGCAGGCTCCATTCTTCCTCCTACCCCATAGTGGGACACAGGCTCATAGCCCCCAGTCATGGGAGAGGACCTACCTTATGTGCAATATCACTGAGAATACTGGGGGCCCATTTACCTTTGCCTTGGATGGTGGGTTGGGGGTTTCACATTAAGAAAGGTAAGCAGGAGAGATCTGGGGCTATTGCACCACCAAGCCTCTGAGCACTTGGCTCCTAAAGCAGAAGTGTCACTCAAATATTGACCCTATCACCGTCCCAAGGCTGTGTCAGAGAATTTTCCCCAGGGGCATAGGTCATAGAACAGAGAGCAAATCTCTTCCCTAAGAAACTGACTTTATTTGCAGCAGTGTGGAAAGGTCAACCTAAGGGTGCTTTCAAATACAGTAAATGTTGTGTTGAAAGATAATTAGGAAATGATTGATATTCATTGGTGTTAAAGGCTAGCTGTTGGCTTTGCACTAAAAATTAAATGAATCCACCTTCCTGTATGTCATCCCACTTTTTCAAAGCACTGTTGGATACATAGTAATATCACAAATATTGCCCTACACACAAAAACATTCAACTGACTCTGACTCCTGAAGCAGTATAATTTTCTCAATGTGTGAGATACTTTCCATGAGATAACATATTTCTGCTGCTAATGATTAATCCAACAAAAAAACTAAGATATAACAATAGTAAGTATTCAGTGCTTAAAATATATACTGTACTAGGAGAATATATTACATTTACCATATCTATATCTATATATAGATATAGATATAGATACCTATAAAATAAGTGTGTTTGCTAATTTCATTTCATTGAAAGATTATGAGGTAAGCACTATTTTTATAGAAGAGAAAATTGATGCATGGGGTGTCAGCCAAACTATTCAGCTTCTGAGACAGAATGCAACAAAATACAAAATAATTCATTCCTGCATACAGAGTAATCTGTAAATGATTCTGAACTAACAGAGAAGATCGACCTATTAAGTCAGACGAACACAAAGAAGATATCTTACTAAGAATTAATTTTTACTAGTATTTTCACCAACATGAGAATCTGAAGAATTTCCCAGTAATGTATCTCTAGGACAAGAAGAAAACAGATTGCAATCTAACTGCTCTTTCTTCTTAGCTTAACAAGCTTCCTTTCTGGCCTCATTTCAGCACACTTCTTCAAACATATATACTGTGTAGCCTGTACTTCATGACATATCCTCACATGCCATATCCTTTTTTTATGAATTACTACATAGGTGTCTCTTAGTTGGAAGTATTCTTTCCTTCTCCCCATTTCCAAATTTAATGCCCAATTCAAAAGCCATCTCCTTTTCTGAAATGTCTCAGTGTTCCTTGGTAATGAACCTTTCTCTCTCACTTTACCCTCATCACATTTTATGTTGATATTGTCCTGATTATTTACTTACACAACCCTCTAAATTTTAAGATCTTTATATGCTTGGACCATGTTATATAATTTTCAATATCCCAGGTCAACCCAGATACATGACACATAATAATGTGTATTTTTTTAATGAATGTATGTATCCATTGAGAAATTTGCAAGTGTCTATAGTTTCAATGTTTTTGTAACATGCTATATTGTTTTCTCATATTCAAAAATGATGAGGCAAAAATGACTTTTAGTCTTTTTTTATTATTAAGGTATCATTCATATACACCCTTATGAAGATTTCACATGAAAAACAATGTGGTTACTACATTCACCCATATTATCGAGTCCTCCCCATACCCCATTGCAGCCACTGTCCATCAGTGTAGTGAGATGCCACAGAGTCACTACTTGTCTTCTCTGTGCTACACTGTCTTCCCCGTGACCCCCCCTCACACCATGTGTACTAATCATAATACCCCTCAATCCCCTTCTCCCTCCCTCCCCAGCTGCCCTCCCCTACTCCTCCCCTTGGGTAATCGCTAGTCTTTTTAAACTGTTGGACCCATTTCATTATAAATTAGAAATTAGAGAAATTATCTATCAGTAGAAAGTAAACCATTCTTAAACTCTAGGTTAATATTGTACTGATCTTGAGCTTCATTTTTTTTTTTTGCCTTTGACTTAACAGTGCTTTCATATAATTTTATTAGGAAGTTAAGAAATATGATTTGGACAATCTCATCATTTCCTATTTCCATAATTGGTGATATATTTTTTAAAATACTCAGCTGAAATGTAGTATCTATCAGTAGCAACAATATATAATATCATTTTCTCTAATCTGGGCCAGAAATCAGCACCTAGAGTGTTTTTAAAATTCTGTAGAAGGTATTTCCCCACTGAAGTTTTAGCTACCATTTTCTCTTTATTGTCATTATTATAGATTAATTGACATTGGCAGTGATGGCCTTTAAGGTCTTTCTATAGGAAAAAAAATGAATTATTCTGTCAAAAGTACTTTTATTTTTCTTATATCATTGAACAATGATTGCATTTCTCTATAAAACCAACAGAGAAATCTTCCATCAGTTGAAAACAAGCCATGAATCTTAACACATAGCTGATGATGTATCCCTGAACAGATGTTATCTGTGACAGATAAGAACATTTCCCTAGATATTATTACATTGGCCATTTCTCTCTCCTCTGTGCTTTCTCCTTCTCTCTCTTCATCCCCTCCACTTCATTTATTCTATAATTTCTAACAACAGAATCTTCTTAGGATGATCTTCCAGTTCATTAACAGCTTAACACTTTGTAAAGATTATTTTCCTAACTTATACTATTGTTAATACCTTACATATTTTTATGTAAGATATTTTATCAAAATATGTGGCTCATATTAAAAATACGTGTATAAAGTCTGTAGAGTTATGTGGGTTAATTTTTACATGTACATATTATTTATATCTACTCTTGGTTTTCTCAGGATAATATTAACAAAATATCCAAAGAACAGAAATCATAAGAATTGCACTTGAGATGAATTTAAGTACAGAGATATACTAGTCATTGCATTTATTTTAGAATTGTTTTTCTTTTAATGTTTTTACAAATAAGAATGAGTTTTGAATAGTGTTACCCTTCCTTTATACCTAAGAATTTTCAAAGAAAGTGTTTGTATTAAAATAATCATTTGAGATTGACAGTTTCTAATATTGCAATAATAGATTATGGCAAATAGAGGAATGAAAAGAAGTATTATTTTAAAGGAAAAGTCTGATGCCATATTAATTTATAATTTAGAGGGTATCTGGAGAACTAATTGTGACTATTTTATAGTGTAAAAAAACCCTTAGATAATAGGCACAATAATAAAAAGTCATTTATTAAATAAAAATTATCTTCACTACCATTTTAAGTGAATAATAAATAATGTATAACAATGCTTTTAAGTATACCTTCAACCACCATTTGGCGTTGAATATTCAAGTTACTAACTTGCTATTTGTTTCATTCTTCCAGTTATTCACTCTTCTTTTATCACAGTAATAGTATACAACCTCCAACAAATATAAACATCAAATTAACTACAATCATAATTCTCTCTAGTCAGACAGTCTCCAAACAACCTTTTGTTATACCAAAATTTGACTTGACATGGTCACACCAAATAAAATCTGTTTTTTTTGAGTATCCATTACTTTTTAACAGGAATCAGAGACAATCATTCGTAGTGTTGAAAAAAGTTACACATGGTCTGAAAACCTATGTAAAGAGGAGGAAGGGGAAACTTGGTGCATCCAGAGTATGAGAAGAAAAAAATACTCTCAGTCAGGACTGAACAGATAGAACTGGGCTGCCCTGTAGCAACAGGACATCACAAATGAGAGGTAAAGCAAGTGGTAACAGGGAGATTCAGGAGAGGGATTCTATGTTTTTTCATGTAGATGCTACTCTTAATGATCAAAGATGGAAAAATTATACTAAATTAATTGCAGATATGCATGGGTACCAGTAGCCCATAAGTGCTTTATGTGCATTTTATTAAATCTTTCTCGACATTTACCTTTTAGTGCCTTCCTGAGGTCCATAAAAGAGAGTTCTATATATTGAGAGTAATCTTACTGAGAAGACTACTCCTCCATATAGAAACATAGAAATATTCCAGAGAGAACATGGCCAGGTTCTAAACTGTGCAGGGTATGTTTCTGGAATTTCTAAACTAAGACAGATGAAACAATAATTTCTTACCTTCACTGTTCAGAATGTTTTTAGAATACAAAAGAGTAACTAAAAATAGAAATACACCTTAATAATTTAGAAAAATCTGTTCACACCTGTTGCTTTAATTAATACTTATAATAACAATGTGAGATGGGAATTTCTCCATAGCCCATTTTAAAATAAAGAAATTAAAATTATAGAGATTGGGTAACCAAGGAAAGTCATAGATCATAAATAATATATTAGAATCTTTATTCATGTCCATGGGCATTAAGTCTTGTGCTTTTCCCTTTTCTTCATATGCATTGAGGTAAGTGAGGTAAATATTCCTTATTTTATCATATTGCATACATGAATATTCATTCAGATTCATGAATAAATACAGGAATATGTATTCATTGCATACACAGGGATGGTATATTTGGCTAAGGTCACAAGGCTAGAAAGGAACATAATCAAGATGAGAATCAGGATTTGTGTGTCCTTACTCCTGATTGTGTTCTTTATACTACATTGCAAGACAGAGATTTTTAGCAAGTTGAGGCCAACTTATTGAATGACCCTCTTGGCAACTGAATTCCATGAGCAGTTTTTGGAAAGTAAAATAATGAAAATATTATTTTATATCAACACATTTTATTCCATTGCTTTTGGTCAAATACCTGACATATGTGTCTTAAAAAATTAATCTGCCAAGGGCATGCATAATGATTTGGAGAAATACAAGGCTGCGATCAGAAAATCTGCAGGAGAAATCATGTTCGTAATCAAGGTATCAGGTGATAGGACCTGATATACGGTGGTGGCAAGGAAAATAGAAATGGATAAATATCAAAGGTGATTATGGAACAATTGATATATGTGTGTGAGTGTGTGTGTCTATATTTCTAATTTATGATAGAAAAGTTTACCTGCTATTCCATCACCCAGTTAACTTCCTTTCACACATATATAGGCCAAGAGACTCATTTTCCAAAAGGAAATACGATTATGTCATTTTTTTAAAAATATGTGCTTAGCTATTAATACTACTAACACACTGTGGCTAGTTATTTATCTGGATTAAAAAGAAATGACTTCATACCACATTAGAAATATAACTCACTATACTTTATCATAAGTACTACCATAATATTTACATATTGAAAGAAAAGAAATAACCAGATACATTTACCTGCAATGCATGTTGTATCTCTTCAGGATGCTTAGAACTCCACCAGACCTCCCAGCTTCCATTTTACGTGTATTTCTCTTTCATAGTCTATTCTCAATTTATAGCAGCTGGAAAGAATTTAAAAGAAAGATTATCTTAAATCACTTTGAATCATTTCTTTACTCAAGAGCTTCCTGAGACAATTACAGTGAAATCCAAATTCTTTACCTTGCTGAAGAAACCCCCTGCATATTCTGATGCATATCCACCTATCTGACCTCATCTACTTCTCTCTCTTTCATTGGATTTTAGTCCCCTCAGCCTTTTGTCAGTGCCTTGAGCCTAGCCTCACCAATTGCCATTATTTTTTCCCCTGCCTGAAACACTATTCCCAAAGAACTTCATATAACGGCTTCTGCTAATAATTCAGATCTAAAATCCAAAACTACCTCCTCAGAGAGATCATCTCTGACTGTTTGATCTAGAATAGACCCTTCACAGCAATTCAGTTTCTGTTTGATTGACTCATTTTGGTTTCACTGATAAAAATTCATAAAAATTCATTTTTGTTTGACTGCTTTCTATTGTTTGCTTCTCTCTACTAGAACATAGTTCCATGATATACGGTGGTCATGATATTACCAAGGCCATAGTGAGCACTCACCAAATGACTGTCAAATACATTAATTGATTAATAGCAGGCACTAAACAATACATGGTTATATAATTATTTTAATTATTACAATAAACTTCTGGGTATATATTTTAACATCTGAAGAACTTGAATATAAGTAGTGCCTAATTTTTATTTGGTCATTAATAGAGCCATGATACTCACCTGTATATCAAATTCTCTATTTTAACTATAATCATTATACTGTGAACCTTACATAATATAATGTGCTTTTGTAATAATTTTATTTAAGTGGATATTTATAAAATGAGCTTATAGATGTGAGAAAATAAAATAAATTTTAATTAGACATTTTAATATGTATAAGATATGATATAATTCTCAAATGACTAAATTTTGATAAGGTATAATGAAAGCAAATAGAAAAGGAAGAGAAAGGGAGAAGAAAAGGAAGACAAAGAGGTAGAGGGAAAGATACAAGAGGAATAGGATCAACAGATCTGATAAAACCAGTCTACTACTGACCTATCATTCTCACTTTTAAATAAAGTACCATTAATTTCAAGACATCATTAATCAATTTAGTTTAATCAATTTCAGCATAATTTTATTCTGATATAACACTTTTAAGATCAATTCAAACTATTAAAAAATATGTGTGAAATAAAGAGGCTCTGGCTTTATAGGAACTGAGTGACTTGAAATCAATGGTGAGAGCAATCACTTAAGTTATAGTGGCACATAAGTAGGACTGTAAAATGGTTAGTTCAATTACCTACCTAGTTAGCACAACTTGCCAGTTTTCTACATGTGGTTTTGGACATAGCATATGACATAGCTATATTTTTCTAACTTTATTGAGATAGAGCTGACAATTAAAAACTGTGTATATTTATGTTGTACAACTTGATTTGGTAGATACTTACATTGTGAAATACTCTCCAAGGTCTATTCACATCACATTCGCCACTTAAAAACCTTCGTCTGCATACCAAATGCACATACCACATATTGGCAGACACAAACTGTAAGTAGCCTTGTAAACTTTTATGTTATTTTAGATGTCCTAAAATTTATATTAATGTATATGTGTACATTTATATGTAAGAAGCCAAAGAAAAAAAGCCATCAGTGGAAGCACAGACTGCTGATGAATTTGATGGTGCCTTAGTTTTTGGGTCAATATTCTAGAATATTTTTAGGTGTAGTTATTTATCAGCAGATGCTACAATCTGATTATAGCCAATCAAGATTCATACTGTTTATGTTGACATTGTTAATTTCATTATCAAATTAAAGGATAAGGTTTTATAAATGAGTATTATAATAGTAGACAGTTGATAGGTATATTTAAATTTCATTTTCTAAAATTGTTTTTAAAAGATGATTATGGTTTGTATCTATTCATTTTTGTTTCAGTACTATTTTTTTAAGTATGAGTTGAAAATATGTGGTCATTAAAAGCATTCATGTGTCTCAAATTCTATTAATATTTATGAAACATCTTCTTTCTAAAGCTTTTATTATGCATACCAAGCAGTTGAGTTCCAAGTTTATAAATTAATTAATACACTGATTTAACAAATATGTTTTAAAACACTTATCTGAGCAATGCATTGCATGAAACATTCATGAAAACATGGTGAAAAATCTGTATGTAGGTTTTTCCATCATTTTACTTTTACTCTACCCAGTAGGACCAAAAAACACAAGCACTCATAAAACCAGATAATAAATGTCCTATAGTGATGTCCTGTGGAATACAGATGTATACTCACTTATCTTTGTTGCATAAGGAGAAAATTT
Source organism: Smutsia gigantea (assembly GCA_032199065.1). Taxonomy (NCBI): domain Eukaryota; kingdom Metazoa; phylum Chordata; class Mammalia; order Pholidota; family Manidae; genus Smutsia; species Smutsia gigantea. Next base: position 100,666 of record JAVSCE010016940.1, on the reverse strand, counting down.
TTATAGGAATGACCTATTAGAAGTTCTGAAATTAAACTGAAACCGGGAATAATGGGGAACCAGACTGAATAGCAGTATGAATCAAAAACTGAACAGGAAGAGATGGCACAGTAGGGTTCAAAAATAATAGTTAAATGGCTATACAATACATTTGCAGTGGTGGACAGGAAAGAGAAAACATAAGCCATGTACATCATAAGCTATGGCCAAGATCACACACCAAAAACCTAGCACGTCGTGCTGCTAATTAGATAGACAGCTGAGCTGATCTTTTCACAGATCTCCTAATGTGCCAGTATAACCTGATTACTGTCATTATTGATTTTGGTCACTCAGTACCAATAAAGTGAGATCCTCATTGTTATTTCTTATTTATTTTTTTAGATAAATTTTTGAAATAGCGGTGCTACTCTCATTTGCACCCCTGATTTCTGGGCCAAGGAGTCCTGGCTATGGGTAAAAACATCACCATATATTGGATGCTTATGTAGAGCATTTACAGCCTTCTGGAGAGCAATACCTCAGCTCTAAAAGCTACTGCCATATAGCTGGTGATATGACTGTGTCTTAATTGGTTAAAATATGTGTTCACTATAGCACTGTCTTACCCTGTGATACCCATATAAATTTCTCCCACATCTATGTCAAATATTTGCTTAAATTTCTTTCTCATGAGGGAAGCCTTGCCACTCTATGTAATATCATTGCTCCTATATATCTATTCCCCACACCACATCTCTTCATTTCACTCCATAATAATTACCACCTTCTAACATATAACATATCTTAAAAACTTTTTAACATAAATATAAAATGTCTATGCAACACCACACAGAGGTCATCAGTCAAGGCAGCAAGTAGCTAGAATCCATTAGAGCTCTGGCTCTTAAAAATGGTGAGGTTTCCCATAAAAGAATGCTTTCTGTGTTCCAACAGATGCTATGCCTCAATAAACATACTCTATTCCATTAAAGCAAGATTGAGAGGTTCTTTGTTGGACGTTGAAGTTTATTTTTCTATGGGTATGTTCAGCCCTAGAGAACCTTTCTTCACATTTTGTTGTAATATTTGAACCTGGCTTCAAAATATGCCCAATAATTTGCCAATGTTTACTTTATCTGACAAATAAAAACAAATAATCCTTAGGTGGTAAGTAAGACTCAGCCTTTCACCAGAGAAGCTGTTGCCTACAATCTTCATAGATTGTCTTAAACAATTATGATATTTTGACCATGAAGTAGTAGGTTCAGTTTAAGATTCTAATAATGTCATTTAGACATACTGCTTGAAAAAAAACACTTATCATTAAAAAATCTATTCTGGCACTATCTGCATCTTAAATGTATACTCTGAAATTTTCATTTCAGCAACTCATGTAAGCACCACTCTACTTAACAATTAATATACTTCATTATGCCAGTACAAGGCTTTTTATTCAGCTCTAATTTCTTTGGAAAACGTGCTAAAAATATTCAGTGATTGTGAAGTGCTCATATTATTCATTCTTGTTACTTATTTTTCAAATTGAATGAGTAACAACAGAATATCATTGCCAACAGACTATTTTTCTGTGACTAAAGCAAATCTATATTAGCATTTTAGGACAAGCGTTCCTTTGCTATGTGTAGAGATTGTACTCTGTAAGTACTAATCATTTTATAGTCAAAATCATGGTGACAACCATTAAGGAAATACCAAATCTCTTTTAATAGTAGAATTGAATTTAGGGGAAAGGGAAAAAATTCTAAGCATATTTGCTTCTTATATGAACTACTCATATGGCAAAAGCTAATTTATAGTTTCTAAATCCAGTGTTTTCATCAAATGTAAATTAATCTCCTAGCATGCATATATAATATAATGGCTTCTGCACACTAGATGCATTAATATTATATGAAATCTAATTTTCATTTGGTAGAGGAATTTTGCCTATAGCTTATTCTGCTTTCTTTGTGAAAACAATATTTTCATTAATATTAGATTTGATCTTACTGACTATTCAAAAGGAGTTTGACTTAGGCATGTTTTTGCTACAAATGGGAAAACTTTTAATGATATTTAAAGGTGTAATCCTGCTTTAAACAAAATTAATCAATTTTACATGGGTAAATGATACCTTGGTTTTGTTCTGGGAAATACACTGTTTTTTGGAGTATTACATTTGTTTTATTTGAAATAAAGAAAAGGAATTACAGTTTTTATGCTCCATGATGTTTTTTGAAGATTCATAAAAGAAACCCTCCTGAGCAATATTTTAATATAAGTCCAATAAATTTAATATTTCAGGTATTCATCACCATAATTCTAATTCTTCCATTTTTTTCTTTTGCTTCAATTGCTTGTTCAAAGCCATCACATTTATAGATTTACTTATCTTACCATTCAAGATAAAAAGTTTTCTATTAAAGTTTGATTTTCTTAATTGAATAATATCATCAGTTATATTTTATTTTCTTCATTATTTTGTACTTTCATAACAATTTTGGAATATTGATGTAATTTTGTTATAGTTCAGGAGTATGAAAATTAAAAATATAACAAGTAAAAGAAAGCAAAAATAGAAAAATATAATGTAAATAAAAGAATAATCATGCTAACTAAATTTTAGTAGAGATAAACTAATAATCTTTGTCCATATTGTGCATGAATAAGTTTTACCTTCATATTTAGCAAGAGAGTCATGGCATTTCACAAAAAGTCATAATTTGTCATGCATTTACAGTTTGTTAAGTGTTTTTTAATACAAGTGTTTTATTGCTTTTCTGTTTTAAAACTACCAAATAATTGAGAACCATTCACTAGACAGAAAAAACACAAATCACTCTCATATTAAATTTCTTAATCCTGCCCTAGTCATAATTATTATGATCTTATTAAATTAAATCTATAATAATTTGAACAACTAAAATACTTACTGAGTCATATTTGTACTAGGTATGTACCTGGATCTTGGAGAACCAAAATAAATAAAACAAGGTTCTTCTAGTTAAACATGATGAGGTAAGCAACTTACATTTATCTCCATGCCCTTTTAAAACTATAAGGACTAACATCCGAAGATAGTGGAATAGGAAGTTGCAGCCCTCATCCCTCTACAGAAAGAACAATTTAACAATAGTAAAAAGTCCAGAATCCAGGTGAGTACCACACAAAACTGAAAATAGTCCCATTGAGATGGATAAGAAGGTGAATTTCACTTAACCTCTGTCAACCTTTACCCACACCAGCACAGTTCAGACCCTACAGAGATTGCCTTGGCTGATGACTTCTCACACAGGGGAAATATGAATGCATCCAAGGTCACTGGCTATTGGGGTGCTGCCCAAGAGGCTGTTTATATCTTATGTCACATGGAATGAGGGAACCAGGATAGATGTCTGAAAGCTGCTAAGAAAAAAGGAAAGAGGAAGACAGCTTACTGCAGTAGCCACTGATCTTCAAGACTGGGAAAAAACACCCAATCCTGAGACATCTTACCCGGAAGCAAGAGAGAGGAATGCCAACATTCCAGCCTTTCAGCCTATCACTACCTAAGGAAAATGGATAGGTGGCTTATTATGGTTAGCATAGCCATGCAAGATTTGGTGAAGGCATGCAACCCTGAGATTCTTCCCCAATAGAGAAGGCAAGGAAGACTACATCCAATATCCCAGACTTTCAGTACATTGCCCAGTATAATAAAGGTGGGTAGTTCACTGCAGGTAGGATGGCTATGTGAGATTGGGAGGCAGTGCACAACCAAGAGATTTCTCCTCTGGGAAGGAGAGAGAGGAGTGGAGAATGCCCATCCAAAAAAAAAAAAGTTATTAAAAGGATTCAGAATCTCTAGCTCAGCTGATTAGTGAAGGTATTTCTCTGTTGAAATGGGTCAATAAAGACTGGGAAAGATGGCTGCTTTTTCCAATGCACAAAGACCAATACAAAGCTAGAAGTAACAAGAATATCCTGTGAAATATGATATAACCAAAGAAACAAAATATACCTCCAATAACCTACTCTAAATAAATAGATTTCTTTACAAATTACCCAACAAAGAATTCAAAATACTCATTTTTAAAGAGACTCAGTGAATTACAAGAGAACACAGATGAACAATTAAATGAAATCAGGAACATGATAAATTAACAATATGAGGATACCAACAAAGAGATAGAAATGATAAAGAAGGACCAAGCAAATTCTGAAGCTGAAGAATGCTATAATTGAACTGGAAAATTCAATAGAGGTCTTCAGCAGCAGATTTGATCAAGCAGAAGAAAGAATTAGTTATTTTAAGTACAAGTTATTGGAAATTATTCAATCAAGGAGAAAAAGAAGAAAACAGTGAAAAATGGGAAGAAAACCTAAGGGACATATAGGATACTACATGAGAGATGAAAATAAAGGTACATCTGAATGTGAAACTGAAAAGAGAAAGTTAAAAATCTGTATAAAAAGTAATTAGATCAGAAGATACCCTCCTTCATGCATTACAGATAATACACCTTAATCTCTCCAAAAGATGTTAAGAGATTTAGTCTCTAAATGTGTTGAGACTTTGAACTTGAAACACCAAACCTAACTGTGGGCAGAAGCACTGCACCAAATAGTGGTAGACGCCCACCCCAGGTGTTTTCTCCCACTAAGCTTTTATATTGGGAAGGATATTTATACTCAGATTAGAAAATTCCTCTTGGAGAAGCTATTTTTCCAATTAAAAAAAATCAACCATAAAGACAATAAAGACTTCCACAATACGTAGTTCTGATGAAACACACTAGCATAAATTCTGCTGGTTCAGATGCCAAAAGTAAAACACCAGAACTTCAGTTAGCTATCACCTCAACAGATAGAGAAAACATTCATTGAACAGATAATATTTGCATAAAAATAATTAAAAAGAAAAAATATATCTGATGAAAGATATTTTGGGTTATAGAACAAAACAATAGGGAAAAATTAACCCTCATATACTCACTGCCCTGATCTCACCAATGCATAAAAAAACAGTACTCAAACTACTGCTATATAACTTAAATGCATTCCAGATTGAAGTTCAAGTATGTTTATGAAAGTAATAAAATATCTAGGAGACAACAAGGTAAAATTCACAGTGTTAGGCAACCAATGAAAATTTTCCAGGCGTGCAATGAAGCATGTGAGTACTTCCCATAATGGGAAGAAAATTCAGTCAATAGAAAAACACTAAAATATGATCCAGATGAGAGAATTAGTCAACAAGAATATTGAAAAGGTTATTATAATTGCAATATAACCATATTAGTACAGCTTCATAACTAAATTATTAAAACTCATTTATACAAGTAGAGGAAAGGTTAATGAGATTAGTAGAGAAATGAAAAGACATAAAAAATATAAATTTAGCTTCTAAAGATTAAATATGTAATATTTATGACCAAAAAAATAACTGTCTGAGTGTAATAGCATATCCCAATACTGCAGAAGTAGTGAACTTGAGACATAATGACGGGAACTATTCAGAGTAAAACACAAGGAGAAAAAAATATGAAAAAAATTAGCATCAATTGTGGGATATCGTTCAACCTCATACTCAGTCTAAACTGGAGTCTCTGAAGGGGAGAAGGACTTAAAGATAGATGAAAAAATAATGGCTGAGGATTTTCAAATTTTAATTAAAACTATATCCAAGAATATCAACACATTTCACAAGTCACAGGAATAAAAAAATACACCGTTTCATTATAATTAAAGCACTCAAAACCAATATTAAGAGCATCCAGAGAAAAATGACACATTGCACAAACAGTTTCTATTATAAGGATGACAGCAGACCCCTGGTCAGAAAAAATGCAAGCCCAAAGTTAGTGGAGCAATATGTTTAAATTGCAGAAGAAAGAAAAAACATCCAGTCTATAAGTATGCAGCAAAAAAGTATTTTCAAAAACAAAGATGAAATAAAGGGATTCTCAGACTACAAAAGCTCAAAGAATAGAATTCATCAATAGACCAGAACTACAAGAAACGTTAAAGGAAGTCATTAAAGCAGATGAAAAATATACCAAATAGGAATCTGTATCTACACAAAAGAAAGAATAGCACTAGAAACATTTATTATTTTGCCAATTAAACCTCAAAATGACTACATTTATATAAAAGCAAAGATGTGAGAGTATAAGTGCACCAGAAAATATATATTAAAAATTTTTTAACGCCAGAATTTCTCTTTAAAACTGAAAAGAGTGAAATGTACATCAGCAGTATAATGCATAAATAAATTGGGAATTTTGACATAAACTACTTTTACATAAAATGGATGAATCTTGCAAACCTCATATTAAATAAATGATACTAGAGACAAAATATGCATATGCTTGCCTTTCATTTATTTAAACTCTGACATTTATAAAAAATAAATAATGGTTAACTTTGAAAGGTACTGACAGGAAGGGTTCATTGTGGGGCTTCTGGGTTATTGGGTGTTCTGTTTATAACTCAGTGTAGGTTATAAGATGTTTTTCCTGTGTGGTTAATATGTGTGCATTTACTATATTTCTACTGTGATTAAATATTTTAAAGGACTGTTATAATTCTCTTACAAGAATCAAGGAGAAATAAATGTGTATTGAGTTGGGAAAGGTAACATACTAAATCCCTATCTTCAACAATAGAATTGAAATAGGTAATATTCATAACTAATGTATTTTAAAGAAATCAGTGTTAATATTTATAAATATGTTTATTAATATCTGAAATAAAAAATGGTTAAATGATCTAGACTTTTTTGCCTCTCTGAAGCATCAATAGGAAAGGGGTGTGATTGAGTAGAAAACTGATATTTTCAAATGTAATCCACCTAATATTTTTTGACTTTCAAAACCTGTAATGGCATAATTTTAAAAGATGACATACACTTAAAAACAAGTGTTTAGTTCTCAATGACCTCACAATGTATAGGGTAAAAATATGATATATTTATTTATTACAGTTTTCATTATATTATGTATTTATTAATTTTCTCCTCTTTTTAAAGTATAAATTATATTTGATCAGACACTTTCTCATGTTGTTCTGTCATTACATCTGAAGAACCAAGTTTGATATCTGGCATGTAGTAGAAGTCTATGGATATATGTGAAATTAATATATAAATAAATACATTGATGATAAATATCAGCCTATATATTTAGGGCAAATTCATGTAATGGAAATGTAGGTAAATATGTCTTAAAAACTTGAGGGGAAAAGGTTAGGTAGAGTCAGAATGTCATTGTCAAACATTTGGAATGAATCTTATCAGAGATTCAATGGCTTTACAATTACATATTATTTTTATCCTTCATAGACAATCTTAAGAACCTTAATAATTAGTCACATTGACTGTTCTGGGCTTTTACTAATTATCTCTATTCGATTATCTAAGGACTCAATGATTCCTCAAATTTAAGCTGCACCAATGGTTTTCAGTGACATTAAATAATTTCATTTAAAATACCATTGGTACTGCCAGATCATTTAACAATTATACATATTTTAAATTTTTTTCTATTATTTTTTTCATTCTAATTCCTCCACAGCTTTTACATTTGCAGCACCAATGCATGAGTTATATATGGCTATTATGCTAAAATTACAGCTTTATTAAACTGCTGGTTTCTACAGCAATTCAACTTTTTCATTACCATTACATGTGAATTAACACTAACACTTGGGATTACATAAAATAATAATTAAATAAGTAACATAATCACAGATTTTCATATTCATTAATAAATGCAAATTGTAAATGATTAAAAGTTGCTCAGCAATGTTTCTTAGATGATATCCCCAAGGTCTATTAATTATACTTGGATTTAATTATAATGTCAGCTCTGGGGCAACTAAACATCAGGAGAACAGTTGTTTGCATATAGTTTTGATACTGAGCTTTATGGTGAGTAACGTAAGAAATTGTGTAATTTGAAATGCTAACTCCATAACTAAATGACATTATGCCATCATATATGACTGAGATCAATGGAAAATATGATTCAACTTAGAAATATATTATGAAAATTGTATGCTACTCTTTGTAATATTTGCTAACTGCAGGTTTTTAATCTTACTGTACATCAGCATAATTTTTTTAGATATGATAAGAATAGTCTGTGAAAATTTTGAGTAGAAATAATATGGATTTCTATGTTTGGGTAATTCTATTATATCTTATATTTATACTTTCCTGAATTTATATCTTTTTAGTGTACTGCTACTCTGAAATCATTGTTACAGGAAGAATCTGATTTTTTAAAATATGGCTTGCCTGTATTTTAAAACTAAAAGAATAATTTGTAAATTATTATAAATGAATTAAGTTTTGGAAGATACATGTATTTATATTTGGAAAAGATTATACTGGGTATGGAAAAAATAACTTGAAAATACCTAAATCCACAGTAAAGACAAATTGGATGCTGTATAAATATTCAACATACGCATACATACGAGTGTTTTTCTGTGCAACTTAGTCAAGTTAGCCTAACAACCAACATATATTTACTAAGAACTCATACAAGATTTATGCTTTTAACAACTCAATCCATACCAATCAATAGAAAATAAAGCACAGCAAATAAAACACTAAAAACATATCTTTGCCTCCTATATTTGATAATTGCACTTGTTGGTAACTAATTCATTAGTGTCCAGTCTAACTGATTTTATTTTTTCTTTACTCTTTTGCTTTCTGCTATACGATCAATACATTTTCATAAAAGTTTTTATAAAAATTGGCAGTTTCTTAGAAAATTGGCTTGCTTTACAACTACTTTCCTGAAACTTCAAGTCTCTGAAATATTTTGAAAATTAATGAGATTTTTTAGTAATGCCTACTAGATAATTTTCACTAGAGTTTAAGACTTGTAATTTAAGTTTAAAGGTTAATTATTACATACTTTAAGTTGTTTCTAATTTTAACTTGAGGTTCAATGATTTTTTGCCTTTCAAAAATTTTTCATAGTTACATCTAAATGAATTATCAGTTAATGTATCTTGTGCATTTAGTATGCTTTCCCATACCCTACATCTCTAATTACCTGAAACTAAAATGCATCTGAAATACACATTTCTACCTAGATACAGATTTTACCAAAATTAATTTTAGCTTAATATTTAGCTTGTTTATAGATTCAGCAAAGTACAGTCTACCTAATGTAACTTTCAATTTTCCAGTAATTTCACCTGAACATCTTTTTTTCCAGTGTAATATCCTCCTGATCCTCTTTAAATATCCTAAACTTTTACTCTAGATTTATTTTTTCTATTTCTTTGTTAATTTTATTTCCTGTCCTGAGCATGTTGTTTCTTTACCTTTTCAAAGCATAGAAAATATCATAAGACATTCCTTAACTGCTTAAATTAGTCTTGAATTCTCCCTCTTCTAAGGATCAATTTCTATTTATTAGCCCATTATTACTTTATAAAATGTGTTTAATTCTACTTGAAATTATGGTATGTCCATATACTTTAGATCATTGGTTCTTGAAGCCAGGTCTTGGTTTCATTTATTACTTAATAAAAATAAATATATCACATATCACTTTAGCCCTTTGACCTTTGACTGGTTTTCAAACTGCACCAAAGACTAGTTTTCAGCTTGGAACAAAGACTGGTTTTCAGCTGCCGCTTCACATGTAATCAAGTGTTATAGAGGCAATATCATGGACATCTCTCAGATCTTCTCATGTCTTCATTCCCTTCCATGGCCTCAGTTAATTTGTCTAACTTGCTACTGTACTACTAGTCCATTTAACTGTTGGTTTGGCTTCCACAGCTTCATTTCATTTTTGCCTTTTCCTATTTAAATTCTGATTTTGGAATGATTTTAGGTCTACTCAACAGTTAACAAAGATAGTTAAGAGAGTACTCATATATCCTTCACTTAGTTTTTGTTGACATCTTACATAACCAAAGTGGCATTCTTTTTTGGCTAAAATTAAGAGATTAAATTGGCATATTGTTTGTTAACTGCAAGTTTTATTAGGATTTCATACATTTTCCCATTAATGCTATCTTTCTGTTTTAGAATCCCACTCAGGCTACCACATTGCATTTAACCATCAAGTTTCTTATTGTCTACTTGTTTGTGACAGCATCAGACTTCCCTGCTTTATCACAGTATTGATAGTATTGAGAAATACTGGTGAGGCATTTTGTAAGGAATCCAGCAAGTTTCTTTTTATGTTTTCTCATTATTAGACTTGGGTATATTTTGGGTGTACTAACAGGTGAAGCGGTCCTCTCATTACAACGTATCAGAGAGAAAATGGTATCAACATGAATTATCACTGGCGATGTTAACCTTGATTACTGGTTTAAGCTTATATCAACCAGTTTGTTCTACTGTAAGTTTACTATTTTTTTTCCTTTTCTATACTTTGGAAGTGAGTCACTAAGTCAAGCCCACTCCTGAAAGTAATTAAGCTCTATATCCTGGAGAGGGGGGTATCTACATATGTTATTTGGAATTCTGTAAGGAGGATAAGTCCTTTGTAACCCTCATGGTTTTATCGGACCATTGCTTCTGTATTTTCTATACTCTGAGGCACAAGAACTTTAGAATGGTATACACAGTCTTTTAATCAGACACTTGCTTGACTGGCTAACTCCATTTATGGATTATTCCCTCTAGCAACGTGTGATGGCCAATTATACTCTGGTGTGTGTGCACCATGATGTTTCAAAGCACTTATTTTTGTTTATATTCACCTTGGAATGACCTGCCTGCTTTGAGAATACCCACTTAAGAACTTTCCTATCATATTTTCTCAACAACTTCAGAGGGCATTGATCATTTATTTTTGTGCTATCGTCCTAGGACCATACCATACCCTAAAACCATATTTACCAGTGTCTTCAACAACATCTTAATAATTTACTCATTCAACACAACATTCTAGCCTGTAGGGTTCCTGGAAACTGAAGACATTTCTGTTTGTACGTTCATTGTCAGATCCCAGATTCTCCTCTATAGTTGTATGTGATAAATGTTTGTTAATGGGCAAGCAAACCAATGTTAGTGTCTTCTGCTATTTCAAAAAATGTGAATTAACTGTAAAGTTTCCTGTGCATGGATAAAACTATGTGGCATTCATTACTAGCTAAAGATGATGATTTAAAATAAGGATGGGGAGGAAAAGTGGACTAGAAGAAAATTAAAAGGAAGGAGAGCAGAAGAGAGAGATGGATGGAAAAAGGGAAAATTTAATTTAAATAGAAAACAAATTCAAATTCTACCTTTCTGGGGGATAAAAACCTAAAATCCTCAAACTCTCATTCCTTTCTACTTGGATCTCTGTTATTTTCTGTCACAGCTCCACTCTAAGCAAGAATTCCATGTATAAAAATTGCTTTTGCCATAATGCCATTTACAACTGAATAAGTGAAGTGTAAGGTTTTTGCCAAGAGCATTTTTCATTAGCATTTACATTTGAGGATATTTTTGACTTTCACTTTCAAGGCATTTCTGGACCATGCACAGTCTATGTCAGCATTTTCCCTGTTTTTTTCGTAGTATGCATATCACTGATTATTAATCTGAGAGGAACATTTGATTGGTGTTTCCTTGTATTCAAATAATTCATTTTTTAAAAATAATGTAAGAAATGCCACTGCCATTGACTATCCATCCCAATTATTTTTCATTTCTTAGATTGCATATATCTCTTTTCAATAATGTTGCAATATTTGTAACACTCTTGGGACTATGCATTTTGCTTGTAAAAACAGCATTCATGTTTAGTGAAAACAATAACAATCTTTTTTCTCTGTGTTTTGAAAGTTTACTTGTAAGGTTAGTAAAGATAAATTTTTCAAATATATCCATAATTTATTTCCCTGGCTCACTATTGATCATACTAGTTGATCATATTGTTTAAATGGAATTTTAATTGTTCTGGAAACCTATTGCTGCATGGATTGGATATAATTTATTTCTTCAGTAAAAGCTGATGCAAGTGAATATTTATTTTCTTATAATTGGTTATAAAATCAATATTTGTATAATAGTTGTTTTTAAGTATGTTTGTTCATATTTATGAAACAAATATAGATCCAAATATACAAATGTGGTGTTATTAATGAAACACCTCATTATAACCATTTATTTTCCTATAATTTGTGTAAAGCTTTAGCTCATTTTGCATATTCCTATAAGTAGCTGTCTTAAAATTATTTCATTATTATATATTTATGGTAAAATTGCAATCTCACTATTATAAATTATGAAGATATTACTAACGGTTGTTTTCAATTTTCATTCATTAGAAGCACAAAATAATATAAGAATTATAACAATAATGGACTGAGGCATTTCTACATATGAAATTAGATAAGGCATTGATTTAAAGTTTATAGAGTAGTTGAGACTTTAGACAATGGTAATATAAGCATTCTTGATGAAGTAAACATGTAAAAAGAAAGCTATGTGGGTTTGCCTAAATTATATTTACCTAGTGAAATGCTGTTTATGTACCTTTAGATTTATCTCTCTCTCCCTTTATCTGTCCATCCATCCATCCATCCATCCACCCATCCATCCATCTATATTAAACAGCCTGAAAGGGCTATTTCAAATGGTTTATTTTTCTTTTTTTACTTTGGTGGCTATCAAAAATTGTTTGAAATTCAACATCTCAGAGCATATATTAGTGGCCTCCTGAATAGTTTAGATTAATAGCATATTTTGGCTTAATTTTTAATCAGTGTTCCTAATAATTGTGATATTAATAATAAGTTAGAGGAATATTTAATTATTTCACTGACGATCATATTGTGAGATATCCATATTGTTGCATGTGGTTTCTCACAAGAATATAATGAACTCTACTGACAGAAATTTAATTGATTCCAAGTTTAAGAAAATTATAAATAGTCCTTCACAATGTATTTGTTCATGTCTTTGGTGAAAATGAATGGGTGTGTTTTGTTGGATATATACAGATATGCACTAATTGCTGAATCATAGAGTACGTATACTATTCAGAGTTAGTATAAACTGTCAAAGTTTTCAAAAAATAATGTTTAGAGAAAAAGTTAATATATAAAAGATTAAATGCAATATGATTTACTTTATATATAGTAGGCTAAACAGGAAAACTGACTAAAGTATTAGAAATCAGAATATTATTTATCCTAGAGTAAAAAGGGTGGTGGCTGGAAGTAGGCAGAAAGGGAATCTATGGGACTGTGCTAACAATCCATCTCTCAATTTAGGTTTTGATAGAGTGTGTTCACTTTAAAAAAAATTTCAGCTTTGATAAATATAAATGCATTTGTGTTTGCATTTTCCCATATGTATATCATGATCAATAAAACTTTATGCTAATGACAAAGCAAAATAGGGCAAGTCATTCCAAGTAAAGCAAGAATGGCTTTTTACACAATCCTAGGCTTCTAGATGTTCCATATGACAAAACTCTTGCTAGCATTTCTGCAATATCAAACAATATGTAATGCTTAACAAATCATTGTGCATTCTGTTTAATCTATTTGAGTTTACAAGTCTTATGTACATTCATTCAAAGATATTGAGACACAACTGTGTGCTAAATACTAGATACAAATGTTGCTCAAATACAGTTTATACCAAGAGACAGTCACAGACTAACAGGGAAGGCAAGTCAACCAGGCAATTGCACTGCTATATGATATCTGCTAAAATCAGAGGCACCATATGCTGCTGTTTGCTCCAATTCAGACTAATTGTCATTATGCAATTATTAATATCTTCTTCTTAAACTAAAAAAAAAATTCCAATTGCATGATAATTTATATAATCAACCTACATGTAACTGAGTTTAAGATCAAAGTATGTAAATCTGGAAAGGGAATTGACAAATTCTGCTGCAGTGGGGTGCAGTTTGTTTTGTCATTTGTCTGGAAGTGGTGTAGTAGGAATGAGGATCCACTGGGCTGGATCATTAAGGAATATTAAGTATAGTTGTGAAAGGAAGAGTGTAAAGAAAGTAAAAAGCTGAGTCCTAGGGAGTGGAAATGAGAGGTGATAAACTTCACGACCCCGACAAGGCTGAATATATTGGAGAATATTAGAGAACAGAAAATTCCATGGAGCTAGAATTTTAGCATGCATGGGGAGGAACAGTGGAAGATTCAGCAGAGGACATGTGAATTGAAGAAACCTTGTAAGACACTTTGTGTGTTACTTTGAACAATAGGAGGCCAAGTAAATTTGGCATGAATTAAAATTGGTGTGATCTTTTTTGTTTGTTTTTAATAATGATAACTCAAAGCCTTTTCATTCATAAGTTTAATCAATTTCTAGGTCTAGAAAAATCTATTTGTATTCTATCCTTAAGTGGATCTGCCAGAAAATACACCATGCCTCCTTTTCCTTCTCCAGTTTTAAGAGAATGGAATCACAATCATATCTCATCCATTAGGATATTACTCTGATACATTATTGAGCTTATAAAAATGTCCTTGTTGCCAAAAAAGGGAACAATTATAAAGAGTGTTCCCTGATTTGGCACTGATTAAAAACAAAAGAAATATGTTTTCAGGTGGGATAATTTCCAATACTTTGTGTTCAATAAACTTTAAAGAGGAATAATGGAGTAGTAAGTAATTTAAAAATATTTTTGATGACAAACATTATGTAACTTAAAGAAAACAACTTGGGATAAATTCAAAGAATCAAGTGAGATTCTTTGAATTCACATTCCAATTTCACATTCCAGAAGTGTGAAAAGATGAACATAACACTTATTATGAGACTTGATTTATTATACATAAATATATTATATTAAGTCATAGTTATATTTTCATCTAGTTGCCAACACATTCCTAATGTTTTTATACACTGAATTGTTATTACTCATTTAATTCTTAAGCAGACTGACTCCCTTAAGGACAGGAAATATACTTTGATTCACCTCTGCAGTCCCAGTTTCTAATACAGGCACTATCAGAAATTAGCCCTCCATAATTTGTAGTAAATCTAGTAATCAGTTTACAGATTCTGTTGATGTACATGAGTCTATGACTTTACCCTGTGGAACTATGGAGCCCAGAATAAAAAAGTAAAGAACTGAAGATTCTATACAAGGAAACCTCATACAGCAATTTAAAGCTTGTTTACAAAATACATAAAAGTCATAACAGATATATTCAATTTTGCAATACTAGTGCAATTGCAATATTATCACTTTCAGTTGGTACAAGAACTCTGTCTTTATATCAAATACAGAAATAATTTTAAAAATTGTTAATGTTAGATTTGAACAAGAAAATACTGACTCGCAGGAGTAGATGGTGACAGCCTATCAAGGCAGCACAAGAATAGTTAAAGGCAGAAGCTCCTACTTTAACAAAACAATTCCTTCAAACCATGTGACCTTGGCCAAGTTATGTTAATATCTCTGTTTTGAGGTTTATTATCTTTAAACTGAAATCCTAATAGTATGTAGTTCAGAAAGAGAATGAAAGGATTAGATTAATTGCCTCCTTAGAACACAGAGGCATAGTAAACGTATGTTATTGTCTACAAATTTGAAAATGTACAGAGGAGAAAAAAAGAGGTGCTAAATCTTCTACCAAGTTATGTTTTAATATGTATCTGCTGTTGATATTAGCTAAATGATTTATTGGTATTAAATGTGCTGAATAATTCCAATAATTTTCTAAACTCCCTTATTTTGAATTCCTTGCCTTTCAATGAAAAGAGCTTGTGATTGCAAATTTGAAAACCCCAAACCGATCAAATTATCTGCTAGAATTTAGTTCTTCAGTGTTTTTTTAACTTTATTGATTGTGTGCCTCCTTCAAATCAGTAAACTTCAGGTATAGGCATATTTCACTAACAAGTATGTATAGATCAGCAGAGCATCGCTGGGAGAAAATTGAACTTATTAGAGGAGATTATCTTCCTATAGAATCGCTACCCATGCTGCCTCTGTAGACTATCTATGCAGTTGCAAACTCACTGGTGTGAAGGAATGAAACATAATTACTTAATGCTACTATCTATATTGCTCAGGAAGATTAGTGTTTTAAATGGGAGTTAAATTCACAGTAATTTATGCTCCCAAAGAACAAGGAACAACCTTTTGTTTTACTACTGATTGGAGAGGTGTTATGTGAACCAGATTTTAATCTTAACATCCTAAATACATATTATTTTGGTGATAGTTTTTCTCATAAACATTGCTAAAGTGATATTCAATTTTTATTTATCTTTAAAAATCTTTTTCATTCACCCAGTCTTCTCTTAAAGTATAAAGTGGACATCATGGGGTATAGAAGAGTTAGTTTCCTTAAACTTTCAAGTCAATACATTTTTCTGACATATACCAGGCAACTAAATGCAGTCAAACCTCTTTTATTTGAGAGACTTTTAATTTGGACTGATCATAATTTAGATAGGTAATGAGTTATAACTTTTTTCTTTAGTTCTAGTATTGAAAGGATGAATACATGCATATATCCCTAAATGTTGCATACTCTATGGAAACAAGTATTTTTCTGAGAAAATTAATGTGTAGAATGTTACTGAAAAATATATTTAAACTGTTTAGGGGCTTTTAAACACCTTTATTTTCTAGACATTTTATATAAAAATTGAAATAAAGCTGTACTTTCATAATGACAATATTTTAATTAAGCAGGTTTATGTTAGATACTATGCTTAATGCTTTATGTAATAGCCTATTTCATCATCTCTCCAATGGGCTGTCTTATCTACCAGCTAGCAAGCTGCAGGTCTGGGACGATATTTTTATTCATCACTGTACTACCCTTCAATCTGAGCACTTAAGTTTTCATTGAATAAACATTTTTCTGGATATTTCTATAAAGTAAATAACAAACTGAGAAATGATAAGAAAAAGATTATGCTGCTTGTCAAAGATCATAATTCTAATAAAAGTTAGAATCTGGATTTGTCCCAAGAAATCTGACTAAGAACCTGAACTCTTTAAGTCCTTGAATCTAACAAAATATTGACCCCTCTAAATGCTATTAATTCATTTCCCCAGTACAATTCCTCCTTGTTTTAATATGAAAATTCCTTTATTTAAACCTTTGGGAGAGATGAGCTTAGAATGAGGGAATTATTATTTTTTTTGCTGGGGTTTGACCAGGATTTGTTACATATTGAAAGTAGAAAGAAACTAAAGAAAACATTCAGATTATGATCATGCAAAAAATATCCAAAAGACAGTTTTCTGCAAGCTATGCTGTATGTCTTGAGAGATATTTTCCAAAATTTTAATAATTTCCCCTGGCCATGTCTAGATAATCTACATAGTTTATACATCATAAAGAACTTACATTTGCCTATGATATCTATGCAGACTGTAGGGTTTAGGAAGATACATCTGCCAAGAAAAAAATGATCCAAAACATGGAAATTAGTAAAGAATACAGCGTGTCATTTCAATGTTATCTAGAGGCACTGCTTAGCAAGCTCACCAAAAAAATATTTCATGTCCTAGAAAATTTCAAATAAGCTTGATTTTGTGATCATTTGAGTAAAGTATGAATTTACATGATAACTTTTGAATGTTTGGTCAGTTGAAAAGATAGCACCAAAGCTCCTTTTTTCTTTTCCCTTTTTTTAACACTTAATAGAACCAGTTTTATATCTATTGTTCTAACAATTACTTTTATTTTCAAAATAAGTATGAGGAATCATTCCCTCAAAATATTTTCTCTTTAACCAGCTTCATCATCTTCTAATTCTCTTGTGAATTAATGGTGGAGTAAAATAGTTCACAGGTGTTTATTCTGTATTTGTGTGAGAGTCATGTTTCTAACTTTGAATATTATACCTGAATGCCGTATTAAAAGTGCCAGTGCCCTTAAGCCAGAGATTACCAGGGGTACTTCTGTCATTGATCAAGCTGGACTCATTATTCATTGCAAGTAGTCACCTGTGAAATATAAATCATAGTAGCTATTAATCAATGCCTATGTTGAAAACAATTTTATCAGATCAAGGTTAAAAAGGGAAATCCTGTTTTGGTTATTTATTTTTATATCAAATAATCACAGTTACATGACAGAACATTACTAAGAATATTTTAAGCCATTGGATGTTCATCTTGAACATTTTATTGTGTATTATTTTCTACTACAAGTGATTTCTTTTGCATTATTATACATTTTTGAGACAAAAGTGTAACAGGATTAATCTGATAAACATTTCTGATAAACACTTCTGAACCTATCAATCAGCTTTAGAAATAAAATAAAATAGAAATATTTATACTATTGTGTGCAACTACCAGGCCATTACACTTTATCAACCATCTGTCCACCTGTGATCTGTCGATTATTATTTCAGAACTAGCTTAAATGTATAGATATTATTATGTACTTGATTTGTAAGTTACCTTCATCACTCAATATTTCTTCACTGAAAAAAATTTATATACTTTTATTCATGAATCTCTGAATAATTATTTTAATTGAAACACAATATTGCACTTTCTTACCCATTCTCCTCCTGATGTATATGAGAGCATTTCTATGTTTGGCTATTATAAACCATCTTTGATAAAAACTCTCATAGATATTTCTCCTATAACCCAAATAAAAGAGGCTTATATAATACACACACACACACACACACTCATGCACAAAGTTTGTAATGCCATGCATGTCTTCAAATTTACTATAAATTGCCAAATTGTTTTCCAAAATATTTTATAATTTTGAGTCCCATCATAGTATTACAGCTTCTATGTTTCATGCTACTGAATGATGACTTTTCTTTTCAGTCTGATATCTTGATTTTTGTTTTCTCTGAAGTCTTCACAGAAAGTTCACCTTCACACCTGGAGAGCAAGAAAAAGTATAGAAAAAGGATGCACCTTATCCACCTCTGTTTCATAATCTCCAAGACAGATACTGCAATTGGCTATCCCTTTCTCATATTTAATTCAAAGCACACTATTTTTTCCTCAAAGTTATAAACCTAAGGCCAAACTCTTTGTAGTTTAATACAAAGTAAACAAGAACTTTATTTGATTTTTATTTTGCAGAGGGAAAATGAGACTAGTTGTATTTTTCATCCCCCCCAAAAAATGAATGTACACTGAATAGTGAAAGTGGATCTAAATATTGTGGAAACCTAAATATGAAAGAAATAAAACTACTGGCAATACTTTAACCAAAGAGTAAAATGTTTAAACACCTGTTAGCATATTTTTACATAACTGCCTGTAATTTCTTATCTTTAAAATAGTGAAAATCATGTTAAATTCAGTTTCCTTTGTTTTACCATGTTTTACAAAGTATCCTATCAAAAATTCTTTACACTGAAGAAAATGAGATGAATTATTGCTAGATATAAATGAAAGCAAAATATGGTGATTAATTTTGTTTAGGAAGGATGATTAGAAAAATTGTCTTTTTACATTACTCATCTACTTCTTTGATGCAAAGTTTTTAAAAAATAAAAATCTTAAATTTCCTTATGGAAGTAACTCTGCAAATGGCATCCATAGTTTATGGTGCTTGGATTTTTTTAACTTTCATATTTTCTTTTTCATATCACGTTGAAGAAAATCAAAACTCCTTAGCATAGCCTTTAGGACTGATGTTGATCTGGCCTCTGCCTGTTTCTCAGACCTCAACTCATTCATCTCTGCCTTTCAGAAAGAGCTCCATTTACATTCCATGTTTTTTAATTATTTCCCAGTCCTCAACTATGGCAATATTTTTTCCAGTACAGGGCTTTTATACTTAATATATATCTGCATTTGCTCCCCACCTAAGCTTTTGCAGAGTCAACCCTTTTTTTAATTGATATACAGTCTAATTTTAGTATCAAGTATACAACACAGTGGTTCAGCAGTTACCCATATTATTAAATCCTAACCCCCATTAGTACAGCTACTAACTGTCAACATAGGAAGATGTTACAGAGTCATTGGCTGTATTCCCCGTGCTGTAGTACTATGCCTGTGACCAACCTACATTATTACTGAGAATTTTTGTGGCCCTTTACCCCCCTCTCCCGCTCCACCCACCCATCTCAACCCATTCCCCGTGCTAACCACCAGTCCCTTCTCAGTGTCTGAGTCCAGTGCTGTTTTGTTCACTCTGTTTTGCTTTGTATTTATATTTTACAAATAAGTGTAATCTTATGGCATTAGTCTTTCTCTGCCTGACTTATTTTATATATATATATATTTTTTTTATTAAGGTTCCAGTGATATACACTTTTATGAAGTTTCACAAGAAAAACAATGTGGTTATTACATTCACCCTTATTGTCGAGTCCCCCCCCCTACTCCACTGCAGTTACTGTCCGTCAGTGTAGTAAGATGCCACAGAGTCCCTATTTGTCTTCTCTGTGCTACACTGTCTTCCCTGTGACCCACACACACCATGTGCACCAATCATGATACCCCACAATCCCCTTTTCCCTCCCTCCCCACCCACCCTCCCCCATCCCTCCCCTTTGGTAACCGCTAGTACCTTCTTGGAGTCTCTGAGTCGGCTGCTATTTTGTTCCTTCAGTTTTGCTTCGTTGTTATACTCCACAAATGAGGGAAATCATTTGGAACTTGTCTTTCTCTGCCTGACTTATTTATCCATTCACCTATTGATGGACACTTAGGTTGCTCTCATATCTTTGCTATTGTAAATAATATGGCAGTAAACACAGGGGTGCATATATCTTTTCAGATCAGGGATTTCAGTTTTTTCAGGTAAATTCCTAGGAGTGGAATTCCTGGGTCAAATGCTATTTCTACTTTTAGTGTTTGAGGAACCTCCATACTGCTTTCCACGGTGGCTGCCCTATTGACATTCCCACCAACAGTGTAGGAGAGTTCTCTTTTCTCCACATCCTCGCCAACACTTGTTATTTATTGTCTTTTGGATAGTGGCCATTCTAACTGGTGTGAGGTTATATCTCATTGTGATTTTGATTTGCATTTCCCTGATGATTAGTGATGTGGAGCATCTTTTCATGTGCCTGTTGGCCATGTATATTTCTTCTTTAGAGAAATGTCTATTCAGGTCATCCACCTATTTTTTAATCAGGTTATTGGTTTTTTTGGTGTTAAGGTGTATGAGCTCTTTATATATTTTGAATGTTATCCCCTTACTAGATAAATCATTTACAAATATATTCTCCCATTCTGTAGGTTGCCTTTTCATTCTGCTGAAGGTGTCCTTTGCTGTACAGAAGCATTTTAGTTTGATGTAGTCCCACTTGTTCACTTCTGATTTTGTTTACCTTCCCTGAGGACATGTGTCCAGGAAAAAAATTGCTCACATTTATGTTCAAGAGATTTTTGCCTATTTTCTTCTAAGAGTTTTATGGTTTCATATCTTACATTCAGTTCTTCGATCCATTTCAAATTTACTTTTGTGTATGGAATTAGGCAGTAATCCAGTTTCATTCTCATGCATGTAGCTGTACAGTTTAGCCAAAACCAGTTGTTGAAGAGGCTGTCTTTTCTCCATTGTATATTCATGGCTCCTCTATCATACATTAATTGACCATATGTGTGTGGGTTTGTATCTGGGCTCTCTGTTCTGTTCCATTGGTCTGTGGGTATGTTCTTGTGACAGTACCATTCTATTGTGATTACAGTAGCTTTGTAGTATAGCTTGAAGTTAGGGAGTATAATCCCCTCAGCTTCTTTCTTCTTTTTCAGGATTACTTTGGCTATTTGGGGTCTTTGTTGTTTCATGTGAATTTTAGAACTATTTGTTTTAGTTCATTGAAAAAAATGCTTTTCAAATTTTGATAGGATTGTATTGAATGGGTAAATTGCTTTAGGCAGGTAGATCATTCTGACAATATTAATTCTTCCTGTATATGAGCATGGGATAGATTTCCACTTATTCGTGTCTTCTTTATCTCATTGAGTATCTTAGAGTTTTTAAAAAATAGGTATTTCACTTTCTTGGTTAGGTTTATTCCTAGGCATTATATTCTTTCTGATGCAATTGTAAATGGGATTGTTTTCCTGATATCACCTTCTGTTAGTTCATTGTTAGTGTATAGGAGTAAAGCAGATTTCTGTGTTTTAATTTTGTATCCTGCAACTTTGCTGACTCTAGTTATTCTAATAGTTTTTTGGTGGAGCCTTTAGGGTTTTCTATGTGTAATATGTCATCTGCAAAAATGACAGTTTAACTTTTTCTTTACCATTTGCATGCCTTTTATCTCTTTGTGTTGTCTTATTGCCATTTCTCACACCTCCAGTACTATGTTGAATAAAATGGTGAGAGTGGGCATCCTCATCTTGTTCGCAATCTTAGAGGAAAAGCTCTCAATAAACAAAGCCCTGGGTTTGTGATATATGGCCTTTATTATGTTTTGTTGAGAGTTTTTATCATGAATGGATGTTGGATTTTCAAATGCTTTTTCTGCATCTATTGAGATGATCATGTGATTTTTGTCCTTCTTTTTGTTGATGTGGTGTATCATAATTGATTTTTGAATACTGTACCATCCTTGCATCCCTGTAATAAATCCTACTTGGTCATGATGGGTGATCTTTTTGATGCATTTTTGAATTTGGTTTGCTAATATTTTGTTGAGAATTTTTGCATCTGTTTATCAGTGATATTGGTTTATAATTTTCTTTTTTTGTGCTGTCTTTCTGTTTTTGGTATTAGAGTGATGCTGGCCTTATACAATGTTTAACCCCATTTGTTTGTAGGCTTTTTTTGTTTTCTTTGTGTAGTTTATTTCTATTTTTATACCTTTGTGGTCTGAGGATTTGCCTGATATAATACTTTTTGGAATACTGTAAGAAGGGATAGTTGTTAACTCTTCTCTAAATGCTTGATAGAATTCAGATGTGAAGGCATCTAATCCTGGACTTTTGTTTGTTGGGAGTTTTTTGATTAATTAGATTTCATTGGTGTAATAGGTCAGTTCACATTTTCTGTTTCTTCCTGAGTCAGTCTTGGAAGGTTGTATTTTTCTAGGAAGTTTTCTATTTCTTCTAGGTTGTCCAATATATTGGCATATAATTTTTCATGGTATTCTCTAATAATTCATTATATTTTTATGGTATCTGTTGTGACTACTCATTCACTTCTGATTTGTTTATTTATGTACTCTTTTTTCTTGACAAGTCTGACTAGATGTTTATCTATTTTATTTTCTCACAGAACCAGCTCTTAGTTTCATTAATTTTTTTCTATGGTTTTATTCTTTATACAATTTATTTCTGCTCTTATATTTATTGTGTCTCTCCTTTTAGTAACCTTGAGTTTCATTTGTTCTTTTTCTAGTTTCTTTAATTGTGAGTTTAGACTTTTTATTTGAGATTGCTCTTATTTCTTGAGGTAAGCTTGCATTGCTACGTACTTCCCTCTTAGAATGGCCTTTGTGACATACCACAAATATTGGACTGTTGTATTTTTTGTTCTCATTTATCTCCATGTATTGCTTAATTTCTGTTTTATTTTTTTCATTGATCCATTGATTATTTAGAATCATGTTGTTTAGCCCCCATTTGTTTGTAGGCTTTTCTGTTTTCTTTGTGTAGTTTATTTCTAGTTTTATACCTTTGTGGTCTGAGAATTTGCCTGATATAATTTCAATCTTTTTGAATTTGTCAAGGTTCTTTTTGGGACCTAGTATCTTATCTATTCTGGAGAACGTTCCATGTGCACAGGAGAAAAATGTGCAGGCTGCTTCTTTTGGGTAGACTGTTCTATAGATATCTGTTAAGGCCATTTGATCTAATGTTTTGTTCAGTGCCTGTTTCCTTATTTATTTTCTGTCTGGTTGATCTGTCTATTGATGTGAATCGTGTGTTAATGTCTTCTACAATGAATGTGTTGTATTCTATATCCCAATTTAATTCTGTTAGTATTTGTTTTACATATATGATTGCACCCATGTTGGGTGTGTAGATATTTATAATAGTTGTATTCTCTTGTTGGACTGATCATTATCTAATGTCCTTATTTGTCTCTTCTTACTCTTTTTGTTTTTAAATCTATTTTGTCTGATACAAGTACTGCTACTCTTGCTTTTTTCTCCCTACTGTTTGCATGAAATATCTTCTTCCATTCCTTCACTTTTAGCCTGTGTATGTCTTTGGGTCTGAAATGAGTCTCCTGTAGGCAGCATATGGATGGGTGTTGTTCCTTTATCCATTTACCACTGTGTCTTTTGATTAGTACACATTCAGTCCATTTACATTTAAGGTAATTATTGATAGGAATGTATTATTGCCATTTAATTGTTTTCTGTTTGTTTATAGAGCTCCTCTCTGTTCCTTTCTTCCTCTCTTATGCTGTTCTCTTTTTATTTGATGGTTTTCCTTAGTGTTGTGATAGGATTTGTCTTTTTAAATTTTTAAATTTTTTGTGTATCTATTACAGGCTTTAGGTTTGTGGTTACCAAAGATTCAAGGATAGCTACCGGACTATATAACAGTTTGTATTAAGTTTCTGATTGCTCTTTTTCAAACACAATCTAAAAGTACTTTTTTCTTCTTCTTCCTTCTATACACTTTATGTATTAGATATCATAATCAAAACTATTTAGTCTTAGGTATATTTCCATCTACAATAGTCTCTTTAACATATCCTGTAAGGCTGGTTTTGTTATAAATTATTTGAGCCTTCATTTATCTGGAAATGGTTTAACCCTGCTTCAAATTTAAATGATAATCTTCAAATTTAAATGATAAATTTAAAAGGTACTTCTGTTTCAGTACACTAAATATTTCATACTATTCCCTTCTGGCCTGTAAAGGTTCTGCTGAGATGTTTGCTGATAGCCTGATTGGGGTTCTCCTATAAGTAATCTTTTTCTCTCCCTAGCTGCTTTCAATACTCTCTCCTTATCCTTAATCTTTGCCATCTTAATTGTTATATATCTTGGTGTTGTCTTCCTGGGGTTCCTTTTGTTAGGGGCTCTCTGTTTCCTTCTCCAGATTGGGGAAGTTTTCAACAATTATTTTCTCAAAGAGACCTTGTATCCTTTGTCTCTCTCTTCTTCTGGTACACCTATTATGTGAATATTGTGTTTTTTGGATTTGTCACATAGCTCTCTTATCATTCTTTCATTCCTGGAGATCCTTTTTCCCTCTGCTTTTCAGCTTTGTTGTATTCCTGTTCTCTTATATCCATCTCATTGATTATCTCCTTTACTTGAAGCAATTGATTATTTATTCCCTCCATTTTGTGTTTCATTTCAGTTACTGTATTCTTTAGCTCTTGTATCACCTTGTTGAAGTCCTCCCTGAGATCTTTAATACATTTCTATAGATCCTTGAGCATATTTATGACTTCTACTTTATAATCTTTATCAGGAAGATTGGTGATCTCCATTTCATTTAGCTCTCTTTCTGGTGCCTTAACCTGTAGTTTTGTTTGGAATGTATTCCTCTGCCTCCTCATTTGTCAGTGTTTCTGTGTTCCTCCTTTTGTATTAGATGGGTCTGCTATGTTTCTTGATCTAGAGAGTACAGGCTTTTTGAAGAAGGCATCCTGTGCTGCCCAAAAGCTCAAGACTCTCTCCTCTCCAGAGCCTTGTCTTTCCTTTGCTGTGGAGCCCCAGTTGCTGTTAGTGGGCAATGGGCAGGGTTGCCTTTCTTTTCATCTGTGGAGAGTGGTTTGTCTCAGTCTGCTGAGGCCAGTGGTTTACCTCATCTGGACATTGTGTTATAAGCATTGGTTTCTGCTGGGATCATTATGAGGGAGGGCACCCTCTGCCTACACCACAGCAATGGCAGGGCTGCTGGGTTAATGGGGTGGGTGAAACAGTTGCAAGGCAAGGTGCACAGGCTGGAAGTGTTGGCAAGTCACCTGGTTGCAGAGCCCTTGGGTGCCTGGTAATGGTGGTCAGCCATGTGGTGGCAGGTCATGCAGGCTTGCAGCAGTGATGGCGGGGAACCATTTTGTTTTAAATATACATCTGTGGAAAACTATTACCACCTCAGAGATTTTCCCTGACACCTCAGGTCAATAAAATAGTCATTATTGAACTTGCCACCTGGGTTTATTTTTGTCATGAAATATTTTACTGACCAAGGATGTCAGTGATTGTAACAATGTTGTTCTAAAAAACCCTGAGAAATAAAAAAATGCTATAATAAGTATTATGATGCAGTAATATTTTATTTCTTATACATTTTATTTTATATCTTTTGAAGGAGATTCTTTAGCATTGGTTAAAGATTTTTCACATATAATGCTCCTTTTTCCATTCTTAGATATTGAACTATACATGCATTTACATGGAAATAACTTGGAACAAGGTATTGAATATGGGAATATAGTGTCTATCATTATAAGTAATTTGAGACCCAGTGTCATAACTGAGTAAAGACAAGTTATGACACTGAAACAAATATCTAAATTATATCTTTCCACATCTTTTCTTTCCCCACAGGTTTATTTAGGGATGATTATTGTATATATTTAAGGTCTACAATATCATATTTTGAGGTAAGTATATATTGTGAATTAATTACCCCAATGATTCTAATTAGCATATCCATTACCTTACATAAGAATTTTTTGTCCATATGGTGAGAACACTTGAAATTTACTATTTTAGCAAATTTTAAGTATACCATGTATTATTTTTAAGTATGGCTAATACACTTAATAAAGACATATATATATTCCACATCTTTGAATATTTTCAAGATCTGTATCCTAGGAAAAAATATTAAAATATTTATGAGACTTCTACCAGGTTTCAGGTGCATTACTGTCAAAGGATGATTAAAAATAGAATTTAGTACTCATGAAAAGTTATTATATAATGGAAGAAATTTACAAAAGACATTTAAATGTATTGCCAAATAATATCATTATGTTAGTGATAAGACATGTTAAATAACAAAACAAAACTAAATATTTATATAACAAAGCAAAGGGAATAGACTTACATCTGGGTTTTAGAATGTTTATATTACAATTCTGGCCCTATAATTTAAAGTAGATCCCACATATGTTACTTGATGATATTAGCACTCATCTCATATTTACTTGTGAGTATTAACAAAAGAATACATTCAGTGAATTTATCATAGTGAAAAATATTAAGCACTCCATGAAAGAACAGAGTATTATATATTATTTCATATTTTCAGTAATTTGATGTAAGTATGTAAAATATAGACCAATTTTGTGATTTATATAAAATATGTTATGTCTTATAACAAAATTTTTAATGATAAAGGATATTACTCTTTAACACGTCTTAATATATCTAAGAATTATCCATTGACAGTAATGACAAGATCACCACCTAGTGGCAACTATCATGAATTACAGATATGTGGTCCCTGAAAAACTAGAAAGTCTCTCAGAAATATGAAGCTCAGTCTCTGTATACACAAGGACCAGATTTGAAGTACACGTATACCTTATTTTATTGTGCTTCACTTTATTTGGATCCCCCAATATTGCATTTTATGTCAACCTGCATTGAAAGTCTGTTGGCTGTTCATTTTACCAACAGCATTTGCTCACTTTGTGACTATGTCATATTTTGGTAATTCTCACAATATTTCAAGTTTTTTCATTAATATTATATTTGTGATGGTTATCTGTGATCAGTGATGTTTGATGTCATGATTGTAATTGTTTTGGGCACCACAAAATACATCCATTTAAAAGAGTGGCCTTAGTGGATAAATGATGTGTGTGTTCTGACTGCTCCACTGACCACCTGTTCCCCCATCTCTCTGTCTTCTCAGGCTTCCCTATTCCCTGAGACACAACACTATTGAAATTAGTCCATAACATTACAATGGCCTCGAAGTGTTCAAGTGAAAGGAAGAGTAGCATGTCTGTCATTTTAACTTAAAAGCTAGAAATGATTAAGCTTAGTGAGGAAGGCATATTGAAAGCTGAGATAGATCAAAAGTTAGGCCTCTAGTGCCAAACAGTGAGCCAAGTTGTGAATACAAAGGAAAAGTTCTCGAAGGAGATTTAAAGTACTACTCCAGTGAACATATGAATGATGAGACAGCCAAACAGGCATTGCTGATATGCCGAAAGTTTTAGCTGTCTGAATAGATCAACCAGGGAAGCTTCAGCATTCCCTTAAACCGAAGTCTAATGCACAGCAAGGCCCTAACTCTCTTCAGTTCTATGAAGCCTGAGAAAGGTGAGGAAGCAGCAAAAGAAAAGTTGGAAGGTAACACAGCTTGGTTATATTTTTATGGAAATAAGTCAGGTCCATGACATCAGAGTGTAAAGTGAAGTGGCAATCACTAGCTGTTATAGAAACTGTACCAACTTATCCAGATGATCTAGCTCAGATCATTAATGAAGGTGGCTTCACTAAACAATAGATTTTCAATGTCAACAAAATAACTTTTTATTGGAAGGAGATGCCACCTAGGACTTTCATAGCTAGAAAGGAGAAGTCAGTGCATGGCTTCAAATCTTCAAAGGACAGGCTCACTCTCCTGTTAGGAGGTAATGCAGTTGGTGACTTGAATTTGAAGCCAGTGTTCATTTAGCATTCTGAAAATGCTAGGACCCTTAAGAATGATGCTAAATCAAATCTGCCTGCGCTCTATAAATGAAACAACAAAGCCTGGATGACAGTACATCTGTTTACAACATGGTTTACTGAATATTTTAAGCCAACTTTTGAGAGCTACTGCTCAAGCCAAAAGGTTCCTTTCAAAATGTTATTGCTCATTGACAATGTACCTGGTCTCCCAAGAGCGCTGATGGAGACGTACTATGAGATTAATGTTTTCATGCCTTCTAACATAACATCCATTCTGCAGCCCATGGAACAAAGAGTAATTTCAACTTTCAAGTTATATTATTTAAGGAATACATTCCACAAGGCTATAGCTGACATAGTGATTCCTCTTATGGATCTGGGAAAACTAAATTGAAAACCTTCTGAAAGGATTCACTATTCTAGATGCCATTAAGAACATTTGTGATTCATGGAAAAAGGTCATAATAGGGGTTTGGTAGAAGTTAATTCCAACCCTCATGGATCACTTTGAGAGGTTCAAGACTTCAGTGGAGGAAGTAACTGTAGATGTGTGGAAATAGCAAGAGAAATAGAATTATAAGTGGAGCCTGAAGATATGATTAAATTGCTGCAATCTCACAATATAACTTGAACAGATTAGGAGTTGCTTCTTATTGATGAGCAAAGTTAGTGGTTTCTTGAGATAAAATCTACTTCTAGTGAAGGTGCTATGAAGATTGTTGAAATGACACAAAGGTTTAGATTATTATATAAACTTAGTTGATAAAGCAGTGGCAGAGTTTGAGAGGATTGACTCTAATTGTAAAAGTTCTCCTGTAGGTAAAATGCTATCAAACACATTGCATACTATAGAGAAATCATTCATGAAAGAACATCAATTCATGTGGCAAACTTCATTTTCTCACTTTAAGAAATTTCAAGCACCACCCTGATCAGTTGGCAGCCATCAACATCAAGGCAAGACCCTCCACCAACAAAGAATTGCAATTCACTGAAACTGCAGATAATTGTTAGTATTTTTAGCAATGTTGCTTTTTTAGACATCTATTACACATTTAATAGCCTATAATACAGTATAAAGTTAACTCTTTGATGTACTGGGAAACCAAATTCATTTGACTTGCTTTATTGCATATTTACTTTATTGTGGTGGTCTAGAATTTAATCTGCAGTATCTCTGAGGTATGCCTGTATATATTATAAATCTAAAAAATGAAGATGTGTTTAAGATGGATTCAACTGGCATCATAGTTACTAATTCAGTGTAGCATAACCATTCCATTTACAAAGTGGATGAGTCATTGAAGTTTGTTAAAATTACCTTAAAAGATAAACACATGCTGCAACATATTTGAGGAGGTTAATAGGAGGTAACCTTCATCATGTAGTCAGATATAATATAGAGTAGGTATGTAAGTGACCATATATTTTTAAAGAGTATAGATAAGGTACATGGGCTCTGGATTAACCACATTCTTCATAAATTTCAGCTCTGTCACTGTCTAACTTTGGGTCCTTGGCAAATTAATCTAAAGTTATATAACCTGTCCTATAGTTGTAGATACCAGCAACAGTAGGAGGATAATCTTACATCATAAATGTACTACTTTTAGCAGGACACAGCCAATACTCTATATGTCATTTCTCTATTATTGCCTCAATACTATTACCGATTCTGCAAAATACAATCATAATAATTGCTCTGATATTTATTACCAAGTGATAATGAATAGGTCTGACCTTTTACACACCATTCCTTAGTGCAAGGATCAAAACATGTGATGTGATTAGAAATTAGTATATTATTTTGAATTTATGATTAGTTAAGAGATTAGAATATGTCATATCAATTACTTAAGATTTTTTGTCATTTTATTGAGAAATAATTGACATATATCACTGTATAAGTTTAAAGAATACAGCATGATGGTTTGATTTACATATATTGTGAAGTGATTGCTATGTTAGCCTCAGCTAACATCTGTCTTATCATATAGATACAATACAAAGAAAAGAAATAGGGGGAAAGAAATTCTTGTGATGAGAACCCTTAAGATTTGCTCTCTTTGAAACTTTTCTCTATATAATACAGCAGTGTTAGCTATATGATGTATATTACTTCCCTAGTACTTACTAATCTTACAGCTGCAGGTTTGTGAGAGTGGGTATCCTTGTCTTACTTTTTATCTTGGAGGAAAAGCTCTTAACTTTACACCACTGAGTCTCATCTTAGCGGTGAGCTTATCATATATGGCCTTTATTATGTTGGGATGTGTTCCTTTTATGCCTAATTTTTTAGGACTTTTTATTATGAATAAATCTTGAATTTTGCCAAATTCTTTTTAAGGTCTATTGAGATAATCATATGATTTTTTCCCCATTCTATTAATGTGGTATATCAGATTGATTAATTTGAGTATGTTGAACTATCTTTGCATGCCATATTTTGAATAAGTCCCACTTTATCATAATGAATGAACTTTTAGTACTCCTAAAGTTGATTTCCTAGTATTTTATTGAGTATTTTTGTATCTGTAGTCATGAGGGCTATTGGCCTGTAGTTTTCTTATCTAGTGGTGTCCTTTTTGATTTTGGTATTTATCAAGATATTGATAGACTCATTAAATAAGTGTGGGAGTGGTTCTACCTCTCAGATTTTTTGGAAGAGTAGGCAAAGGAGTGGTGTTAATTCTTATTTAGATATTTGATAAAAGTCACCAGTGAAGCCATCTGGTTCTAGGATTTTCTTCATTGGGATGTTTTTTATTACTGATTCAATCTCCTTACTAGTATTCATTTATTCAGATTTTCTATTTCTTCCTGCTTCAGTCTTGGTAAGGTGTATGTTTCTAAGAAACTTTCTATTTCTTCTAAGTTGTCCAGATGGTTGGTATATAGTTCATGGCAACCTCTTATGAGCCTATGAATTTCTGTGGTATAAGTTCAATGTCTCCTTTTTTATTTATGATTTTGTTGAATTGGGTTCTTTCTCTTTTAAGATTTGTTCATTCAGTTTATTAATTACAGAAAATGTATTTATTCAACAACCTTTACTGTCAATTTTACTGAAGGATAAAAATGGCAACATAAAATTAGTACAATATTTGTACATAGAAATCAAACAGATGTTTTATTCAATAAAATATTATTATCACATAATTTTAAATCTGCCAAGCACGCATATGTCTGTATCCTTGAAGCTAATATTTTCATTGAAAAGTTTTCATTTTTCACCACTTAGCATCATTCTTTAGAAAGATACTTTTATATAATTCTTTCTTCTCCCTTTTTGCTATTTATTATTATTATTAGTTAAAACCAGCACTAAAATGATATATCTCAAAAAAGCACTGAGAAGTTTGATAAAAACATGGAAGCTGATTGTTGCAAATAGAGACTTATATTGTAAATAATAATGGCTAGTGAATATCTTATAGTTGACTATTGCACATTATTGTGGACATGGGATGAGAAAGAGTTTGGCATCCAAAGATGGAACTAGCATATGCTTCTGAGAACAGCTCAGCATTTTTGTTTAATTGTGCAGATCTGATTGAAATCATGATGCTTTTTTCAATACTAGAAACTTTTTTCTTTTTCTAAATTATATTCATTATGAACTAGTCCACGTAAATGATAAGTGTGCCATTATGTATCTTGTGTTTTCCCTGGATTGCTGTTTTAAAATCTACTTCAGGTGGTAGCAACAATAAGCTGCTTTGATTTGAGAGAAAGAGAGGATGGGGTGGGAGAAATACTGAGTATAATTATGGGGAGAAAAGCTCAAAATTTCAAATCAGATATGTATGCAGGATTGAAGTTATCAGATGAGAAAATCAGTCAATTTGAAAACAATCATTTCTCAGGTTTTCTTTTTCTTCTTTGTGTATGAATGTATACAACTATGTATATTGAATATATACAACTTGATGAATTTAGAGATAAGTATAGATGCATAAAATCATCATCCACCACCATTAGGACCATAAATACATCCATCACTTCCCAAAGTTGTTTTCTGTCTTTTTTGTTTGTTTGTTTCTTTTGTGTGTGCTAAGAAAACTTAATATAGGATCCACTGTCTTAGCAAATTTTAGGTCTACAATCAGGTATTTATTAGCTGTAGGCACTATGCTATATAGTAGATCTCCAGACTTAATCCTGGAAAATGAAACTTTTTACCCTTTAACCATCACTTCCTCACTTCTCCCCTCTCTCTCAACTCTTTGCTTCTATGACAGATACTATATGGCTATTTTCATTCCACACATAGTATTGAATTCCACATATAATATTCCACATCTCATATACTATTTGCCTTTCTGTATTTGCTCTATTGTACTTAGCATAATGCCCTCCAGATTCAACTATGTTGTCATAAAAATAGCTAGATGCTCCATGTTCATGGATTAGAACTACTATTGGTAAAATTTCCATACTACCCAAAGTAATCTACAGATTTAATGTGATTTCTACCAAAATTTCATGATGTTCTTCATAGAAATGGAAAAAAGCAATCCTAAAATCCATATGGAATCACAAAGGACCCCAAAGTGCCAATGCAATCTTGGAAAAGAACAAAGCTTTAGGCATCACACTTTCTTACTTCAACTTACACTACAAAGCTATTGTAACCTGAACAGGATGGTATTGGCATAAGCATAAACATATAGACTAATGGAATAGAATACAAAGCCCAGGAATAAATCCACACATCTATGGTTAACTAACCTTCAACAAGGATGCCAAGAAAACAAAATGTGCAAAGTAAAGTCTCAGGTTTTCCTAACGCACCCGTAATCTAAGCAACACATTTACTATGAAAAAGCAGTTCTTTATTGTAGGAACTACTTTCCCAATCACAGTACTAGATGATGAGAATTTTTTTTAGCTCCAGCTGTCATATAAATGACTATTTGACTTTAGACAACCCAGTGAATTTTAATGAAATGAATTGTGCTTTGCCACATATTAACAATACTTTAAATTATCTGTTAATACTTAATTTTCTCTGAATTACTACAGTTAAGGGATATTTCTTTAATTTAACTGGAGTCAATGAAAACTACAAAATCCCATGTAGACTGGTTCAGCAAGTACAAATTTACAGAAAAATGCTGGTGTGCATGGTGATTCCACTGACTCGTAAGGAATCAACTCCATTTGGAATTTCCTGTAATTTGGAGCCACCTGGCATCTTTGCAACCTCCGAGGTAGGGCACACTCAGATTAACTTAATTAGATACACCCATTCAATACAGCAGCCTATGAACAAACGATTTTATTATGTAGCAATTTCACATATGGCTATAAAGTTAGGAAAATTTAGTCTATTTTTTAGAAGCAAAAAAGAAAACAGAAGGTAGAAGGAAAGATTTTTTTTTATATCACATCATATCTTTTACTCCTGAAACTTTAAAAATCCATCTCTCCATATACTGCATCAGGTAGAATATTGTGTTCAAACATCCTGAACCTATCACTATATTTAATATCACTTCATGATTTTGTAGTCATAGGTTTAAGAGACATCCATAGATTAACTTTTTTAAAAGCAAAATCTTTATTCTCAGTAACACATCAATATCCCAGGCATAATTCTTTGTAAATGCTACCTTTGACTAATGAAACTGATAGGTAAATAGATGAATTGATTAATTTATTATGAAAGTGCAATAATTGCAAACCTTTATGAATTCACAACTCACAGAATGACTATAAGAATGCTTTTATGACATGAATTTAAAACATTAAAGTAATAAGATTTATTTTTGTGGATATTTACATATTTAAATAATGTAAGAAATGTCTTTAGGTAATGCATATAAACTTCATCATTATTCTTGGTTATGTGTGGGGATAAAGTAAAGAAAATGAGATGTAATGTTGGCATTAAAGATTTTGACTAATTTCAAGAGGATGTTAGGAGGAATGTTAATTACTACCTGTCTTGTTAGTATATAAATAACTGTTAAGGGAAAGATTTGAATAATGTACATCTATTTAAAATTGATTTGAAAATGCTATCCTCCTTTTGACAAGTTTGGAGGCAGTCAAAGGGTGCAAAGAAAAAGTTCTATTGTAAGCAGAGATGTTCTGAGTAAGTCCATGGACCATTCAATTTCAAAAATAAGCATTGTTGCATCTAAATTACTAAAGATTTGGGTTTGGGAAGGTTGGCAAGGCAAGGTTGTACTGAAAATGCCCCACTTGGTTTTCTTTTCTTCTTTGTTATCTCGACCTAATAATAATAATAGAGAAAACTTAATAAGAAAGACTTAACAAATTGAATCTCAAGATGTGTGGAATAAAGAAAATAGGGGCAATCAAAATGTTTTTCTTTATCGAATTTGGAAAATGTTTTTTGCTTCCTAGGGACCATCAGTTTCAGTAAATTCTTTAAAACTCAATCATAAAGCAATTTACTACATCCCCTCCACTACTCTGAATGCCTTACAAGTTCCAATAGCATGAGAAATTCTGTTTCAGGAACAAAGTATAGATGTCATGGAAATAAGTAAATGATAGATAGGTATTAACTTTTTTTAATGGTATTTTCAATACACTAAAATTTGTATTGAAGAAAGTTTCTCTAAAGGGAAAATATTAATTTTAGCTACTTAGTACAAGAACATAAATAATAAAATGCTATATATTATAGTTTGAACATCAATTTTTTTTGTATGTGTTGGCTCACTAATTCCTTATAAAGATCAATTGTCATTCATTCTACAGCCTCACTCCATCAGAAAATATGCACATCTTTATAATGCTCCATGGCCAAAGCAGAGAAAAAATTTCATTTGAAGGTTTATTTCTTTGTGGATTTAAATATCTATATATTTATATGTCTCTCTCTCTCTATGTACATGTATGTGCACAAACATATTTTAAAGTTTTAGATATTGTCTATAATTATCTCATTTTTCTCTTGTCCCATGTCCCCACAAATCTTATAAATTCATACTAGTGAACCTCCTACCTACACTTTTTTTAGTATATACACTGCACAAAGGATCAGAGAGCTGGGTGTTGATTGCTTTCCTGGATTTAATTTGCCAAAAACTACATCCTAGCCTTGATACAGTTTAGTCTGGAGGAAAATGTGAGGTTTTTAATCCATGCGTCTTTTTGCAATTTGCAAAAAAGTGCCTTGGTATATTCAGGAATCAGTTAAGTAGCTAAACCTGAAAGCAGTGGTGAGTTGTATCCAAGTGAATTGTGTAAGTTATAAAAAGGGAGATATGATGAACCTATGATACATACCAAGCTAGCAAAACTCTATTACAGTCCAGACCTGTCTTAGCATTAATTCAAATGTTGATCTATTTCTAATAAGTTACTGCCTTTGTAAATACGAAAATCATGTTTATGTGGAAACCTTTCTCTTTACCAGAATAACTCATTGTTAAGCTCTAAAAAGGTCCCATGCATGTTACATATATCTATTTACACTGCCTACATGCTTGTTTCATTTTCCTGTCAGATCCCACTTGCATGAGTCCCACTAAGGGGCTACAGTTCCAATATCTATGTGCATGAGCCTTTTAAGTATTGATTTTGAACATTTTGAGCCTTGATTTTGAACTTTAAAGATAATACATTTCATTAATTTTCAAATAAATCCAGAAATTTGTAAACAAACATTTTTCCAATGCTCAAAAATGTATTGCTGGCTTTTCTTTGAACATGCCTTATGTGTAAGAGATGACTGTTACAAAAATAAAAAAAAAACCTCTCAGGCTGAGATTGAGATAACTCAGTGGTTAAGACTGCAAAATAACCTACTAGAAAGGAACACAATAAAAAATGTTTCTTGACTTTAGAAACTATCCTGAAAATCAGACAAAAGAGATCATCAAAACCCATAAGAAATCTCTATTCTGCCTGATAAAGTAGAAACACTGAGTCATACTGTGTTGGGTCAATGGCGGCATGCTGATTTATGATCACCGCTGAGTGAAAGGCAACATGGATGTGTTTATCCACACGGACTCTGATTTAGAGCTACCAGATGTTGTTGGCACCTTTTACCATGAGATTTGGTTCATTTAGTCAAAACGATTAGTAGAAAAGCACATGCTAGAGTGAATCTACTCTCCTGTAAGCAAAGCTGAGGCAATGATGGAGCAAAATAGCTTATGCACAGTAAGTCAGCGGGAAGTGTTATTCTGTCACCTCTCTTCATTAATCTGTACACATGACTGCTTGGAGAGACAGTGAGTTGATTAGGTCTGTAGCACCATCAGCATGCAGACACTCATCACTACTTCTCATTTTCACATGACCCAGATGGTGTAGCTGCTTGACTGCAATTTTCCTTTATATGTGTTTTTAATAGGTTCCTTTTTTAGATATTGACTTTACACCCTCTTACGGATATTTAAAGCCAAGCTGCATTAACATATTTTTTAGTAACAACTAGAAGTAACCACGTGGGGAAAAAAAACAAACTTGTACATAATAATAAAAAAAAAAGATTGTTTTCCAATTATCTCTGTGCCTAAAGGAACTCATGTGTCCAAATTATTAGTTGACTGGTTTCCACACTGTCCTAAGGAGGTATACTTGACCTATGTTCCTAGTGTACAGTTGAAGAAATGGAGGCAGAAGGTTGCTTCAAGGAAGAGTCACAAAAATAAAATTGAATCTTAGACGGGATCTTACTATTAATCTAATCTAATTAACTAGTTTTATAAGTGAGGAGAATTTAAATTATTTGGCAGAGGTTACACAGGGAGTAAGGGATTCCTAGAGTTTATGTTTCTGCCTTACCTTCTTGCTCAAAATTTATGATTTCATATCCTAGATATCAGCTGGGCACTCTGTGCCTTGAGCCTTAGGCCTTGACTCCACCTTAGGTGAAAGTCTATTACCTTCTCCATAAAATCTGTCAATCCCCAATGGTAAGGCCACCACTAGAGTGTGTGCATCTCCAAGCAAATGTTTTGGTGGGATTCCTGTTCATACAAGCAATGTGATTAAATATATTAGAAAATTCGTCGGCCTCTCTGGGGTATAGTGATTTATTGATGCAGGTTTGGAATAATGAGTGGAGAAAATGTGCTTACAGGGTTGTTTATTGTCCAATCAGTGCATGACAAGATTCTTTATAGTGTCCAGGCACCATCTTTTTCCTATTCATGAGTCAAGAAAACATGTTTTTCTTGTTAAATGTTTCCGTCCTGGTTAGTTCAGTTGACCTCCTTTAAAAGGGATCTCACCACTCACAATGCCATGGCTTCTTAAAACCTGTTTGTACTGAAACAGGGTGGATTGTTTTGCTTCTGCCATTCTCTAATACCATTTATTGAAGGGCAGTTACATCATTCCTTATAATCTTGTATCATCCATCATCTGCCTGTGAATGCTGATTTCTGTCAACTCTTTCAAATGTCACTAGGCTTCAGTATAAGATGTGAGAATGACACATCATCTGACCATGATTCCTCTTGAAATCTTTAGGCTCTAATTGTTGTTTTAGAGTTTGATCTCATTTAATGTGAATGGCATACCAGCCTTCTGCATGCGGTCACCGGCAGAAAGGTTTGGTGGCAAGTTGATGGGAAGGGTAGGAAGAGCAGTTAACTGTAATCTGCTAAAACTCATGTTGTGTAGCAAAGGAGCCGTAGGAGAACCAGAATAACCACATGTAGACTGTGGAAAAGGGAATATTAGTTTGAATATTCCCCTACCAGGGCAGAGTTCTCTTAGGTAACAGGTGTGGTTAGCCCTGGACTGCTTCCTGAGATACAGTGTGAAGTACGTAAAAATGGGAGGCAACCATCCCGGATGCTGGCTTTGGGGTTCAGGGAAAAGCATGTCTGCAACAATCCCAATCTCTTTGGAATACTGTAGCCTGGAGTTGGCACAATCAGAATCTGAACATGCAGGGGTCTCTGCATGAAGCTCAAATCCAGAGTCAGAATTGGGCCACCAGTAGCTGCAGCCCTGCATCTTTCCTGTCTAACATGAGTGAGAGACATCCAAAAGAGTGCGTAAACACCACTCTGATGGCCCATTCTCACATAATCCCATGCAAAATATAACATACCGACCAGCAGGGCATCTCCATTCACTAGACTAGTCCCCAGAACAGGAGTCCTCAGTCCTGAAAGGGAGAGTTAGGAATCGGAAAACTGCAGGACTTAGAAATTTTTGAAAAATATATGGTAAGCCATGTTGGGAGTCCACGGTGGGGTCCCACCTGCTTGCGTCTAAGGACAGTGCTACTCAAGAGCTTACATTTGTCCTCAGTACCTCTCTTTCTCGCTCAAAATTTCTGCTGTTGCTGAATCTTCTATCCCCACTCCTATTTTGTTTCTGGCTATTGTTTTTGTTGTCGTTTGTTGGATTGAACTCCACTTTAACAATGGCCCAAATATGACATTACTTCACTAATTAAATATTTATTGGCTACCTTATATTTGTTACTAACAATCTAGACTCTGGAGAAATAGCAAATATTAAAACAAACAAAACTACCTCATCTTAGGGAGCTTACATCCTAGTGGGAGAGATACATAACAGAAACAACTAGTTAAAATCCATAGTAGAGGTAAATTCTTTTTAATCTTTTTGAAATTTGCTAGTAGTAACTAGGAGCTCTATAGGAGAGGAAAATAAAGATAATCATGGGATGAGATATTCTGAGGTTAAGGAACATGCAATTAAAGAAGGACAGCCAGGAAGGACCTTGCCGAGATGGTGATACAACAGACGGAAGAAGAGAGGAAATTATGCAAATGTCTGTAAAAGTGCAAGTGCACAGGCCCCTGGCAGAGATTGTCTTATTCAGGGGGTAGTGTGAAGCCATGCTGTTGGAACAGTGTATGAGGAGCCACAGAGGACGAAGTGTGAGAAGTCAGCTTCATAGGCT
Source organism: Smutsia gigantea (assembly GCA_032199065.1). Taxonomy (NCBI): domain Eukaryota; kingdom Metazoa; phylum Chordata; class Mammalia; order Pholidota; family Manidae; genus Smutsia; species Smutsia gigantea. Next base: position 61,361 of record JAVSCE010016940.1, on the reverse strand, counting down.
TACAACGTGTGCAGTCACAGGAAACTACTCAGAAGGGCCTCAGGCTGGGTGAAAGTCTTTCTCTTGCCGTCTTGAAATTCTTACCAATTTTATCATTGAACTTGTGTTTTGTAAGTGGAGTCTAATGGGAAAATGGAATATAGGCAGAGGAGCTAGATATATGTAACATGCACATCTGCAGTTCTTTGCAGCCACGTTCACATACAGCACTCACAATGTCTAGAATTCTGGTGGGTTTATGAAACATGGGAATTCTGCAAGACTCGAAGCAAATATAAGGTAGGGTGAAATAATTGTGACCAGTAACTGGGGCGCTGATAGCCTTGAGAAGTGAAACTTTCTTGTCAATCTAGAACTTGCTTCCAGTGCAGAAGCACGAGAGTGGTGTTCTAAACACAAAATGATGGTATTACTAGCGTGTCTTTCTCACTCATTTTATCTCCCTGTATTAGCCAACTATTTACCTGACAATGACAGCGAGAAAACTGGGCAGTCAAAAGCTCTTTTCCTTTTCATCTTTCCTTACTGACTTGGTTTTCTGGACTTCCAGGAAAGTTTCCACTTTCCTAGTAAGAATGAAATATATGCACAATACAAGCTATAAAATACCAAATGTCTAATTTCAGTACATGATTTTAATGCTCTTATATTTGCATTAAAACTGGCATTCACAATATAAAAATGGACAGTAAAGCATATGCAATAATTAAAAACTTTAATTATTGTTTACTTAGAATGACATTAATAAATAAAAGTATGACAAATTGAGAGACTGAAAGAGGAAGGAAGATAAAAGCTTTTTCTGTAGCTATCTTTAATAACACTTCTTTTCCTGATTTTGAACACAGGGTCCATATTTTCATTTTGCTCTAGGGTCACATGTTGAATAGCAAACCCTGCTGAAAAGTTAGAATTTTCGTGTCATGTGCAACTTTTTGAGTACTTACATTAAATTTGACTTTTACTCTGAGATCAGTAGTAAACTCTGGAGAGAAGAAATGAGATAATCTGTTTTATGTTTTAAGAAAATCCTCTGGCTGCTGAGAATATTATTTAAGGGCAAGGGTGGAAGCAGGGAAACCACTTAGGAGTTCTTGCAGTAATTCAGGCAAGGAATGATGGTGGGTGGAGATGAGTGACATGAACAGAGATTGTGAGAGGCTGTCAAATCTCTATGTACATTGTAGGTAGTAAACATGATAGGCTACCCAGTTGGATGAAATTGTCAAGGAAGAGATCAATAAAACTTCAAGGATGTTGGCCTGAGCAGCTGGAAGCAGACAGGTGCAATTTAACTGAAAAGTGGAAAACCAATAGAGAAGTGGTTTTTATTTTATATTTTGTGGGAGAGTGGAATATCACACCTTTTTTGTGAACATGTTAAGCATTTGATACTCCTTAGATACCTAAGGGGAGACATCTAGTAAGCAGATGGGTATTGAGTCTAGATTTGGGAGGTTTGGGCAAAAAGAAATGTACATTTACAAACGATTAGCCCACAGATTGTGTTCAATGCCAAGGTGCTAGAGACAATTACCAAGGAGAGTGTGTACGTACAGAAGACCAGAGGCCTAAGGACTAAGCCCTGGACCTTTCCAGTGTTTAAAAATAAGACAGATAAGGAGAAACAGCTAGAAAGGTAGAACGAAAACCAAGATGTTGATGTCTCTAAAGCCAACTGAAAAATATTGATTTATCTATTTGTGAGTTTCTTCTCACCTCAAGTGCAAATGTCTTAGTTAATCACATTCATCAGCACATTATAGCACATTCTCATGATTGTACTTTGCAAAGTCCTATTATTTAATTAATTCATTTATTACTTTTATTTCATTGCCTCACTCTCATTCCTCTGCTCCAGTAGTATGTGTAGACTTTATATGTTGTTCCTGTGTATTGTAAAGTGTATATTGTCTGTGTCCATTGTATTTTTAACAAGAACGACATTACATAAATGAGGAGTTATGTATCTTATTCCACCTGTTACTTTTTTTTCAATAAGCTTTGTGCTTTGAAGACCTGCCCATCTTAAATGTATGTCTTGGCAATTGTTCCTAACTGCTGCATGACACTCCAAGGCATGAATTGTCAAAGAAAAATTGCACTGGATCAAGTTAAAAAGGCAAGGAAAGCTTTATTCAAGACTATTGCAAAGGAAGTTAAAACTATGCAATAGAGGAGAAAGATTAAATTCAACTGCCCTGAAACAAAAGGAGGGCTTTTATTAAGCCCTGGAGTAAACTAGTGGAAATATACTAGAGGACATTCAAGGAGGGATCGATCATTGTAATTAGGTCATTTGTGTTTGCTGATTTTCCCTTATCTAGGTTAGGCTGCTATCCTCCCACAGAGACTGAGAAATGGGGGCACCATCTTCTTTGATGATTACATTTGAGAGGGATGGCTCCAGTAAGTTCTTTAGAAAGGCATTTCTGGGTTATAAAACTGGCAACAATTTGGAAGAGGATTAACATCTCAAAGCAGCAGAGAATTTAAAATTGTAAGTTTTCTAAAGTAAATGATCTAAGAGAAGGGAGGTAAGGGGCATATAGTCAGGAAGAAATCTCTCTGAAGTTTAGTCCAGCTAAGGAGAAGTTAAGGTTGCCTTGATCAGCTTGCTTCTTCACACCCACCAACAGTGCATGAGAAGTCCTTCAACTTTAAGGTCCTAACATTTTCCATTACCCAGCTTGTTGTTTTACCTTTCTAATAAGTAAAAAGTGATAGTTGATTGTTTTTTTTTCCACTTGTATTTACCTAAATACTAAATTATCATTAGCATCTTCTGGTATGTGTCTTCTCTTCTATAAATTATCAGTAATAACTTGCCCGTTTTCTTTTCTACTGGGGTTATTTTGTTGGTACAATTGTTATACATTTGTAGTTCCTTTATCTCCTAGGCTAACACATTAGCAATTTTAGAAATACAAAATATCTTCCCCATTCTATTTTCTATTTACAAATTTTGTATCAATACAGATGTCCATGTTATACAGAAATTCTTAACTTTGCTGAAATCAAACACAGATCATTTATTTGGCTCGATGTATTCTTTTCAGGTGTTTATATGAAAACTTTCCCCATCCCTATATCACAAAAATACTGTTCAATATTTGTCTTCTATTGGCCTTATGATATTCCCCTTTAATGGTTGTTTCTTTAATCTATGTAGAATAATACTATGATGGTATTATAGGAAAGAATCCATATTTATTTTTTCTCCATATGTCATTTATTCTATGCTATTACTGAAGTAACCATTCTTAATCCTATATTTTGTGTTTTATTATATATCATGTTGCCAATTTTTCATGGATTTATTTTTTAGCTCAATATTTTTTCACAGTTCAATTGTTTTTTTCACTGTAATTCCATATTTGCATACAATAATTTGTTCTATATTTTAACATCTAGAGTGTACTTATTGTTTTCTTCATTCAATTTTTAAAGACTGACTTGGCTTAAAATTTGAAAACCTTAAATTCACATAAATTTTGAAGTGAGTTTATAGAGTTTCTCAGACATTATAAAATAAGGTACTCTCTTTTTGCTTATCTTTCATAATCTTGACACTTCAAAAGAGTACAGATTAGTTACTTTGTGAAATGTAACTTAACTGGTTTTATCTGGTGTTTTCTCTAATTGGAGTTAGGTTCTACATTTTTGGCAAGAAAGCCACATAGATGATGTATTTGCAGTGCATCATACCAATGAGATATGATACTGGGTCTTGTTATTACTGGTGATTTTTACATTGTTTGGTCAAAATATTACCTGCCAAATTTCTGCATTGTAAACTTATTATCTTCCTCTTTGAAATTGGTAAGTATCTTGTGGGAGATACTTTGAAACTATAAAATTCCTGTTTCTCCTCAAACTTCCAGCCTATTTTAGAATCCAGTGGTGGATCTTGTCAACATTTATTACTGTAAAATATGCCTACTGGTAATAACTTCCAGTTCTTAACAGTTGTTTCATAGTTATGTAAGATGTTGATGTTAAAAAAGTAGAGTAAGGAATGTAAGAAAACCCCTTGTACTATTGTTGCAACTTTTCTGCATACGTAAATTTAATTTAAAAAATTAAACATAAAATTTAAAAAACTGACATTTTATTTGGAATTCAATGGAATTCATAAATTAATCATCAGTTAATTTATGGATAATTAACTTCTTATAATTTAGCTGCCAACTGCTACATTATACATTTGATTGTCCCATCGTATAAAATAATCAAACCATCTTTTATGAAAGAAGTGTTGCATCAATTAGAAAATGATCAACTTTCTCAAATGTTATTTCTATGTCAAAATAGACAAGACTTTAAGTCTGATCATTTCATTTAGTAATGTGGAGGTAATTAGTGACCTTGCAAAGAGAAGTTTCAGTGGAATAATTGGGTTAAAAACTAATTATAACAAGGGCAATAGAGAATGGGGAGAGGAGTTGAAATTAGCATACTCAGAATTATTTCAAGAAAATTTTGTGTAAATGAAGAGAGTTACAGGTCAGTTACTCAAGAGACACAGACTTAAGGTGTTTCTTTCTGTCTTTCTATCTTTTATTGTTGCACAGAAGAAATTTAGCAAGGTCCTATATTGTTGGTAATCATCCAGGAGAGGGAAAAATTGATATGGGATATAAATGGAAGAATTAATTTCTTAATGAATTCAAGAACAATTTCTTGAATAAGATCCAATACAAAAGTGAAAGCTTGGCTAGCTAAAGAAAGGAGAACAGTCAGTATTGTTGAGGATATAATTTTAGCCATGCTCTATTATCCTAGTTGCAGCCATAGACTAAAGGGAATGCTGGATTTGGCAGGAGTTGTTGGGTTTGTTTGTGTGTTTGTTTGTTTAAAGAAACTCAGTAAAATATGAGATGATTCAAATTCTTATAGGTAAACACCATTGAATAAGTATGATGGCTCAGAAATTAAAGCTTGGAAGATGAGAAGTGATATAACTCTGAGGGAAAATATTTTCCCACCTGCGACAAATTACCTTTGAAACTGAAATCAGTCAAAGGGAGAAATAAAGTGAGAGAAACCCGTTTATTGTTTACAAGTAGTTGTCCACTTCTGCTTGCTGGTGTCTCTCTTGACCCGGCTGCAAAAAGGGACCCCATCCAACCTCTCTGGTTCAGATATGCCCTAACTCCCCCTTGTAATCACCTATTGATAGGGAGATGGACTACTTCTCTCCACCCATTGGAAACACCTACTGATATGGAGATGCACTAAGGCCAGGTGAGAGATTCTGGAAGTGAGAACATGAAAGTGTTTAGAAACAGTGAAAAGGTGATGAGATCAGTGTTATGAATTCCATTAGGATCAAAGGTTTATGGCAATTGGAGTAGTAGAAAGAGGGAGTTTTATATGTCTTTGAATTTTATTTATAGGGTTTAATTTCCCCAATCATGTGATCTAAGCTGCTTCCCAGGAATGTAAAATGAATTGCAATTAGTTCTAGTTTAAAATAAAAATTTTTTTTAAGATATAATACTCTCGTATTTCTTCCAGTCATTTGTAGAAGATATCATCAGACAGATGATAGATAGGAAGATAGATAAGTAGGTAAGTAGGTAGGTAGGTAGATAGAATGTATAGATAATAGTAGCACATAGGAGATCACCTGTGCTTAAAACATTATAGGAAAAGGCCTTATAACTTTCAACATATCTAGCTATCTGTCTGTCTATCTCTTTAGCTCTAGGTTTTTTATTATGGAAGTGAATGAGTTTTATGCCACTACAGACAATAACTATTACTAGGCCAAGCTTTTTTCTCTTATATCCTACAACAGAACTAAAATTTAATGAGTACAAGTTTTCTGATGAACTAAAATCTATAAAAACATGCACACAACCTTGGAAGATAGAGGTGTCAGGTGTTAATGTATCTGGGAATCATTCTAAGCCATCTATTTTTACTGTGTACCCACAATAATATTTTTGTATCTCAGGAATTATTACTGCATTGCATTCTAATTATATACTTAGCTATCTCTCCATACCCTCCTTACTCGTATATGAGGTTTAAGAGTATCTTAATATGTGTAGCTCCAATATTAGGCAAGTGCTGGATCCATGGGAGGTGCTGAATATTTATTTGCTGGAAAATAAATAACTGAATAACATGAATCAATACAAAGAGGGAGACCAGGAAATATCCTGAAGAAATACCTTAAAAATAAATATGAAGTATTTTATGCTTGTAAAATGTTAAGGTATGATAAACTAATGATGATCTTTTCCTTATGAAATTAACTAACTTTATTAAAGGTACAGGTAATATAGTTTTATGATAGTTTTCATGAACTCTGCCAAGTCCTTCATTATTTGGGGAACCATCAAATTAACAATATGAGAACTCTACTAACAAGTTGAATAAAAACCAAATTATTTGCTCTACAAAGTATACAACAATGCCCAGTAATGTTAAAACACTGTATCAAATCCTGCTCTGATAATAGTCATTTTGGTCTTTGCTAGTTCTTGTCCTACTTAATTCTTAATGTGAGATAATTTGTTTTCAAGTTAATCTGGTTACACTGAAATTCTAGGATCTCTTTCATCATGCTAATGATTTGCTCTTCCAAAGAAAGGCCAGAAAATGATTGAGATGTATGTCAAGAAAAAACTGTGTGCCTATCTGTGCCTAAATAGGATACAGTCATAGAGCTAGAGCTAGTATGGACCTGACAAAACAAATTCTTCAATGACGTATTGAAGATCGATAATGTTTGGTCATTTAGCTTTTATCCTGAGGCACACAATGGAGAAAAAAATTTAAAATAACTATTTTAAGAAGCTAAATACCTATATATTTAACAGATTATAAAAATACATATGGTCTGGAAGTACATTATGGTAGATAATAGTTATCTCTTCCTGCCAATTTACTATGAGCAAGGAAGTAACATTTTCTTACCTTTCACAACTATATGACTATGAACATTTATCATTATACACATAAGGCAATTGTGACTTAAAACATATTAAATCAGTGATACTGCATCACCTTTGGAAGGCAAGAGCAAATTGTACAATATCTTAAGAATTTTGTCAGTTGATGGTGTTAAAAAACAAAATCCAACCAGGCAAATTTCTAATTGGCTTTATTAAGCATTTCATGAATCAGGCAGCATCCTATAGCAGACAGAAAGATGCTTCCAGGAATTGTACAAAATGCATTTTTTATAGGAAGGAGGGTGGGTCAAGAAGTTATTAGTAAAACAAAAGAAAGGATTGTTTCAGGTTTAGGGGGAAGGGTAGGAGGTCTTACATAGTCTTTTGGGGGATGGAGACGGCTCAGGTGACAAATTACCTCACTGGTGTTGACCAGAAAATTCATGATTGTTAAAATATCACTTTCCTGGAATAAGTTGAAATGGTAATTAAGTCTTGGTTTAGGGGTCAAATGACTCCATTTGGGCTAGTTTCTTTTTTTAACAATGGATAAGCCAGTGGTGGTCTGAAATCAGCTATAGAGGAAGTGTTTTTATATGGAAAATTTGACTAATTCAGCCTCCCACCTCTTACCTCATTCTGCTCTGGAAATTCCTTTGTAAAAATTTATCAGCACAGCATATTAAGTCATTCATATATGCAAAGCCATAATAGTAATGGCAGACTAATGATAGGAAACTCTAATTATCCATCTAATAACCATGTTCTCAAACAGAATTTACAGTCAATACCAGAAAACCAATGGAATGTGTTTGGCTAAAAATAAGGAAATGGAAGTTTGAGTCCTTTAAAGATAGAACCAAAACACTAGGTGATTGAGTTGAAGGATAGTATCTTCAAAGTCTTAATTTTAAGAATAATGAAGTTGTAGTACACAAGGTTTAAATGACAGAATTGAATTCTTAATATAGAGTTTGGCATGACTTGAATTCCATCTTCCAAACAATTGTCAAAATGATCTCCCTGAATAAACAAATCTACATAACTCCCATTTCAAAACTCCTGTATGTCTTTTAATTCTTTACACATTGAATTCTAAGATTTTTTGTAAAGACACATATGAGTACTCTATGTCTCACACTTTTCTTAATTTGGAAATCCAAAGTTTGCTTACTTTGTTGTACAATTTGCTCTTGCCTTCCAAAGGTGATGCAGTATCACTGATTTAATATGTTTTAAGTCACAATTGCCTTATGTGTATAATGATAAATGTTCATAGTTACTCATTCATTATTTGCATATATCAATCTTAACCTCCTATCTTACATTCTAGCAACAAAAATCACTAGTTACTAATATATTCATACTGTCACTACCTGAAATGATTCTCTGTTACCAATATTTTCTAAATTCTATTGTTTTTTTAAATATGTAGTTTAAAGATAAGTTTCTCAGGAGTTTTTCTGCTTTACTTTGGACTCTCATAATAATATTTACTTATCTGTTATTATTGCTTGACATTTTAATTATCCACTGATATATCACCCCATGCCTCTCCCACCCTTATTAATGACATGGTCTGAATCTTATTATTTTAACCACAGTGTTTAGGCCTATATTGGACCTTTAGCAGACATTAAATATGTATTTTCTGGATGAATAAATTAATGGATAACTTGCATCCATAGAAGAGTGAAGGCAAGAAATATCTTGTGCAAAATCCTAAAAATAATATAGTGTCTTATGTTAATAAAATACTAAGGTGTGATGCAATGATCCACTAATGACTTGTCTTTTGCCTACACTTTTTCTCAGCAAAGGAAAACAACCAACTTTTAAGTTTCTTTTAGATCTCAAATGTCAGTGATAGGGGGCTACAAGCTGACTTTATAGGAAGAAGAGGGAGGATGCAAAGCAGAAGACTAAGGGGGAGATTTTTTCTTTCTTCATTATTATATTTAAGCATGGGAGAACCCAATTCCATGGCAAGATAAAGAGAATGAAAACATCATTTTTTTTCTATTTTCAAATGTTTCTCTGTCATTAGACCTACACATCAAAGGCCTTGGTGGATAAAGCAACCTACCAAAATAACCTCTGTGAACAAAGGATATTTTAGGAATATGAAATTGGAAGAAAAGAAGCAACAGGGAAAGACTTAAGAAACCCAGGAGAAGGAAAATAAGTTGTTGTTGTTTTAATAGCCAAACACAGCTTGTGTTTAGTGACTAAGGGAAAAGCTTATCCATTCAGGAACTCTCTTCTTTCAGCCATTCCTGTGCAGCCACCTGCCACATGGCTCACTGAGGAGCAGCTGTCCACATGGAATGGACTGCTTGATTAGGTATAGATTTTTTCTTATGTTATTAAATCAATTACCTTGTTCCTTAGCCCTTTTGTGAAATCCACATCTGGCAATAGAACAGAGGTGGATATTAAATGCAGGGTAAAGTTTTCATCGACCTTTCTGAAAATAATACTACAGATTAGTAAGTAATTTCCATTTACAAACCTCAAGTGAAATATGATTCTGAGAAGGAATGCATTATTAAAATTATGTAAGATTTGTGTTTTTTACATCACCAAATGTTTTCACCAGTGATTGTTATAGGGTGTGGATAATGGCCATGATAGAGGCATGGTTAATAAAGTTTGTGATCGAGGTATGGCCAAGGTCAAAGCAAGACATCTACCTCAGAAAGGGAGAAGTATGGTAGGAATGATAGCTCAAATTATTAAGACTAAGCAAAAATATTTATACTATATACCACTCTTAAACAATAGAACTGACATAGAGACTCTCATAGAGAAATGAATACCAGCATAGAAGTGTTCTCTTACTAGTTATTTCATCTTACTCAGACACTTCTTGACTTATTTATTAAAAGCTAGTAAGTCCTATTGTTCCTCAGGATGTTTGCAGGTAATGCTCCAATTTTTGGAATGCTTTTCCCTCAGATAAAGGCATGGATTCATTATATCATTTAGTCTCTGCTCAAATGTCACTTGTTAGAAGAAGACCTTACCACTCTAAATACTATGCAAAATGCATTGTAAATTATAAATTTCAGCCTAAATATCAATAGAAATATCCACAATTTCTATTGGTTTGGTGATGCAATTCAGAATGTAATACCCCATTATGATTTCAAATTCCTTCTTTTATTTTACATACCTAACTCAAGATACACTTCTCTGAATATTTTTAGAAAAAATCTGTACTGGATTTAAGCATTTTACTACTGTGTGAATAATTCATTTGACTGTAACATGGTAAACTATATAATTTTCAGTTTCCATGGGTCCTCAGCACATTACTTTCTACGCTATTATTTGTTTCCTCATTTAAGCTTACCATTTTGAATATCACTCTCATTTTTCTTTTTTTGATGTAGGCATCATTTAAGTTCATTTCATTTGACTTTGACATTAAGAATGGGTTCAAATAATTAAAAATCATGATTGCAATTTATGTCTGTATACTACGTACACATATTAACATGTGCATGTACATCATGTATCATTTTGAATACATTTACTATAGTATACATTCAATATAGTGAATATCTGTACCTATCATCTATCAATCATCTAGCATCATGATGAATGTCTCTTAAATGGTTCTAGTGAAATTCTATCATCATGAAATTATTTTACATCAATTAGAAATTAAATTTTGTCCACACATGAAAATATTTCATGACCCTCACCATAGGTTCTCTCCCTGATGACAAAATCTTCTTAGATCATTGTCAAATAAATTGCTTCACCAGTGATGCCACAATATCAACAAATAATTTTTTACTAAATATTTTATAAGATGTATATATTAAAAAAATCATTTTTCACTGCCAAAAAGTTTCACTTACATTTTCTTCCTTTTAGACAGCCTGTAGAATATTTCATATACACATTGCAATATGTATTTAAGTCAGATTACCCCTAAATCTACTCCTTCACCATGTATGGCTGATTGAGGTATACTTAGTTTACATATTATACAACTTTATCCATTTAATATTTTGCTATTTCTGTCCTTTTAGCCTATCTCAGTGTTTATGTTCTACTTTAACCTACACTTTCAAAACTCTTAATTTTTAGTGCATATATATAAATGTATATATAAGATCTCTATAAGACCTATTTTTGTATATAGTTCATACCTCAAAGAACAAACTGTCAAGTTGCTCTTAATGGCTCATTAAATAAAAGATAATGGCAAGATGCATTTTAATTCCACATTAAGGACTTATAATAATGATTTATATTATAAATTCAGAAGATACAAACATCATCCCACAAAAGACTGTAAAAAGGAGAAAAAAAGCAACTGATACACTAAACTGATCTAGAAGATATAGAGTAAAATTTTATAAATGTGTGTAACCTTTGGAAGAGAATAACAGAACAAAACATAGAATTATTAATAGTACAAAACCACTCTTAAAATTAACATGCTATTAGTATATATGTTATTATAATTTCATAGCTGATAAATGCCAAATGATATCTAATAAGGTATTTTTCATTATTTCTATAAACTTCTACTTTCACTCAAAACAAATATACTATCTATAGTGAATTATTCACGTGAAACCCCTTATTCGTATTTAATTTTACCTGTGCTATTAATATCATATAATAATAATATACATAATACAACATGAAAGTCTTGGAAACAGTTTTCAGGATAATATTTCTAAAAATATTTTCACCTGCATCACCCACCTCTGCCATAACAGCCACAAATTTTAATAGTTTGAGGGATAGTATTAATAAATCAGAAAACATATTGCCACTTAGAAATTGCTGTCTAGTTCCACAGACCTAAGAATAAAGCGTCCTCGATTACCAAGTCTCTAATATCTAGCTACAACGTCAGAAAAAAAACAAACCATACTTCCTTATAATTAACTTCGGAGAAATTTGCTAAAAATAGTTACCCAGTCTTATTTATTTATTTATTTATTTAAATTAAGGTATCATTGATATACAGTTTTATTAAGGTTTCACATAAGCAACATTATTGTTTCAATATTCACCCATATTATCAAGTATCTGCCAGCCAGTCACAATCACTGTCCATCAGCATAGTAAGATAATATAGAGTCATTACTTGTCTTCTTGGTATATTGCCTTCCCTATGAACCTACCCATATTGTGAGTGCTAATTATAATGTTCCTTGATCCCCTTCTCCTTCCCTCCACACGCACCCTCCCTAACTCTGTTCCTTTAGTAACTGCTAGTCCCTTCTTGGAGTCTGTGGGTCTGTGGGTCTGCTGCTTTTTTGTTCCTTCAGTTTTGACTTTTTGTTATACTCCACAAATGAATGAAATCATTTGGTACTTGTCTTTCTCCACCTGTCTTATTTCATTGAACGTAATACCTTCTAGCTCCATCCATGTTGTTGCAAATGGTAAGATTTGTTTTCTTTTTATGGCTGAATAATATTCCATTGTGTATAGGTACCACATCTTCTTTATCCATTAATCTACTAATGGACACATAAGTTGTTTCCATATCTTAGCTATTGTAAGTAGTGTTGTAATAAACATAGGTGTGCATACATCTTTTCGAATCAGGGATCTAGTTTTCTTCAGGTAAATTCCTAGGAGTAGAATTCCTGGGTCAAATGGCATTTCTATTTTTAGTTTACTGAGGAACCTCCATACTGCTTTCCACAATAGTTGAACTAGCCTACATTCCCACCAGCAGTGTAGGAGGATTCACCTTTCTATGTACCCTCACCAGCGTTTGTTGTTGCTTGTCTTTTGGATGTTGGCCATTCTAACTAGTGTGAGGTGATATCTCACTGTGGTTTTCATTTGCATTTCTCTGATGATTAGCAATGTGTAATATCTTTTCATGTGCCTGTTAGCCATCTGAATTTCTTCTTTGGAGAAGTGTCCAGATCCTTCAACCATTTTTTACTCAGGTTATTTGTTTTTTGGGTGTTGAGGCATGTGAGGTCTTTATATATTTTGAATGTTAAACCCTTATCAGGTAAGTTGTTTACAGATATATTCTCCCATATTATAGGATGTCTTTTGGTTCCACTGATGGTGTCTTTTGCCGTACAGAAGCTTTTTATTTTGATGTAGTCCTATTTGTTCATTTTTGCTATTGTTTACCTTGTCCAAGGAGATGTGTTCAGGAAAAATTTGCACATGTTTATATTCAAGAGATTTTTGCCTGTTTTCTTCTAAGAGTTTTATGGTTTTTATGACCTACATTCAGGTCTTTGATCCATTTCGAGTTTACTTTTGTGTATGGAGTTACCTAATAATCCAGTTTCATTCTCTTGTATGTAGCTGTCTGGTTTTGTGAACACCAGTTGTTGAAGAGGCTGTCTTTTCCCCATTGTATACCCATGGCTTCTTTATTGTATATTAATTGACCATGTATGTGTGGGTTTATATTTGGACTCTCTGTTCTCTTCCACTGATCTATGGGTCTGTTCTTATGCCAGTACAAAACTGTTTTGACTACTGTGGCTTTGTAGTAGGGCTTGAAGTTTTGAGCATAATCCCCCCAGCTTTGTTCTTCCTTCTCAGGTTGGCTTTGGTTATAAAGGATCTTTTGTTTTTCCATATGCATTTTAGAACAATTTTTTCTAGTTCCTTTGAAGAATTCTGTTGGTATTTTGATAGGGATTGCATTGAATCTGTAGATTGCTTTAGGCAGGATGGCCATTTTGACAATATTAATTTTTCCTATCCATGAGCATGGGATGTATTTCCATTTATAGGTGACTTCTTTAATTTCTCTCATGAGTGTCCTGTAGTTTTCAGGGTATAGGTCTTTCACCTCCTTAGTTAGGTTTATTCCTAGGTATTTTATTCTTTTTGATGCAATTGTAAATGGAGTTGTTTTCCTGATTTCTCTTTCTGCTAGTTCATTGTTAGCACATAGGAATACAACAGATTTCTTTTATTTTGTATCCTGCAATTTGCTGAATTCACATATTAGTTCTAGTAGTTTTGGGGTTCTTGAGGGTTTTTTATGTATAATATTATGTCATCTGCAAGCAGTAACCATTTAACTTCTTCCTTACCAATCTGTATGCCTTTTATTTCTTTCTGTTGTCTGATTGCCATGGCTAGGACCTCCAGTACTATGTTCAATAAAAGTGTTGAGAGTGGGCATTGTTGTCTTATCAATCTTAGAGGAAAATATTTCAGCTTTTCCCTGTTGAGTTTGATGGCTCTGGGTTTGTCATATATGGCCTTCATTATGTTGAGGTACTTGCACTCTATACCCTTTTTGTTGAGAGTTTTTATCATGAATGGATGTTGAATTTTGTGAAATACCTTTTCAGCATCTATGGAGATGATCATGTGATTTTTGTCCTTCTTTTTGTGGATGGATTTTTTAATATTGGACCATTCTTGCATCCCTGGAATAAATCCCACTTGATCATGATGGATGAACCTTTTGAAGTATTTTTTAATTCGGTTTGCTAATATTTTGTTGAGTATTTGTATCTATGTTCATCAGGGATATTGGTCTGTAATTTTATTTTTTTGTATTGTCTTTGTCTGGTTTTGGTATTATAGTGATGTTGGTCACACAGAATGAGTCAGGATATATTTAACACTCTTCTACTTTTGGAAAACTTTAAGGACGATGGGTATTAGGTCTTATCTACATGTTTGATAAAATTCAGCAGTGAAGCCATCTGGTTTAGGGGTTTTGTTCTTAGGTACTTTTTGATTACCAATTCAGTTTCATTACTGGTAATTGGTCTGTTCAGATCTCTGTTTCTTCCTGGGTCAGTCTTGAAAGGTTGTATTTGTCTAGAAAGTTGTCCATTTCTTGTAGGTTATCTAATTGGTTAGCATATAATTTTTCATCGTATTCTCTAATAATTCTCTGTATTTCCGTGGTGTCTTTAGTGATTTTTCCTTTCTTATTTCTGATTCTGTTTATATGTGCTCACTCTCTTTTTTCTTGATAAGTCTGGCTAAAGGTTTATCTATTTTGATTATTTTCCCAAAAAAACTCCTGGTTTCATTGATTCTTTCTATTGTTTTATTCTTCTCAGTTTTATTTACTTCCACTCTGTTCTTTATTATGTCCCTCCTTCTACCAACTTTGAGCCTCACTTGTTTTTCTTTTTCTATTTTAATTACTTGTGAGTTTAGACTTCTTATTTGGGATTATTACTCTTCTTGAGGTAAGCCTGTATTATCATATACTTCCCTCTAAGAACTGCCTTCGCTGCCTCCCACACACTTTGCTGTATTTAGTTGTTCTTTTCATTTGTCTCCATATATTGCTTGATATCTGTTTTTATTTGGTCATTGATTCAATAATTATTTAGGAGCATATTGTTAAGCCTCTATGAGTTTATGTTTTTTTGTTTGTTTGTTTTCTTTGCATAATTTATTTCTAGTTTCATATCTCTGCGGTCTGAGAAGCTGGGTGGCAGGCACAATTTCAATCTTTTTGAATTACTGAGGCTCTTTTTATGGCCTAGTATGTGATCTATTCTGGAGAATCTTCCATGTACACTTGAGAAGAATGTGTAGCCTGCTGATGTTGAGGGGAGTGTTCTATAGATGTCTGTTAGGTCCATTTGTTCTAATGTTTCTTTCAGTGCCTCTGTCTCTTATTTTCTGAATGGTTGATCTGTCTTTTGGAGTGAGTAGTGTATTGAAATAATAATAAAATAGAACAACTATAACAATATTCTGTCATTAGACTTGTGTGATTGTGGTCTCTCCAAAATCATCTTATCATACGGTGCTCATCCTTCTTCCTCTTGAGATGATGCTGGAAGATAAAATGCCTGTGTGGTGAGGTGTGATATAGGCATTGAGACATAGTGTTAAGTTACTATTGACCTTATGAAGATATGTCAAAAGGAAGATTATCTGCTTCTGGACTGTGGTTGACTGTGGATAACTAAAACCGTGAGTAAATGAAACTGCAGAAAGCAAAACCATGAACAAAGGGATACTAGAGTACCATATCTTCTTTATCCATTCATCCACTGACAGGATTAAGGTTGTTTCCATATCTTGATTATTGTGAATAATGGTGCAATAAACATCAAAATGCATATATCTCTTTGATATTCTGCTTTCATTAACTGTGGGCATATATCAAAAAATGGAATTTCTTAATCTATGTTAGTCCTAGTTTTAATTTTTCAAGGAGCCTTCATATTGTTCTTCATAGTAGCTCAACGAAATTACATTCCCACTAGTGGTGTTCTTTTCTGTACATCCTCACCAACACTTTTTATCTTTTGTCTTGATGATAGCCATTCTAACAGGTGTGAGGTGATATCTCACATTGGTTTTGACTTGTATTTCCCTGATGATAGTGATGTTGAGCATCTTTCATATACCTGTTGATCCTTTGGATGCCTTCTTTGGAAAATATTTAGTTAGTTCCTCTGGCCATTTTTTAGAGAGTTTTTTTGTTGTTATTGAGATATATGAGTTATTTATATATTTTTTATTTTAACCTCTTATCGGATATATGGTTTGCAAATATTTTCTCCCATTTTGTATGTTTCCTCTTCTTATTTCACATCCCTCCTGATGCTTTTTCTATGTATGTATGTATGTATGTTTGTATGTATATAGGTTGTATTACTTATTCTCAAATACATGTATGGTAGGCACCCAGTTACATACTTAATTCTCTGTTTAAACTCTTAAGTTTAGTTAGAGAAGCTTAACTCTTCATAATGCTTTGCAACAAATTCTTCTAAGAAAAAATATATTATAATAAAAATCCAACCCAGTATTAATAAAAGTGCACTGTGCTGAATTCTGCAACTACAGATCTATTGCTCTTCAACTTGCTATTGGCTGTGGAAGCCTGATGGATTCTGCTGCTTTCTAATTTCCAGTTTGCTTCAGTCAGTGGAAAGTGCCACCAGGAGATAAGTAGTTAGAAGGGAGTAAAGTTGGATTATTTTTCACTTGGGTCCTTGCCTACTGTGCCCCTGTAGGGTGGCTATCTTCCCTATCAGAGGGATGCCTTCTCCAAACAGCTTTTTCTATATTTTAATAACAATTGTCCTTTTGCAACTTCTGGCATAGTGGTGGTAATGCCTCCCAGCTAGACCAGCCCTGGGTTCCTCCATGACCTCAGGTTAGTAGTTCCTATTATCTGTCCACATGTGTGAAAAATTATACTTTATTAAAATTTCTTCAATCACCACTTTTGACAGTGCCTTCTTTATCCTGCCAAGAACCTCAGTGATACATTCATTCACAATTAAATAATGCATCACTTTAAAAAAATAGTTATATGTGATTATAAAAAGAAAACCAGAACCTGTTTTTAAAAATTTACTCTCTATCTTCTTTATTTCTAACTTTTATTCTAATTCCAGCAATGTTCACTGACAGGTTCCACAGAGAGTATATGTAAAATCTAATACTCAGTAGTCAGAGTCTACATGAATTTATATTGCTTGTTCTGTGTATAACTATGTGCTCCTTTCTCAGAGATGTGCTCTTAACATAAGTCATTAAAATATTTTTGCTGCTTATTTGAGTAAAAAGGAGATATTAATGAGAAGGAAAGATATATATGGAATTACTAATACAGATATCCCTTGCTTTCCAAAAGTTCATGTTATGTCACTTTAGTTTTACAAGACTTATATCAGTACCTTTTTTTGCTAACCAAAAGAAGTATGAAGAGGATTTTCACTTTTATAGAAGAAGATAAATAGTGAAAATAGTGTTCAGCATTGCTGTGTTGTGACCCATTATAAAAGCAGCACCACATGCAGAAGAGTGGTAGGGGCCCCACCAAGCTCCTTCCCTGGGAACTGCTCTAAGAATCTCAGCATCAAGCTGCTATAGTTTTGAACTGTGAGCATCTGTGGTGTATCACAGTTCCTTTGTGCATGCATTAGCCAGATGTGTCCTAAGACATCAGAAAAGCTTAAGAGAGGTTATTTTTAAGGCCTGGGAATGCTGAGAAATTTTTCTGTATAAATTAAAAGTTATTGCCTCTTCACCTTATGCCATTTTGGCTTAGGAAAGTTTTCATAGGAACACTCTACTTTTGGAGAGCAAATAGCCTGCATATAGTAGGGACTCTACTTGACATTTTTCAAATGCTATATTATTAGCACACTTTGCACAGGAAAATCTTTACTTAGCAAGTGCAACCTACTTCTGAAATTCTGTGGAGTTATTAAAAAAAGAATTAATTTGTTTATTGCTGTCACATGAAGTAATAAAAAGACCTTCAAACATTATGGCATATTCTTATTGTAGTTACACTAGAAATGGACCATCAGGTACAATTATTGCTCTTATTTCTATTGACATGCACCATCAAAAAGAGTAACTTAGGACACCCTCAAGGTCACTAAGAAAGAGAATGATTTCATTAAGCTATCAAACTTATCTTAACCATTATGTTTCTCATTATACTCTAACACACTCTTCTTTAACTGAAATAAAACCAAAATTTGAATTAACTATAAATGTGCATACCAGCAGATAATTCTTAAGAAGTGCAACTGATATATAATAATTTTCCAATACATAGTATTATGTGAAAAGGAAGTGCTATTATGAAAATGAATAAAATCGAAGTAAGATAGATGGCATGGTCCATTAAATATTTCTCATTTTGTTCATAAAATATGAGATAACGAACCTAAATGCTATATAGTCTTATTCCACTGGTTTTAAATAATATTAAACAAGGGGATTGGACTATCCATTATGGATTTATCAATTTTACTTAAAGTGAATCTAATTGAAACTCTGGTAGAAGTGCCAGATACACAGAAAACTGATCATTATTTAATGCATTTATCCCTTTCATTGACGTTTATTCATTTTTATTCAGCAAATTTAGCCTGTCTTTATTTTTACTTCAAGTATCTTAAATACAAAGGAAAATTCCATATTCCTACCTTAAGTCAAAAATCTCTGGAGTGTTCCTGACCATTTGGCTGGTATGGTCCTTCCTAGCAAGAACAGTTTTAAAACAAGTAATAATTCATAGTTGGTCTATCTCCAGAGTTTTTTGTATTTCTCATTATAGTACCTAGATGGTATCTGTGACTTATGCTGGAGTCCTTTAGAACAAACTCACTTGTCTGCATGTTCATGTTGGTGTTTGAAGAAGAGGGAGTGTTTGCTGAACTTCTCTGATAATGCTGCATTAAGAATGGCCTAGGACTTTGATGGGTTTCTATCCTTTAAAAGACACTTTGTATTAGGACCCTGGGTAGAACACAAAGTCTCATTTTCATAAATTCTTAAGTTCTATTTTGTTTCTGTCACTTCACTATATGGTTTTCTTAATCATAATTTTGTGTGTCATCTTATTCAGGAATGATTTCATCTTCTGCATTCGGGAAGATCTTCATATATTTTTATGTTCTTCTAGGTCAGTTTTTCTTATCAATGATAGCAATGAAAATTCAAAATCTGCTATTGCTTGTTTTACTTTCCATAAAATTTTGTCCTTAATCTAATATTTTTGAGCCTACTGTTTTGAACCTACTATATTTTTGAAACTAATATTTTGAATCTAATATCAATGTACCAAATTGACATATCATAATCACCTAATGTGCATAGTTTGTCTAAGATATGGTGATGCATATCCATCATTATAATTTCATACAGGGAAATGCAAATTTAAAAATCAATGTAATAGATTCTCAAAGATGGTGGCATGAGCAGGGCTGCGGAAATCTCCTCCTAAAACCATATATATTTGTGAAAATACAACAAATACAACTATTCCTAAAAGAGAGACCAAAAGATATAGTACAACAGCCAGGCTACAGCTACATCTGCGAGAACTCAGCACCTCATGAAGCGGGTAAGATACAAAGCTGTGACCCGGCGGGACCCGAGCATTCCCCCACCCCAACTCACCAGCAGGAGAAAAAGAATCAGAGTGGGGAGGAAAAGGAAGCACAGGACTGCTAAATAACAAGCCCTGGTGATCTGCACTGGGAGCACAGATACACATCGCATGGTATACTGGAGATTAGAGAAACGGAAGGGCAGGATCCAAGACGGAGACTGAGTGGGTCCACACAGCTGGCTCCCCTGGGACAAAAGACAAGTGGGCGCTTCTTAAAAGTCTTAAAGAGACAAGGGCCCAACAGCGGAACAAAATCGTCCCAGCGCACTCAGCCCAACAGGCTTCGAATCTTGAGGAACTTCGGGTCCCCTAACTGGCTGCTGGGTAAAGCAGCCCCAAAGCACCTCACGGGGATAAGCAGCCTGCCATTCGTTCCCTGGCTGGCCCACCACAGCTGTGGAACAGCGGGAGAGCAGCGCTGCCCACAACAACTACACAGAATCTCCTCCCAGAAGGCATAAGCTAACTGGGAAGGGCTGCACAGAATCTCCTCCTGGCGGGTGTGCAGCTAACCAAGAAGGGTTGCAGAAGCCAAAGCAAGGGCCGAAAGGCACCAAGGGGTGCAGAATGCACCCAGTGTGGCTGCAAACCCCCACAGTGCTCTAGGCTAGCCTGAGGGTGGCCCCGTCCACAGCAGTTTAGGGGATTATCCCAGGGACTGCCTCCCAGTGTGCGGGTAACCAGCACTGGTGGCAGAGAAGAGCAAGGAGAACAACAAGCAGAAAGAGACATTGTTCTCCCAGCTGACTCACTTGGCACTTTCCTGCAACCACTTCTATCACCATGAAAGGACAGAAGAATATGGTCCAGTCAAGACTCACCCAGACAACCCCAGAGAGAGGGCCTGGTGGGATAGATTTAAACAATCTTCATGAAAAAGAATTCAGAATAAAAGTCACAACCATGCTGATGGACCTACAGAGAAATATGCAAGAGCTAAGGGAGGAAGACAAGAGAGATATTACAGAAATGAAACAATTGATTGGTGGGATTCAGAGCAGACAGGACGAAGTGCAAAAGACTGTTAATGGAATAGAAATCAGAGAACAGGAATACAGAGAAGCTGAGGCAGAGAGAGATAAGAGGATCTCTACAAATGAAAGAATATTAAGAGAACTGTGTGACCAATCCAAATGGAACAATATTCGCATTATAGGAGCACCAGAAGAAGAAGAGAGAGAAAAAGGGATAGAAAGTGACTATGAAGACATAATTGAGGAGAACTTCCCCAACCTTGGAAAGGAAATAGTTTCCCAGATCATGGAAGCCCACAGATCTCCCAACACAAGGGACCCAAGGAGGACAACAATAAGGCATATAATAATTACAATGGCAAAGATCAAGACAAGGACAGAATATTAAAGGCAGCTAGAGAGAGAAAAAAGATCACCTACAAAGGAAAACCCATCAGGCTAAAATCAGACTTCTCAACAGAAACCTTACAGGCCAGAAGAGAATGGCATGATATATTTAATGCAATGAAACAGACGGGCCTCGAACCAAGAATACTGTAGCCAGCACGATTACCATTTAAATTCAAGGGAGGGATTAAACAATTTTCAGAAAAGTGAAAGTTGATGGAATGTGGCTCCCACAAACCACTTCTACAAGTTATCTTAAAGGGAATGCTCTACATGGAAGCGCTCCTAAGGCTAAAAAGATGTCACCAGAGAAAATAAATTCATTGCAAAGAAAGCAGACCATCCAAATACTAACTAAAGGCAATAAATAAAACCAACTTTCCACAAAAACAGTCAAAGGAATACAAAAGAGTGCAGAATAAAACACCTAATATATAAAGAATGGAGGAGGAAGAATAAGAAGGGAGAGAAATAAGAATCTCAGACTGTGTATGTAATAGCTAAACAAGAGAATTAAGTTAGACTGTTAGATAGTAGAGAAGCTACTCTTGAACCTTTGGTAACCACGAATCTAAAAGCTGGCAATGGCAATAAGTACATATCTATCGATAATCACCCTAAATGTAAATGGACAAAAGGCACCAATCAAAAGACACAGAGTTACTGAATGGATAAAAAAGCAAGACCCATGTATATGCTGCTTACAGGAGACTCACCTCAAACACAAAGATATACAGACTAAAGGTGAAGGGATGGAAAAAGATATTTCATGCAAAAAACAAGGAGAAAAAAGCAGGTGTTGCAGTACTTGTATCAGACAAAATAGACTTGAAAACAAAGAAAGTAGCAAGAGATAAAGAAGGACATTACATAATGATAAAAGGGTCAGTACAACAAGAGGATATAAACATTATAAATATATATGCACCCAACACAGGAGTGCCGACATATGTGAAACAAATACTAACAGAATTAAAGGAGAAAAGAGAAAATAAGGCATTCATTTTAGGAGACTTCTACACACCACTCACTCCAAAGGACAGATTAACAAGACAGAAAATAAGTTAAGACACAGAGGCACTGAACAACACACTAGAAAAGATGGACCTAACAGACATCTACGGAACTCTACACCCAAAAGCAGCAGGATACACATTCTTCTCAAATGCACAAGGAACATTTTCCAGAATAGACCACATACTAGGCCACAAAAAGAACCTCAGTAAAGTAAAAAATATTGAAATCCTACCAACCAACTTCTCAGATAACAAAGGTATAAAACTCAAAAGAAATTATACAAAGAAAACAAAAAGGCTTGCAAATACATTGAGGCTTAACAACATGCTCCTAAATAATCAATGGATCAATGACCAAATTAAAACAGAGATCAAACAATATATGGAGACAAATGACAACAACATCACAAAGCCCCAACTTCTGTGGGATGGAGCAAAGGCAGTTCTTAGAGGAAAGTATATTGTAATCCACACCTATTTAAAAAAGGAAGAACAAGCCCTAATGAATAGTCTAAAGTCACAATTATTTAAATTGGAAAAAGAAGAACAAATGAGGCCCAAAGTCACCAGAAGGAGGGACATAATAAGATCAGAGAAGAAATAAATATAATCGAGAAGAATAAAACAATAGAAAAATTAATGAAATCAAGAGCTGGTTTTTTGAAAAAAATAAACAAAATAGATAAACCCCAACCCAGACTTATTAAGACAAAAAGAGAATCTACATACATAAACAGAATCAGAAATGAGAAAGGAAAAATCATGACGGACCCCACAGAAATACAAATAATTATTAGAGAATACTATGAAAATTTATATGCTAACAAGCTGGGAAACCTAGAAGAAATGGACTTCTTAGAAAAATACGACCTTCCAAGACTGACCAAGGAAGAAACAGAAAACCTAAACAGACCCATTACCAGCAATGAAATTGAATCGGTAATCAGAAAACTACCCAAGAACAAAACTCCCGGGCCGGATGGATTCACTGCTGAATTTTATCAGACATATAGAGAAGAAATAATACCCATTCTCCTTAAAGTCTTCCAAAAAATAGAAGAGGTGGGAATACTTCCAAACTCACTGTATGAGGGCGGCATCACTCTAATACCAAAACGAGGCAAAGACACACCAAAAAAGAAAATTACAGACCAACATCCCTGATGAACATAGATGCAAAAATACTCAACAAAATATTGGCAAACTGAATTCAAAAATACATTAACAGGATCATACACCGTGATCAAGTGGGATTAATCTCAGGGGTGCAAGGATGGTACAACATTCGAAAATCCATCAACATCGTCCCCCACATCAACAAAAAGAAGAACAAAAACCATGATCATCTCCATAGATGCTGAAAAAACATTTGAAAAAATTCAACATCCATTCCTGATAAAAATTCTCAGCAAAATGGGTGTAGAGGGCAAGTACCTCAACATAATAAAGGCCATATATAACAAACCCACAGCCAACATCATACTTAACAGTGAGAAGCTGAAAGCTTTTCATTTAAGATCAGGAACAAGACAGGGATGCCCACTCTCTCCACTGTTATTCAACATAGCACTGGAGGTCCTAGCCACAGCAATCAGACAAAAGAAAGAAATACAAGGCATCCAGATTGGTAAAGAAGAAGTCAAATTGTCACTATTTGCACATGACATGATATTGTACATAAGAAACCATAAAGACTCCACTCCAAAACTACTACAACTAATATCTGAATTCAGCGAAGTTGCAGGATACAAAATTAACACACAGAAATCTGTTGCTTTCCTATACACTAATGATAAACTACCAGAAAGAGAAATCAGAAAAACAATTCCATTCACAATTGCATCAAAAAGAATAAAATACCTATGAATGAACCTAAGGAAGGAAGTTAAAAACCTATACCCTGAAAACTACAAGACACTCCTAAGAGAAATTAAAGAGGACACTAGCAAATGGAAATTCATCCCATGCTCTTGGTTAGGAAGAAGAAATATTTCCAAAATGGCTATACTACCTTAAGCAATCTACAAATTCAATGCAATCCCTATCAAACTACCAACAGTTTCTTCAAAGAACTGTAACAAATAGTTCTAAAATTCATATGGAACCACAAAAGACCCCGAATACCCAAAGCAATCCTGAGAAAGAAGAATAAAACAGGGGGAATTACACTCCCAGACTTTAGGTTCTACTACAAAGCCACAGTAATCAAGATAATTTGGTATTGGCACAAGAACAGACCCACAGACCAGTGGAACAGAATAGAGAGTCCAGACATTAACCCAAACATATACGGTCAATTAATATATGATAAAGGATCCATGGATATACAATGGGGAAATGACAGCCTCTTCAACAGCTAGTGTGGGCAAAACTGGACAGCTACATGTAAGAGAAAGAAACTGGATTACTGTCTAACCCCATACACAAAAGTAAACTCAAAATGGATCAAAGACCTGAATGTAAGACATGAAACCATAAAACTCTTAGAAAAAAACATAGGCAAACATCTCTTGGACATAAACATGAGCAACTTCTTCATGAAAATATCTCCCCGGGCAAGGGAAATAAAAGCAAAAATGAACAAGTGGGACCATATCAAGCTGAAAAGCTTCTATACAGCAAAGGACACCATCAGTAGAACAAAAAGTGATCCTACAGTATGGGAGAATATATTCATATATAATGTATCTGATAAGGGGTTGACATCCAAAATATATAAAGAACTCATGCACCTTAACAAACAAAAAGCAAATAATCCAATTAAGAAATGGGAAGAGGACATGAATAGACACTTCTCTAAAGAAGAAATTCAGGTGGCCAACAGGCACATGAAAAGATGCTTCACATTGCTAATCATCAGAGAAATGCAGATTAAAACCACAATGAGATATCACCTCACACCAGTAAGGATGGCCAACATCCAAAAGACAAAGAACAACAAATGTTGGCAAGGTTGTGGAGAAAGGGGAGCCCTCCTACACTGCTGGTGGGAATGCAAATTAGCTCAACCATTGTGGAAAGCAGGTTGGAGGTTCCTCACAAAACTCAAAATAGAAATACCATTTGACCTAGGAATCCCACTCCTAGGAATTTACCCTAAGAATGCAGCAGCCCTGTTTGAAAAAGACATATGAACCCTTATTTTTATTGGACCGCTATTTACAATAGCCAAGAAATGGAAGCAACCTAAGTGTCCATCAGTAGTTTTATGGATAAAGAAGTGGTACATATACACAATGGAATATTACTCAGCCATAAGAAGAAAACAAATCCTTCCATTTGCAACAACATAGATGTAGCTAGAGGGTATTATGCTCAGTGAAATAAGCCAAGCCGAAAAAGACAAGTATCAAATGATTTCACTCATATGTGGAGTATAAGGACAAAGAAAAAAACAGAAGGAACAAAACAGCAGCAGACTCACAGAACCCAAGAACGGACTAATAGTTACCAAAGGGAAAGGGACTGGGGAAGATGGGTGGGAAGGGAGGGATAAGAGGGAAAAGGGGGCATTACAATTAGCAGATGTAATGTTGGGGGGGCACGGGGAGGGCTGTACAACTCAGAGAAGATGAGTAGTGATTCTATAGCATCTCACTATGCTGATGGACAGTGACTGTAATGGCGTTGGTGGGAGGGACCTGATGAAGGGGTAGTTTAATGGCCATAGTATTGCACATGTAATTGCAGATTAATGATACCAAAATAAATTATATAAAAAAAAAGAAGAAAACAAATCCGCACATTTGCAACAACATGGATGGAGCTAGAGTGTTTTATGCTCAGTTCAATAAGCCAAACAGAAAAAGACAAGTATCAAATGATTTCACTCATATGTATAGTATAAGAACAAGGGAAAAAAAAACTGAAGGAACAAAACAGCAGCAGACTCACAGAACCCAAGAATGGACTAACAGATACCAAACAGAAAGGGACTGGGAGGATGGGTGGGAAAGGAGGGATAAGGGGGAAAAGGGGCATTACAATTAGCTGACATTATGTAGGTGGGGGGCACGGGGAGGGCTGTACAACTCGGGAAGACAAGTAGTGATTCTATAGCATCTCACTATGCTGATGGACAGTGATTGCAATGGGGTATATGGGGGGGACTTGATGATATGGGGAGTCTAGTAACCATAATATTGCACATGTAATGGTAGATTAAGGATACAAAAAATATATATACCATTAAAAAAAATTAATTTAATACCAGACAAAGTTAGAAAGACAAAGACAGACAGAGAGAAAGACAGACAGACAGAAAGACAGACAGACAGAAAGAGAAATACAAAAAAAAATCAACGTAATACCTCTACACATCTATTAAAATGTCTAAAGTGTGGAACATTGAATCACATGATTCAAGGAGCATGGTGTCTTTATTGTTGTGTTTAGTGTGTATTTAGTTTTGCAAGGAGGTACCAAACTGTCTTGCAAAATAGCTTCACCATTTTGTAGTCTCATCAGCAGTATATGAGAGGTCCTGTCGCTCTGCATCCTTGCCAGCATTTAATTTTTGGCATATTTTTATATGCCAAAAATTTATATATATATCATATTTTATAAAATAACTGAAGTTGTCATATACATTTTCCTTATATTTGTCCAGTATATACCCATTTCCTTTATCAAGTAATTATTTGAAAGATTTTAATCATGACCAGACACAAAAGTAACTGCTTTTACAAATATCATTAATGATTATGTGTTGTTTCTAGAAGTAATAGATATTCATTTATCCATCAGCTGATTGATAGAATTTTCACATAATAACCAATAAGGTAACTTTTATTCCAAGTAACTTCTGTAATCCTTTCTTAGAATTGCAAGTGTATGCATATGTTGGCAACAATGTGAATAGCATTCTTCTTCTTTTTACTTATATTATCAATACTGCTAGTTAGACATAATAGCAATTTAAATAACCACATGGTCATTGATAATCTATTAACTGAGGGCAGCCAGAAATAAAGTTGAAGTGAGCATCCTTCTGTTTGACCTTGCAAAGGTCAAGGGCAAAGCCAACACCAAATAACAGGTTCAAGTCTAATAACAAAGTATAAAATGAACTTCACACTCCATATCACCAATTCTATTTTCTGCACCATTACATCTGCTTTACATTGCTTCTGTGAGAGATTCTATGCTACTGTGTATTTGTCTACTTCCATCAATTCTCTATCTACTAATTCTCCAAACAACTCCCTTTTCACTTCAAAAGCTTTATTGTTTTAACTTCTGATTCTTTTTCAAGTTCACATCTTCTCAATTTTTATTTAGGATACAAAATAAATTTTTACTAAATTATTTTCTCTCATTTTCTTAACTGAATTCTGGTTGCCATATTACACAATCATTTGAGGACACAAATTACTTTCCTCTTAACTCATTCTTAAATATTATTTCTGGTCTCTAGTGTGCCTATGAGGGAAAGATGCTACTTTATTTTCCCATTTAGCGCCAGGTAGCTCTTTAAAGCTTCTCAGATTTTAATGTAGATATGTATTTAGTATAATCAATAGGAGAATGGGGAGAAATCTAGAACTATGAGTAATCCTATATGCATAACTTTTCTTTGAAACTGTGAACCAGACTATGCCCAGTCTCCTTAACATTCGTGGCTCTATTTTACAACAGGGACAAATTTTCCACATTATGGAAAAACCTCAATTTACTGACACTTTTCAATTTGATATAGCCACTGGAATTTCTCATCATAGTTGATTTTAATATTTAATCCTTCACAATAAAGTTTGGATTATTCTCTACCAGTCTCCCTGCTTTTCATAGCCTGCAGTATTTCACCTTCTAAATCAGAGATGAATATATGGGAATTTTAGATCTTCTCCACTTCTGGAAATAACAGAATATTACGGTCCCCGAAGAGATTGTCACAACTTGATCCTTAATATATTCCTCTATCTGATTCTCCTTAAGAATTAAATTGCTCAAGTGTTCTGGCATATGGATGACATGCTCTGTTAGATTTAATGCTTAGATATATCCTCTTGTTTTTATTTGCTTGCTCATTCTAATAGGAATATGGAAGATGGATAATCCACCTTTACTGGAAGACCAATAGGGTGTTTTGATAAATATTATGATTATATTAATGGAAAATGCTCCTACTGAAATATTTTTTAACCTGATAGGGAAAGATGACCTAGAAAGTAGTGCACAGATTACACGAAAGCCCAAGATAATAAAATTAGTGATTTTTAAAAATGTTAACTTAATTAGAATATTCCACTTGTAAATTTTAGTTTCTTATATTTTAATAGCTTTAAATTAATTTTTCCAATTTGAATCTGGTCTGGAACTGTAGTTTTCTAACTCCTGACTTAGGAACATAAAATTAATTGACATTAAATTAACAATGATATTTTTGCAGTATGACTGACTAAACCGAACAGCAGCAAATCCTGGATGTGCTATCTGTCCATGTCCCCTGAATGTTTAGCATTTTAATGCACGCTGCTGCATTTCCCACTGCCACCTGCCCCTCTCTTTACCTGAGGCTTTTTCCCCACTGCCACCTGCCCCTCTCTTTACCTGAGGCTTTTTCCCTACTGCCACCTGCCCCTCTCTTTACCTGAGGCTTTTTCCCCACTGCCACCTGCCCCTCTCTTTACCTGAGGCTTTTTCCCTACTGCCACCTGCCCCTCTCTTTACCTGAGGCTTTTTCTCCCTGGCTGCCTATGTTTGCCCCTATGTAGTACGACTGCAAATGAGCATTTCCATACCCCATGATGGCCACATCCAATGGCAGAAGAAATGGGTTATAAATATTCCAGCTTCTTTGACTCTGGGATGTGTATTGTGTACCATTCCCTATCAGTCCCTACCAGGATAAGACCCCAGTTGCTCAGAGTGGAAACTTGCTTGAAATTGTCCATCATTGCCTTCCTCATCTTTCCTGTTTACCGTCGACTCTCCACAAGCACTTTCTGAAATTATTTCTTAATTTGTACTTTAGCCCTGTCTCAATGATCTGCTTCTGTTAAAGCCAAAACAAACACATAAGCTCCATTAAATAGTGCTTCTGTACACAGAATTGAAAAGAAACAAAATAAAACAGACAAAACTTTTCCAACATGATCAATAGATAAATATAGGTCAAGTTTATATTAAATGTCATGAATACTGATGTTTATTTCTAATTCCAGAGCTTCAAAACAGGGGTTTAGCAGTTTACCAGCATATTACAATTGTATTACAGTGCTAAGACACTGATTATCTCATACCTGAAAGGCCAGTATCCCTAGTCAAGGTGTCTACTTAAAAGTCATCTCAATTTGCCTTACTCTACCATATAAATATTACCATATCCTGTATATGCTAATATTTTTTAAATGTTGGAAGAACTGTTTTAAACTCTTGTCGTAAGTGTTCTTACAAGCTATATCATACGCAAATTTCCAGGATATAAATGAAAGTTAGACTCAATGTCATATATAACAAGGTTTTACACTAGTCAGTACTTACATTTAGCATTAAATATTTGACAGTTTCTCAAGGGTTTTAAAAAATATTGAATATTTTCTTTAAGCTTATATAAACACCAGTATTAAAAAATTCTTAGGATTTTGATTACTATTTTTGAAGATGTAAGAATTACCAATAAGACAGTTAGCCCAGAGAGAATATTAATGATCGATCATCTAATTGTCTCTGTAGATAGGAGGGTGATAGCTATGTGAGGCACTGGGGTCTTCAGACCTACCTAATCTTAGTCACTTTAGCTAAAAGACCAGATTACTAGGTGCTCTGAAATGTAGTAGCATGGATATTGAACATTCACTAACATTGCTGTTCAGAAATAAATAAATAAATAAACAAACAAACAAGAACACTACTCTCATACATAAAGAAGACGTACATAATCCATTTATCTTTAGTTCTTGGGCAACTCAGAAAAAGACACATTTTTTTCTTATTGCTGATAAGGTCAAATAAAATTTATTCTCCCAAAAGAAGACCTTTTAGGGTATATAATCTCTAGAGAGATGAATGATTTCACAACAATTAAAAATTAAACCGAACATGCTTCAAAGATTTTATTGTTTTTAACTAACTGTATACCACAGCTTATGGGTGTAACTTCAGAATTATAATATTCATTGTATTATAATTATTCAACTTAATACTTAGTCATTATTGTATTATAAAATTTTTAACAAGTTATACCCTCTAATTTCAAAGGAACTGGGGAAAGTTTAATAATCTAAAATTAAATGATTAAATTTTAAAACAAAGCAGAATCACTCTAATAGGAATTGAAAAATGTAATGTCATTAGTTATTTTTGATGGGTTAATTAGCAATTTTCAAATCTAAATCCAATGCTTTTTTCCTTTTATGTTACTCAGAATTCATTGTATGACACACAGTCTCAAAAGAATAAGTGCATTTTTCTGTGATGTATTTTTGACAATAATTTTTGTTATTTCATTTATTTGTAAGTATATTAATTTAGTATAATAGTATATAGATGAGCATAATTAATTATAAATTATATAAATAATACATAGCATATAAATTAAGTATAACAGTTTAATTTATTATACTTGTTTAAAACACATTGGAGTACCATAGCAGATAATGACTATAAGTACATTTTATAAAATATATAAAATACTCCCGACATGAATAAGAAATTAGTTATCAACCTCTGTGCAAAGGCTGAAGAAAATCAAAGTATTGAGGAATTATATAGGAAAATACTAGGAGCACAATGTTTTATTCAGATTTACATATTAATTTGCAAAATAACTAATAATGCACAGTTAATCCCAAAATGCTAGCATAGTGTGAACATCTTTACACAATATAATCTTAAAATTCCTTATTCTATCTTAAAAGTTGACTACACCTATTTTATTATTCCAACAAAAGCAAATAATAAAGTGGATAGGAAAGAAATGTCTAAAGTCTATCTTGGATCTGTTGTCATGTTTATCAGTTTCCACAAATTTCTTGTGTCAAAAGTTTTTTCTACACATCCAGTGAATTTCCTTTACCTAAGAATTTAATTACTATTCAGTTCTTTGACTCATAGTCCCAGTTCAATTACTATTTACCTGGAAAGGTAATCATTATTCTAAATATGTAAAGATAAAACAACTTAATGTAATAATAATCCTGAACTTTTAGCATGCTGAGGATTTTTAATGTTCTGTATCTCCTTGCAAAATAAATCTTAGTAATCCAAATTAAATAGCATATTAAACCATGACATCAAACTGAGAATTTGCACTAGCATCTGAAAAACAATATAAAAATATGTGATTTTGCTGATCTTTATTACAATCAACTATTACTGAGTGATTGTATAAAGATAAAATATAAAATAATGTCTGTTAAATTGCCTACTATATACTTTACTCATAGTAGTTCTATAATAAGCTTTGATTGAATCTGTAGAAAACTTTGCCATGATACTATGATTAGAAAGTAGGTAGCACTTGTTCCCTTCTGTCAGGAAACAACAATTTAATTAATAGAGCAAAAGATATGTAAAAATTCAAAATAACTACTTATATAAGCTAGTCTTTGTTATGCAATACAGTTCAGACTAGTGTACTTCTGCTGTCTTTGAATGACTAAGGCATTTTTTGTACCCTGTTTATATATTATGTGCATATATATTTATATTCCATTTTAGAAGCTCTTCCCAAATATTTGGCATCAATTGAGTATTCTATATACTCTGTATAATGAGTGTTATACAACTGCTCAGTGGCAATGACAGTGATAGAAAAAGGGTGGGAAGAAATAGCATTAAGTGTTTAGTAGAGGAGCTTGAGCTGGGCCATGGAGACTGGAAGCCACTGGACAAAAAACATTCAGGAAATAAGAATAAATGTGTTCTAATGAATTATGCAGCATGGCAGAACATAGGAAACAGGTGTGTATGTGGCATGCTTGGGAAATATCAATTACATGAATTTGGATGAAATTAGGAGTACTAAATGATAAACTGAGAGAAGTATTTGTTTATAACACTATAATACAAAAAGATGGTCAGATAGTTTTATTATAGATAAAATGTGTACAATTCTTATTTTTTTTCTGTTGAATGAGCAGGGGCAGCATAGCCTAGCCTTGGCAGAGCTGCTTATAACCAGAGAAACTAAGCAATTGGATTCACTCATTAATTCCCAACTATTCTTCTCTGGCATGCCAGGAGAGAAGGCAATGATTATGTAACTTGATAATGTTAAAATCTGACATCTATCCTAAAAGTCTTTCTGGTACTCTATTTTTAAATGGTTCTGCTTCACCAGCTGGCAACGGCATCAGAAATCTCTCTAAAATATAACCATTCTCATTTTTTCAAGTCATTAGTTTTTTGGTGAAAGTCATAGCAAGCCCAGACCTCATGCTGAGGACATCTGCCTCTGAACATCATAAAGCAGCCTTGAACCACTGCAAACCTTAGCTGGAAACTGACTACTGCATTGATATGAATGAGTTCATGGAGCTGGTTTTATCTTTTCTACTCTACTGCTTTTTTATCAATCTCCAAATGATTTTATCTGAAGGCCCTTTCAAGCTGTATCACAAAGTTGGTGGAACATACTCACAGAGCAAAATGTAAGAACTAAATTTATGAATAAAAATAGGGATGAGATTGGGAGAGACAACCTTTATATAATGTTCCCATGTTCATTCAGCTCATCTACTGTGCAGAAGCAAATTTTATAGAAAATGTTGATAGCATATGAAGGGATTTAGAAAGAGGATGCTGCAAAAAGCTTAAAGTTACAAGTTGACATCATATCTTGAGTCAGTTATACATTTGAATGTCAAGCCTTTAGATATTTTTCTCTTCTTGCTTATACATTCTTGAATTATTGGAGAAATTATACCTCATAGAATTATTCTCTGTTGTATTTTTTTGCCTTCCTTCCAGACTAGATAAAGTTCTCAATTTATGAGCCTGCGTAGAACTCTGGACCTCTTAGCACTTTCCACAGAAAGTTTAATGAGATTTTCTCTACTAGACATTAAACTCCATAAAAATAGGGACATTGTCCATCTAGATCACTACTTTATCCCAGAGTAAGCCCATGTCAACATACAGAGCATGGACATAAATATCTATTAAATGAATGCACCCGTTAAGTAATTACAAAAACATTGAGTGTTATAAAGAAGGAATGTGGACAGTAGAAACAATTAGCCCCAAAGGAAATCACACTTACACTGAGTTTGAAGTATGAATAGGGATTAGCTGGGAAGGCAAGGGAAATTACTGGATTGTAGAGAAGGGCATTCTAGACTGAGGAAACTGATACACGTTCAATAATTTCTCAATGAGAGTTACCTATGTACATATTACATATTATTTATATAATCTACAAACAATGTTTTGCAATATAAGAATCCCTTCTATTATTTCTTTGTCTTGCCTTGTCAATGATTTTCAACTCACATGTTTGGAATTACAAAACATAAAAATCTTAAAGATAACTCTAAAAACCCCTAGAATTGTCATAAAAGTTGTTTACACCACTGAATTTTAGTGACTATTTCCTTCTGAAACTTTTCTGCTCTACATAACATGATGATGGTGTCTCCTCCTGTTTTTCTATTTCTTCTATGTCTTTCTCCTTGGCTTTTCTTCTGCTTCTGATCTTCCAAATGGAGACATCTCTGGATATATTCAGGACTATGTTTGCTGTCTTTTGAGATATATAAGTATCTTACTCTGTATTTTAAAAAATCATCTCTTTAATTTTTCATCTATTTCTTCTGTTACAACTGTCAATTCTGAGACCTGAATTTTAAAATCTAAGTCTCTGATCCATTTTAAAGCTTCAATCTTAAATTTCAAAATTGCCAATAGACATTTATACCTCCATGAAATGCATTTATGTTAAAGTCAATGATAAAAGATCAGAGACAATCAGGGAGGATATGTAGAACATAAATAGAAAAGATATGAAGCCAGAATTTGGAGGATTATTAACATTTCCATGTAGGGAAAGTAGAGACTAAAAAGTGCTGAAAAAGAACTAATAGAGAATAATGTAGAAAACTTGAACAATCATGTCAAGGGAAGCAAGGGAGAAGGAGTTTCCCTGAAAGAGCAGATCTATCTATCTGCCTATCTATCATCTATTTCTCTTTCTACCATCTATTTTTCTAAATAAAGTGTCTGTTAGCTATTAGTTTAGCAAGTAGGGAATTATGTGTGACATTCAAGAGGACTTCTAAAGAGGATTTAAGTATGGAATCAGAATTTGTTAAGCCATGAAGGTAATGGATGGGGAGATAAGGAGACAGAGAATAAATTTACTCTTTTAAGAATCTTAGCTTTGAGGTTGTCTTTGATATAATTCTAAGCAAAAACATCAAGGAGGAACATCAAATTCTGCCTTGGCCCTTGCCCTCCCTAAAAAGGAACACATGAACTGAGTCTTAAAGGGCATATTATGTTTTCAGGATGTCAAGAGAGATCAGAGTGGCTTTCTTGGCCAAAAAAAATAAAAAATGCAATATCATTGAGAACTTACAGTAAAGCAGAACAGAGCCAATGCTTTTTGCAAATAAACATGAGGCTGGAAAGAAAATAAAGGGCCTGTTTGTAAAAGGTCTTATATGCCTTGCTAAGAAACTTTAAATTTAATAATAAAAATATTAATATCAGTCAACATATAGTTGTTTTGTGTCAGACACTATTTGACTTTTTTACCCAAGCTATTAATCCATTTCTCTAAAAATATTATATGTAAGCCAAAAGTATGGACTCTGAAAACAGACTGCCTGAACAATTTACTAAACCTCTCTGTGCCTGTTACCTCATCTATAAAACTAGAGTAATTTTATCTATTTCATAAGGTTGATGTAAGATTTAGATGAGAAAACGCATGTAAAGCAGTTAGAAGAGCATCTGGCTAATAGTAAATACTGAAATATTTACAGTTACATGTATCCAAATTTTATAAATTAATTCTTTATACTAATTAATTAATGACATTTATTTAGAAAGTAACTTGCAGAATATGGATGAGAATATGCCTAGTCACAAAAGCCATATTAACATATGAGATTCATATTAAAATAAGGTCTATAAGGTCTATAAGAAGGTTTTCAAAGAAATACAAATTACTTAGTTTGGACATAGTAATTTTGAAATGCCTCTGTGGCTACAAAGTATAGACTCTTAGATATTTGGGTGTCTGCCTTTCAAGACAGTGATCTGGGATACTAATAGAGATTTGGTTATCATCAGCATATAATTGGCATTGTTATTACAGCTATATTCTAGGCAGTGTTGACCACAGACTTCATATAGTGTTAATGAGAAGTAAATGAAATGGAGGTCCATGGGACTCCACTGTGGAATAAACAGACGAACCCAGGAAGAGTAGCCCAAACCTTAGAAGTTGTTGTATCGAACAGTCTAATCTGAGTTTGGCCATGTCCCTGGGTTGAAGCACCCACTTATAGAAAATACAGATTATAGAGATCACCATCAGCAATATTCAGGCTGTGGAAAAGAGCAAATTCCCCAGTTACTTCTCCAGATTAATTACCAGAGTCGGAATGGTGAGAGATATGGAGCAAAAAGAATATACATTAAAAGAACCATAAAAACACAGTAATCAATCATAAAAATAAAGTATCTGGATCTAGCTTCAGGAAAATATTTGAAATTTTAAAATGGCACTTGAAAGGCAATTGGAAATTTGAACACTGACTGGAGATACTGATATTAAATAACTGCTACTAATCTCGTAGATGGTTGAATGGTTTTGTCATTGTGTTTTATTTTTAAAGGACATTGATCTTTTAAATAAACATGCTGATGAAATGCTATCTGATACATGCCATATGGTATTTGTCTTAATATAATCTGGGCAAGGAATGTTGGAGATACAATGAAAGAAAATTGGCTGTGAGTTGATGACAGTAGAAGCAGAGTGTTGGATATATTGGACATCAGTTATATACTATTGTTAATTGTTGCATATGTTCACATTTGCTCAACATGTGCATTTAACATAATATATGCATATAATTCACATTAAACTAGAACTCTTTACAGAGAAGTAAACATAAGTGAAAATACAGCCAAGAGAGGAAAAGGTTTCAAAAAGATGAACAAAGCTGTATAAAGTCAAGTTAAATATGGCAGGCTGGAATTCAGTGAATTTGATGATATCAAAATGATTGATGGCTTCTCTATTTTCAGTATTGTTAACACAATTCTCCCAATCACATAATCACACATGATTATCATAGCCTTCAATATCTAATTTTCCCTTAAACCCTACATTCATTAGTCCCTCAAGTTCAAAATTATGTAGAGAATAACTTTTCTTTCATACATCTCATGCATTTTGGGTCGAGGTGTTCTTTTCTTTCATGCATCTTTTCTTCCTATTACAATTGACACCATAGTTTGCCTTTGCTATTATAAAAGCTTGGTAGTTCATCTTTTCTTAGACCTTGTTCCTCTCCAATGTATACTATAACAGCTTTATCTACTAAACATAGCATCAGTTATTTAACTTCTGGGATCCAAATCCCTTAATTTCTCTTATTAATGATTCCACTAAGAAAAAGATTTGAACCTTCCACATCACATCCTTTGGTGATTTTTCAGTCATTTATCTAGACATTTGACTTCAAATATATATGTTTAAATAGCTCATTGATTGTAATTTCAGTTTATATTCCTTGAATTTTGCTAGGGATTATCTCAACCCACTAGTTTAGGAAAGTCATCATTCTATATACTAACATGTCTATAAGCTATGGAACTACTTTTATCCCTACCCTTAAAAATATTAAACTCTCTCTAACATAAGCTTATTGTATTCATACTTGCATAGATAAAAAACTTGCTGTAATGTGAGAAATGTCCATCAAGAATGTTAAGTATTATTTCTTTTAAGTTCAAAGCAACACAATTTTGAAATGCTAAAAAAGATAGCACTATACCAGAAATTTCAATAAATTCAATTATATATTCTTGATCAATTTGAGTTTTTTACTTTGTGTATATACTCTATAATAATTTGTTCTGTATCACACATAGAGAAGTTGATAATAGAGTATTCTGCACATATTTTTCACCAACTCTGAGCCATTGGATTTTGACTGTCCAGGTAGTCCAAGTTTATTGTTGTAGCAATAACTAAAGGTTGTTTTTACTGATGATGATTTTCTTTAACTTAATGACTTTACCACCTTTCTGAGTTTCTACTATGTTAGTTCCCTATCTTTCTCATTCATATTCTTCAGCTTCACCACCTATTGTCTATCCCTTGGACATATGTTTGAATTCTTGAAACTGTTCTGTCTTCGGTAAAAAGGGATTAATTCTGGTGTCATCATCAGGGAGTTGAGATGCACCTGTTTTGCACAGAGTATATATGTAAGAAATTGTGGCTATTATTACTTTTGCTCATTAGCATTTGGTCCTTAATATTTACTTCTGCAAATGCTCAATATTCTTCTGTATTTTAATTTTTACTGAGAGTAGTTTAGTTAGTTTTCTATTGTTGTTGTAATAAATTACCACAAATTGAGTGGTTTAAAACAACATAAATTTATTATCATACAGTTTTGGAGGTCAGATGTCCAAATATGGTTTTATTGAGCTAATATCAATGTATTAGCAAGGATACACTCATTTCTGGAGGTCATAGGGGGGAATCTTTTTCCTTATACTTTCTGACTTCTAAAGATAGACCACTTACATTCCTTGACCCCAGGCTCCAGTCCTCCATCTTCAATCCAGTAGTGCAGCATGTTCAAATTTCTCTCCGACCTTGAACCTCTTAACTGTCTCTTTCAGTTACAAGGACACTTGTGATTACATTGGGCCCAACCTGATAATTCAGGATAATCTGTCCATGGCAACATGCTTAATTGAATCACATTTGCAAAGTCCCTTTTGCCATGCAAGCAATCTATTCACAGATTCCAGGAATTAGATTGTGAGCATCTTGGGGAGGCATTTTTCTGTATACTGCACTAGTTTATCATCTAATAATTTGAACAAGATATTGATTAATGATTTACCTTATTAATCAAAGTGTCTAGATTACTTCCTTTCTCTCCACCTGCATATTCTAGTTAATCTGAGATCTGTCTGTCTGCTGTTACATTCTGATACTTGGATCACTAGTATATCTTATGCCATCTTTACTTCTATTCAGTCATTTAATAGGTATTTGGTATTATGCAAATGTCAAGTTTTCTAAGTTTTATTTTACTCATATGCAAAATAGAAAAATACTAGTGAGAAAATACATGGAAAATTATTATATGCCTAGCATGAAAAGTGTTTAATAAAAGTTAACTGTTAATATTATTAGAGTTATGATTAGAATCTGGTAGGCAAAAAAGTGTTCCTCTATTCAATCCCATCACACTTACTATGTTAGAAAATTAAATATTCTCTTAGGCCCAGGTGTATTATTGATTTTCTACATCATACCCACTTTATTTGAACCATAATCTTCTACATCTTAAAATAAGAGAACAGTTTATTTTTCCCTGAAGACAAAGCATTTAAATCAGCCTGTAACTAGATGAGGGTGAGAATGGAGTTAGATGACTTTTTTTAGCTCTAACCAGAGTTATAGCTAAAATATGTAGATATAAATTTTACATCTGCACTCCCAGTGGCAGGAGGTTTAACGATCATCATCTACATTTGGGTGTCATCCACACAGCAGTGAGACATCTATACACTCACAAGGTGATATCCTTCAAAACACCAAGGTGATAATGGGCCATTACAGAACATTATTTAATTTTTTTTTACTTTTTTATTAATTTTTTTGTTATGACTTTTATTCTGAATTCTTTTTCAGGAAGAGTCTGCATTTCCATCCCTTCAGGCTCCCTCTCACATTATTTAATTTTATTTATTACTTATTATTGTGCCTATAATATTTGACATAGTAGCTCCTTGAATGAAAGTGTGTAATTTCTTGTGGACAGCTGAAAATATGAAGTAAATGGGTGATTGCAGGGTGATGAAGAAATGATTAAAGAAATAGGCATCAGTGAGGAAAACACTAACATTCTGGGCACTGAATATCTGCTATGTGCTATTAAGTGCTTTATGCATTAAGATAAATAAATAAATATTCATATGTTTTTTTTAATCCTTATTCCCTCATTGTTGACCCTTTCCTTCCTCCTATCCCTGAAGGTGTCACCAACATACATAAGCTGTATGATCTTGGCTAATTTATTTAAACTTATTAAGCATTAGTATAATATGGATATCAGAAAAAAATTCCATCTCTGAAGTTTTCTTATGAAACCTAAGTGCTATTCCCATACATACAGTTACCATTACAATATCTGGTATTTATTATCCCTTACTTTTCTTCTCTTTATATTTGAATTTGACCAATTTAATTTTGCAATGCTGTCTGGAAGTGGTGTGGATTTTAAGAAAGGCTGTGCCACTATTAGACTATAAAAAGTAGTAACAAAAAATACATATTAAATCTTGACAATGTGCTAAGTAGTCTTCTAAGTGCTTTACATGATCTCATTCAATCCTAAAAACAAACCCATTGAGACAGAGCAAGGTAAAATAAGTTGTGACTATACAGCTATTAAATGCAGAGACAGATTCTTATCTCACTTGGTCTGATCAGGAGCTGCTAACTACCAGGTGCTCAGTCAGCATGGAAACATAAATCTTCCACTATGTTGTTGTTTTATTTTGTTTTAAACTCTTACCAGGTATTGTAGGTTGAGGCTAATTTCAAGAATACGGTATGAAGATTTATCTGTTTTTGTGCTTGACGTGTATGTGAATTAATTTAGGAAAAAAGAAAATCAAATACCTATATAAATCCTAGGGATACTGTTTTACCTATGATATTTCCAAGCTGTAATTTTTATTTATTTAAAAAAATTTTAAAGTTTTCTACACATATGTTCTGTCATAACTAACATCAATTAATTGCTCAGTATTATGATTTACATAATAGCACATAGGTATACTTTGTTTTCCTTAATATATAGTATTTCATTTTATAAGTGTATTACAAGTTATTTCTATATTTTATTATTGATGGGCATTTGGGTTGTTTCCAATTTTGCTTTATGTGTTAGTAAATATTTCTGCAATGAGCATATTTGTATATGTCTCTTGATACACATATGAACATATTTTTGTTAAGGATGTGCCTAGGTCTGGACATACTTGCATGGAAGTTTACCTATCTCCATTTTTCAGATTATGCTAACTCTTCTTCACAGTAATTATGCCACTTCAACACTTCCACCAACAGTTGTGAAGTCCACTTATTTCACAAGCTATATTTTTTAATGTACTGAGTCAAAACATATATACTTCAATTTCTTACTAATAAAAAAAGTTAATTTGAGAAAATACAGGGAAACTTTACAATAAAAAATAATTTTTTTATTCATTCCTGGAGAGGTGTATCTTGATTGGATTGTTTGTATCTTTAAAGTCCCATGTTTATCAAAATAGTGTATAACTAAATAAATCTATGATCTGTTATAAATTCTGTGTTGATTGAATACTCTGTGCAAAAATTTTTCTGTTTGAGTAGAAAAGACCATTACCCTCTTTGGTTGTCTTAAAAAGTGAATATTTTTCCATTTACCAACTACATGTTTCTGAGTTATTATACATTATATACATAATAATTATTACAATGTGATTTGTTTTTACTTTTGATATAAAATCTCCATATAAATAATACACCTGTACTTTTGCTTTCTTTACAATAAATGATATGAGTACATGGGGACTATTCAGTTCTCTGCTCAAGCAATTTTCAGAGTGTAATACATATCTGTGCTGCCTTTTTAGATCCAATTTAGCAAATCTTTAGGACAACAACTAGACCTCAGATGTTTCGTTACACACAGTCAGTCAAATAAACCAATGGATAATATCTGATTCAGCTTTCAGGCCCATTTTTTACAGTATCTACCACTACCAAATCATGTTAATAAATATCTCTTTCAAGGCTTTCAGATGTAATCAGCTAGGCATTTTTGACTAAAAGCCTTGTACTCCCTACATCTTAAGCATGTCATAATAATAGAATACAGGCACTGGCTGTTTCAATTTTTTTTTAATCTCATTTGGATCATATAAATAAATAAAGCAAAGGGTTGCCCTGAGCCATTTTGGTTTTCTCTCTTGACATTAAAATCTCCTACTCATTTCTGTCATCTGACTCTTCTCATACAGTTCTGTCTTACATACATATTAACATCCATTTAATGGGAGAATGGATGACATCTTTTTTATTTATTTTTCTCTGAAGTGAGCAAAAACAGCACGTTTACAGAAAGTCAATAGTTCCATGGAGTTTGCCTGCAAAAAGATATAGCTAATATTTCAAGCAGCTCTTTGCAGCTAGCTAGTTCATTCATTTTCGCTATTATTTATATTTTATTTCTCTCCCATCTCTTACTCTGTCTCTCTTTCTGTCTCTCTCACATACACACAAAGAGTATAACTTATACTAGAGTGAGATAAAAGTCTATTTAGATACTGGTTCTGCCAATCACTCTCTTTGAGACTATGAATAAGTTATTTAGTAACTCTGAGATTTGTTTTCCTCATTTGTGAATTGCAAATAAAATGCTCATCTTACATAGTTGTTGCAAGTATCTAATGAGGAACGATCTATAAGTGTACAGTATTAAGTTCGTGCTATATTATATAAAACTCTATAAACTATAAACTGCATAAGAAGCATGTAATCAGGGTTTCCAGATTATTAACCTTCTGGATGTTATTTATTTCAATAGTGCATAATTATTTATGTTCAGTTGATCTATAACTTAACTCGTATTTAAAACTCCATAAAAATATATTAACTTTTGGTCCAAAAATCGGACTATAAAACCTAAGAAAGGAGGAGTTAAGGGAGAAAGACTCACAAGTAACTCACCCCAGCTCTATTTGTAAATACCCAGTTAGCTGAGTAAATGACCTCAACCCACCCCCCAATGTAATTAGTCTCAGAAAAAATTCCTTGTAAACATATTAATGGTATTTACTCATGGAAAAGGGTTCTTATCTATAAAATAATTTAACAGGAACTTCCTGCTCAGGTTATATTGATTATTATGAAGGAACTAGACTTTATGGATTTGAAGGGCACAGCTGGTTGAAGAATGAAAGGTAGCCACATAAAAATGTTCTATTTGGTAACTAGCTATAAAATGAAACAGTACTCAAGCCAAAATTCCTCCATTGAATAAACTGTTTTGTTGGCAGACAATCTGGATTATCAGTTTTCTCAGTGGCCTTGAACATCTTAAAATTTTCTCTGGGACTTCTGAATTGGTTCTAAGTATTCAAAACTACATACATAAAACATCTGTTATATAGTAGATTCTCACA
Organism: Smutsia gigantea; assembly: GCA_032199065.1. Taxonomy (NCBI): domain Eukaryota; kingdom Metazoa; phylum Chordata; class Mammalia; order Pholidota; family Manidae; genus Smutsia; species Smutsia gigantea. Next base: position 18,823 of record JAVSCE010016940.1, on the reverse strand, counting down.
AAAGAAAACTGATTACTATGATAACTTTTATTAAACATAAACCAAACTATGTCATAAAACAAAAAAGAGATGTTTCATTAGCTGTATCTGATGGATTTAAGATCACGAGTACATGTGGATTGGGACTACAAATTGAAATTTTGTCCCAATTGGAAATTTAGATCCTTAGGAAACTGCATGCAATGGAGCAATATTTTTGTAGTTTTCTCTCTTTTATGACATTCTGTAAAGATATACAGCAACTATAAAGTGCTCGTACACCTACTGTCATTTGGAATACACCTTTGCATGTGCATTTCAATTCTTGGCCACTAAATTTTGTCAAGTCTTTCTAGGTAATTGCTATAATTTTGGCAGAATTTCCAAGACAACAATTCTGCCTTCCTGAAGTTCTTACTTTAAGAAAAAGGAGAGAAAACAAAAATAGAGATGCAAATATATTTTTATAGGAAGCAACGAGACAGAATCATGCTGGAAAGTTAATGGTTCCCTCAGACTTTATATTTTAAATATCAAATCTTCTCTACAGGACACATAAACTAGTGGTATAATCTGCATCTTTAAGAAAAACTCAGGTTATACTTTATCTTACTTCATATTTTGCAGTTGAACTTAACATATTTGACTCACCTGTAAATCGAAAACCCTTTCTTGCACATACTAGCAAAAAAAAGCAGCCTTTTTTATCTTCTAAAGCAGTGTGGTACTTATATCTGTTTAGAAATAGATTTTAGTTATCAAAATTCTGCTTGCTTCATGTATATTCCAAACAGGTCATTAATTAATTATTTTTCATCTGAAAAAATGTTCCTTAAATAAGTTCCTTAAAAGGATATGAAAATGAATATTGCTTATGAAGGCATTCAATTTTAGAGAGAAATATATATGAATATATGACCTTCATTATTTCCTTTTCTCCAAAAAATTTCAACAGACATTTATCAAGCAGTGGGGATATTTCACTGGGTGTTGGAAGTATTGTAAAAACTGAAACATAAATCTCTTGGCTTGCCTTCATGAATTTATGTTCTAGCTAAACAACTAAACAAATAATTTTAAAAAGGTAGTGATAAATGGTATGGACAAAAATGAAAGAGGGTGAGGTGGATAATGAATGTCAGGGGGAAGGGCTGCTATTTTAATGAGGTCTGGGAGTAATCCCTCCATATGGTGACATTTGAGCACAGACCTAAAAGGAGAAGGTGATCCATATAGGTACGTGGATCCATGTAGGTACAAAGAATGTGATCAGCAAAGGGTAAAATGAGCATAGGCCGTGTGAAAGTCTTGTTCATGGCCTAGATTTTGAATAAACAACAAGGGGCCCAGAACAGCTGGAAATAGATGAGCATTCACCATAGAAGGAGAAGATGAACTCAGAGATAGGACTATTGTTATGATGCAAAGTCACTGGATATGCAACCTAATAAATTGTCATTTTATCTCCTGGGTAGCTTACTTCTTTTCATTATTTTATTCCACTAATTTTGCCTTTTTAATTTTTCTCAGCTATATTTTATAGTTTCAGGTCTTGTGCACTTTTTAACATTTTTATCCCTAATATCATACTTCTATCACTATTATAAATGGTAGTTTTATTTTGATTCTATTTGTTGTGAAATAAAAAATACAATTTATATTTCATTTATTGATGTTGTGTTCTGCAACCAAGATGTTAGCCAGAGGTTTTTCTAAAATGCCCTTTTTCATATTGAGGGCATTCCTGACTATGCCTAATTTGTTGAGATATATTTTTTATCAGGGATGGTTATTAAATTTGCCAGTTGTTATTCTACATCTATTGAAATTATCATAGTTTGTGTGTGCGTTTTCAAAATATTTTTTGAAATATTTATAACTGGTTTCAAATTTAATTTGCTTTAATAAAATGTAATCCTAATCTAATTATATTCCATTTTGTCATTATCTTTTTTGAAATTTTCAAATATCTTTAAATTTACTGAGACTGGCTTAAAATCCAGAATATGATCATTCTTGCTACATAATCTCTGTGCACATGAAAAAATATGTATTCCGATGTTGAGTGGAATATTCTGTAGATGTCGGGTAGGTTGGTTGATGATGTAGTTAAAGTTAAGTGATTATTGATTTGGTTGTGTTCAAATGTATTGTGCTGTCATACATTATGTCATTTTCCATTCAACATGTATTTCTCATTCTTCTTCTTGTTTTTTAGGCAATTTTAATTTATTTTTCCAGGTTTATTGAGACATAAGTGATATATAACATTACATAAGTTCAACCGTACTTGATGATTTATTATATATTCCCTATTATAACTACAATAAAGTTAGTTAAGCCCTTCTCCACCTCACAGAATTACCTTTTTCTATGTGTGTGCTGAAAACATTTAAGATATACTTTTTAGCAACTTTCAAGTATATAATACACTGTCATTAACTATAGTCACCATGCTGTACATTAGATCGCCAGAACATATTCATCTTATAACTAGAAGTTTTACCAACATCTCCCTATCTCCCCCACCCACAGCCCCTGTCACCCAAGATTCTACACTCTATTCCATTCTTTTCCTTGTCTGTTTTCTTTTGGATTTCGTGGACCCTTTTTTGTGCTTTTCGTTATATTATCTATAGTTACAATTCCTTTTTATAGTGATTGCTCTAAGATTCAGTAAGTGCATTTTGACTTATCACAGTCTAAAATAATATACCATTTCATGGGTAGAATAAAAATCTTCCAATTGAATTATAAACTGCCTTCCAGCCTTTGTCTTAAATTTTCCTTTTACATATGTACTATATTATGTGATATATTGCCATTATGTATGTAACCATCAATTACCTTCAAACACTTTTAAGTAATAATACTTTATAATTGCACACACCTTTATTATTTCCAGTGATATTCATTTATTTGAGTAAACATTTCCATGTTGTATCATATGTTTTACCTGAAGGACTTTATATAGTACTGGTCTCAGCATTTCTACATCTGAAAAAGTGTTTCTGGTACTTTTAGAAGATATATTCACTGGTTATGGTAATCTAGATTAACAGTTTTATTCTTTAGAAATTGAAATATATCACCCTATGGTTCTCTATGTTCTACTGATTCCAAAAGAAGTCTGCTAGAATTCTTTTCTTTGTTTCTCTCTGAAATATTTCTTAATTCTCAAGTGGCTTTTAACATTCTCTGTTGGTCAGTAGTCTAAGGAATTTAACTTTTATGTGACATGATGTAGTTTTCTTCATGTTTCTTGCACTTGGGCCTTGCTAAATATGGCTGTGTTAGTTTATGGTTTTAATACAATATGGAAATATGCTCAACGTTAATTCTTCTATTTTTTTATTTTTTTTTATTCTTTCAAAATGCAAATCATACACACATTGGATTTTAAAGTTGTCCCAGATCTCACTGATAATCTGTTTATGCATTTTTAGCCTCTTTTTTCTCTGTGTATCATTTTAGATAGTTTCTATTGCTTTGACTTGAAATCTACTACTATTGCTGTTTTTTGTTTCTTTCAGTTTCTGTTTATTTCATACAGTGTGTGTTTCTCAGATCTTGTACTCTTCCTCTCTAGAAATTTAATTCTTTGACCTTTTATGTATTTTCAATATTTATTAGTATGTTTAATCTTACATCACTTTATTGAACATACAGATTTTAATTATAGTAAACCTTTGAATGTCTTTGTCTACTAAATCTATAATATTATTTTAGGTATGATTCTATTGATTTTTCTTCTCATTAGGGTTTTTATTTCTATGCATTTTGAATGCCTGATTAATTTTGATTAGGCATCAGATATTGAGAATTTTTTAATTTTACCCTGCTGGCTACTAGATGTTTGTGTATTCCTAAAACTATTACTGTTTTGTTCGGAGACAACACTAAATTTCTTGAAGACAGTTTGTTTCTTTCAAGTCTTGTTTTTAAGCTTTGCTTTATAGGACCCAAGTAGCTATCAGTCTCTTGCTCATTTGTGCCACTACTGAGTCAATAACTTTCTGAGTACTCTGATACACTGTGATTTATAGTTTTCTACTCCAAGTGATACAGACAGGAAATCTCTGCTTTTTGTGAGCACCTCAGAATGTTTCCTCTGCTCCTTTTGGATGGCAATTTTCCTGGCCTTCTATAGCTTTTTCATACTCAGATACTGATCAGTCCTAAGCTAAAAATCTTGAGAGGGGTTGCTCTCTCTCTCTCTCTTTCTGTAACTCTCTCTTTTCCTTACATACTCTGTTTGCCTTGTATTTTCCAGACTCAGCTGCATCTCCTGAACTAGTTAAGATTCCTGGGCTCCACCCTGATTTCATTTCCCTGCACTGCAGCCTAGAAGCAATTTCCAGGCCTTATGCTTGGGGGTCATAGAACTAATCCCGTTTATTTCCTCTTTCCCCAGAATCAGTCTTTTGTAGTGTCGTTTACCTAATATGTGAAAACTAAAGGCATTTAGTTTATAATATTTTGTCTGGGTGTTAAATTGTTTCAAGCAGGAGAGGGAATCCATTCCTTTTTATTCTACATTGACCTGAAGTAGAAGCCCTCTTTTATTTGTAATCTCAAGAATTAAATTTAGAAGCACCAGCTGTTTCAAATTTTTTTTATGCATGAGGAATGTAATAGAGTAAAACTATTGATAATGTCCCATGCTTACCGTATCAGTGATTTACTAGTATTTCACATACAGTGTTATAATTAGTGAATATTTTTATATATTGTTTAACTAATGTCACTAGGTTTTACAGAGATATGTGTATATAAAATGTAAAAGGAAAATAAAAATATCTTAGGATTTAAAAATATATCAAAAATTGATTTACCTGATAAAAAACAAATGAAACTACCAAGTAATTTCTTTGAAAATATAAACCAACCTGATAGATGCTGAAATAGGAAACAGCTTTGTTAAATTCACAAAAAGAAAATGGAAAGAAGAAAAGTTCACTTTAATTCCACGGGGTAGCATAAAAATACATTTTTATTGTCAGATTATTTGCAAGTTTATTTAAAGATACCATCTCTGTGAATATTTATGTCCTGTGAATATGACTCCTCTCGTAGTAGTCAGAAATGTGTGTTCAGCTGTCACTCAGAACGGCTACTTCAAAATATCCTGCTTTGAAAAAGTCACTGAGCATTTTCAGATCTTCCTTCAAGGACATCCTTGTCTGAGGTGCCAAAGGACATCCTGGATAAACACACCAGATACATCTTTATGTTCCCTCTTTTGTGGATAGTCACCTAACAAGCATCCAAGCAATTTCAATGACTATTTGTATGTTTCATTTTTGGGGAAGAGTAGAGATTTGAGCCTGGCTAATACTTCAGAATATAGAGTATCTTTTCCCATGCACAATCTTCCATCATATTGTTTTGTTTAAGAATAGCATATTTAGAATCACAAAAATGAAATTTCTAGTGTTATCTGTTACTCTTGAGTTAAATGGAGTCAGTTAACTTCTCCAAGGTCTAGATTTTTTCATTTACCTAACCACACAGGTTTTCTCTGACAATTTTTTAAACATTTACTATTTTTAAATTTTACAATGGCTTTAAATTTCCAAAAAGTTGCAGAGAGAGATTTTGCACATCCTTGTCGTTAGCATTTTAAATTAATGTGATACATTACAACTAAAGAAATAACATTGATGCATAATTATCAATTAAGGTCTATAACATGTTCATATTTCTTTAGTTTTTACCTAATCTCATTTTATGTCCAAATTCCTATCTAGAATACCATATTACATTTTGTTGTCATGTCTTCTCAGGCTGTGTGACACTTCTTCAGGTATGTCTTGCTTTTTATGATCTTGATGTTTTTTAGGACTGGTCATGTTTTTGTAGATACCCCTCTTTTGGATTTCTTCTGATGTTTTCTCAAGATTAGACTGATCTTATGGTTTTTTCAGAGGAAGATCATGTAGGCAAAATCATTTTTATCATACCATATCAGATATCCTATCAACATGACATCACTGCTGATCTTGAACTTGACCAACTGTCTAGGGTATTGCTTCTTGGGTTTCTCCACTGGAAAGTCATTATTTTCCTACCTTATCGTACTGACCTCTATGGAAGGAAGTTACTATGTGCAGCCCAATTTAAAGAGTGGGAGTTATTAAATTGTTATACTCATGAATGCAAGCATCTGCATAAATTATTTGAGATTGTTAGGCAGAAGAGGTTTTCTCTACTCCAAATGTATATGTTGGCTTATCATATATTTTTATTAGTATGGACCTATGGGTATTCTTTTTATAGTTTGGATTATAATCCAGCTACATTATATATTTTATTTCTCAGGTTTTTATGCCTTTGGTTTTTGTAAGCTCTTTCATTTATATGCTTTTGACATAATCCCATTATTGTGTGAGGGTCTGTTTATTTGTTTTTTTTTGAGCACATTTTAGCTGTCTGGGGCTACAAGTTTCTTTGTGCTCCCCTTATATATTTATTGCCTCCATCCTTAATCACACAGTTCCCCGTGGAGCCATCATATTTTTATTGGTATGTTTTTGGTACGAGTTGAGACTGATGGCTCCAACTCTTTTACCACATGGACCATTCTAGTGTTCTCATCTTGTTTTCTGTAACTTCCCAGTCTAACAGTGAGAATCCTGGCTCCTACCACCCATCTATTTACTTAATTCTTCAATTCAACTGTACATGTATTGTGGCCCCAGAATTTTTACCTATACCCCTTGGGTACAATTTTTGTACAGCATTTATATCCCACATATTTTGCCTTTAGTCTTACAGATGCTACTCATTTCCAAAGTTATTTAGGTCAGCATCATTCCCTTAAGGTGGGTTGTGTCATACACTGGTAAATACAGTTGTTAGTTTCTTTAATCACACCCTGAATTCAATCCTGGGTGCCATAACCTCCTATTTTTTTAATTTGCATACATTCACTTCCACCCTTTATGCTATGAACTGCTTTATGTTTTGACAAATGCATATTGCCATGTGTCCACCATTATTGAATGATATAGAATAGTTTTAATATTCTAAAAACAATTTAAAAATTTCTCTGAGCTTCATGTATTCAACTCCCTCTTGAACCCCTGACAACTACTGCTATTTATAATCTCGCAGTTTTGCCTTTTCCAGAATATCCTATAATTGGAATCATGCAGTGTGCAGCCTTTATAGAATGGTTTTTACACTTAGCAATATGAATTTAAGATTCAATATATGACTTTGAATGGCTTGATAACTTATTCCTTTTTTATTCTTGAATATTTTATTATGTAGATATACCACAATTTATCTATTCCCCTTGTTGAGAGGCATCTTGGTTGTTCCCAGTTTTTTGTGATGATGAATAAATTTGCTGTAAACATCAGCATGGAGATTTGTGTATGGAGATAACTTTTCAAATCACTGGGTAGGTAACTAGGATCACAATGGCTGAATTGTGTAGTAAGACAGAGCTCAACTCTGAATGACTCTGTCAAACAGTTCTTCAAAGTGAATGGACCAGTCTGCATTCCCATCAGCAATGAATGAGAATCCTAGATGTTCTGCATCCTTGTAACAGTTGGTATTGTCAGTTTATTTTATTTCTTATTTTATCCATTCTAATAGATGTGATATATCCTTGTTTTAATCTATATGTTCTAATGACAAATAATGTTGACTGTCTTCTCATATGCTTATCTTTCACTCACCTATGTATCTTCTTTAGTGAGGTATCTATTCATATCTTTGGACTATTTTTTTTAAACGGTTTGGTTTTCTTATTGTTGAGTTTTAGGTATTCTAATTTATTTTGGATGTGAGTCCTTTGGAAATAAAATTTTCCTGTATATGTTTAATTAAAGAGTCCAGTTACTGTTTAGAATGTATGTGTGATATTTTTAGGCCTGATCATAGGCAATTACAAAGGATTATTTTGCAGGACTCATGAGGAAAAGCTGCCCTCCCCAAACCAGGTGCAGGACACAGACAATGTAATACAGTCTGTGAAGGGAGTTGTAGTCAAGGACTCAGACACCCCTGGCCTGGCCTGTTCTTTACATATTTACATTCCTAAGCCCCGAACCCGCCTTCCCAGATCTCTTTATCTGAGACTTTGGGCTGAGCTTTCTGTAGGCTCCTTTGCTGAGAGACCTTCGTATGCAGGAAGAAGGAAGAAACTTTGAAGACACCTTTCCCCACTCTGACTTAGGGTTCCACTCCTACATCTTATCTCTTATGATCCAACCAATCTCAGAATCCATAAAGCTGTCAGAGCTATGTGCTCAGGGTTTCCTCAGTGGGGAGATGACACCCACGTCTGCATTGATTCAACAAACCTTCTACTGATATGCCATTCCTGGGGAAAATGGAACGGGGAAGTGAGTTGGTGCTTCCTCTGGTTTTACACTATTGTTTAGACCATCAGAGTAGGTGATTAAAGGCTGGATTCCTTCTCTGTTGACTTGGTGCCTCAATTGGCTACTCCAACACCTGGCAGCTCTGCTGAGCTCTGGATGCTAGTCTTTTCATTCTCTCAAAAGCATCTTTCAGAAGTAGTTTTAAATTTTAATAAAATAAACTTATCAGTTTTTTTTCTCTCTCTCATGTATTGTGCTTTTGGTGTTATATTTAAAAACTCAACACCAAAACCAAAGTCATATAGATTTTTCTCCTAGAAGTTTTATAGCTTTGTGTTTTATATTTAGGTCCATGATCTATTTTGAGAAAATTATTGTATTATGTGTCAGTACTGAGTCCAAAATACACTAATTTTTTTTGCATATACATCAGTCCCATTGTTCTGATGCCATTTATACCATTTAGTAGAAAGTCTATCCCTTCTCCATTGAATTGTGTTTTTCATCATGTAAAAAAAGTTGACTATATTTGTACTGGCCTATATATAGGAAATCTATTTTGTTCAATTCATCTATGAGTCTATTCTTTTGCTTATAATGTTCTATCTTGATTATTGTGCATGTACAGGAAATCCTAAGATCAAGAATGTGAGTCTTTTAAGTTTTATTTTCTTCAACAATCTCTATATGTCTTTCCATATAGTCTTTGGAATCAGTTTATTGATATCAGTGTAATAGTTTCTGGGATTTTGATTGAAGTTGCTTTGAATACAAAGATTAAATTGAAAAGAACTGACATCTTAATAATATTGAGTCTTTCAATTCATGAATTTGGAATATTTTTATATTCAGGTCTTTGATATTTTCATCAATGTTTAGTAGTTTGTGCATATAGATCTTGGACATACTCTGTTAGATTGACAGAATAACTTACAACTTACTTCTGCTTTTATTTTCTGGGAAAGATTTTGAAGGGTTGGCACTATTTCCTCCACAAACGTTTGTTAGGATTCCCCAGTGAAACCATATGTCTCTGGTACTTTCTTTTTCTCTGGAAAATGTGTAACTATTTATTTAATTTCTTTAATAGACATTGGTCTATTCAGAATATCTATTTCTCCATGTGTCAGTTTTGTAGTATATATTTTGCAAGAACTTTTTCCATCTTACCTAAGACAGCTAGTTTGTGGCTAGGAGTTGTATGATACTTTTATTACAATTTTAATGTCCATCAGATTGGTAGAAATGGCCCCACTTTAACTTCTAATATTGGCAATTTCCCAGTCTCCTTATCTTTCTCTGGTTTTCATATCCTTAATTATTTTCTTGAAGCATGATCCCCTATTGATTATGTTTTATTTGCTTGGTTTTTCCTCTTTTCAGGTGAGACAGGAAGACTGAAGGGGGAAGGAGTGGGAGGAGTTTTCTTTCCCCAGCTGGGATAAGGCTTGCAGTCTTTCCCACTGGAGAGTAAAACTTGGTGAAGGAGAAGGTTTTAGATGTGTTCCACAAATGATTACTCCTCTCTTTGCTACAGCCAAGAAAATTTTCTTGCTCAGATATTTAACCTGAAACCTGGTGGGGTTCCTGGATATAAAGTCAACAAAAATATGGGACCCCGTAAGACAGTGGTCCCTGGGAGTTTCTCACTTTCATATTTGTCTATGCTAAGTTACCAGCAGTTCATCAAAATGACCATTAAAGTCTTCCTGACATTTTGTAGCTGCCTTGGCTTCTTCTCCAGGTAATAAGATCTCAGCTGTGACTTCTAGATTCTTCCATCTCTTTAGATTCAGGGCTGGAGTTTTCCCTGTAAATTCATTGTCTGTTAGGTCAAAGGAAACTCACTGATTTTTAAGTCTTTCCAGCTTTGTCTTATTTTAAAGACAGAAATGATAACTCCCAAGCTCTTTAAATGTCAGAACTAAAACAGGAAGTCCACAATTCTGTACTGTAAAAATGTAAAATATTTCTGCCATTTCTGTTACAAAGTAGGTAATAAATAAATGTAATTTTCACATTCTTTTTTCAGTCAAACTAAATTTCTATACAATCACTGACTCTCAAGTTCTCAGCAAGGTGTCTTAGATATAATAGGGACACAACTTGACCTTTTTCTTTTAGAAAGTGCTAGTGCTTTTATTCACCTTTCAAACTATACCAAACAGATTTCCCAGCTGCAGGTAATTCAGTCTTCATCATCCTTCCATTTACAGGGGTTATATTCAAACTGTATTTGCAATCAGTAAGCAATTTGATCACTTCATTCAGCTATAGAAAACAGTTCCCATAGCTACCAGCTAAGAGTAGAAATGAAATGTAGGAGTAGCACAAATTAGAGAAAACTTCAACAAACAAGGGTTAGGGCGCAAATAGTCAAATTGGAAGCTATACAATTCCTTTTCATATTGTTCAGTACTATAGAAGAGTTTCCCTTTCTTGTTTACCTAAGCCCATTGTCTGAACCATATGTCAGTGCCCTTAATAATAATTCATTGTTTCATACACATCTGTAACTGGTTATCCTAAATATGAGAATGATCATCAGGTGCAGTTATACTTCTGATTGTTATAATGTTTACAGAAATTTAAGAAGGACTCTGAAAATCTATTATCATATGCCCTGTGGTAGAATGATGCTAAGCTCTACATTTTGTGTAGTTGGTGGAATTTGTGTCCGTAATTAACATTTATTTCTCATTTAATACATACAAATATAAAGACATATTAATAGGTAGAATACAGTGATAAACCATGAAAATATTCCTTCAAATATGCCAATCTAAAACATACAGATGAAAGAAAAAATAACTCTCAGGATGATTTTGGAATTACATGGCCTGCAAGGCAGTTCTTTTCCCTTGGCAGGTGCATCAGTTCTTTTCTTCCATGAGTTAAATATGAGTTAAATAGCCCAATTACCTGTCATTTCTTAGAACATCTGAAACTGTCTCAGTTTCTAAATCTATGCTTTCATTTAAAAAAATAAAATAAAAGGTTTGATCTGAGAGAGAAAACAAGACTCAGCTTCAAGTCTAGTTTTATTCTACTCTTTCTGTGACCAGGAGGAATTTGAGTTAAAACTTATTGTGATACACTCTTTATACCACAAGTGTAAGCTTCCAAAAACAAACTTTCTAATCCTTCCAGGCCTTTTCTGAAACATTTCTAGCATCATCATGCATAATTTCCTTTTTTTTTTGTTAAAAATTAATTTCTTTTGGAGTTGTGACATCTTTCCCTTTGTATCTCTGGAAAGTTTTAGAAGGAAAACTGTATGTCTCTGGAATAATTGTGTTAAAGTCAATAAAGAGATACTTTAACCTGAGCTGAGGTACTTTAGCCATGGATGGGTATGCTTCCATCCTTTTTCTCTCTCATATCTCACAATGGAAATGGTCTCTTTGACTCTGGTGCAAAGCTTTTTTCCCCACCTGTGCTCTGAATCATTTTCTTTCTCTTCTTGCTTGATACCTCCATTTATTTGTTCATCTGACTTACACTCTTTCATTAACTCTTATCTGGATTTGATCCCAAAATAAGTTGTTTGCACTCCATAAGTTTCATTGACTTTTTGGTCTTCTTATTTAAAATCTCTGCTGTGTTTGACACCATTTGCCATTTGTTTCATTTTAATGCCTTTTAGAATGTGACAACAAACTTAACCAGTTCACTTCTTAGTCTCCTTGCTGCCCTTTTAAGGATTATCTTTGCTTAAGTAATTTGAGATATACTTTACTAGTTCTTTATACCATTTCTAACAGACCACCTCCCTAGGTGGCATTTCCCGTATCTTTAGCTTCAAAGATTCCCAGATCTGTAACTCCGTGACTTCTCTCTAATGTTTGAAAGCTGTGTGTCCAAATTATCCATTTTTTATGCTAAATACTTAACAGTCACATTATGCTCCACTTTGCCAAACTGAACTCATCTTCTTCCACTAATCTACTTACACTTATGCTTTATGTTGAAACACTCAGCAATGCCACTCAAACCAGCAAGTTAGAAGTTACTTTTGACTCATTCCTAGCCCTATCCAAATTTAATTAAAAGATATGTTATGAGCCTCTTTAATTCATATTAATCCTATTCCTTTCTACTTATCACCAATGATTATTCCTTAGTCATGAGCACAGTCATATTACAATACCATATGCTCTTCTTGCTTTCAGACTTCCTTTTCTCTAAATGATTTTATACTTTGAAATACAGGTACGTTTTAATGCAAATTTGATCACATGACTCCCCTATACAAAACCCTTCATTGACTTTCCAACACTTTATTGATAAAGTCTAAATTTCCTAATGTAGAATTCAAATTCAAAAAAAACTATCTCTTCTTAAGACTTCAAATTTACTTCTTCACATCTCTACTACCTTAGAATACGTAATTCGGTCATACTGGGTGGCTTACAGTTCTCCAAAGGAGTGATTTTCATATGCCCCTGCTTCTTTTTGTCCCCATACTGCAATGCAACTCTGATCTAGATATTTGCTGGCCATTAGTTTCCTTGACCTTTGATTGCTTAATGTCCAGGCATTTTTTATGATGCACTATGGATATTGCTTCCCTAACTAAATTATTTTTCAGCCATAGAACTGTATTGTTTCCTTCTTATATGATTCCACAGCATTCCATACTTACTTTTGTCATGCACTTACAAAATTGCTCTCTATTTAGTTATATATATTTTCCTGTTAGAATACAGGGAGTTAACTGGCAGAGGTATTTTATTGCTTGTAAGTGTGCTATGCCTGCCCTACAAGGCTATTGATAGATGTCAAAAGAGTGGCTATAGTGGGATCTTTATGAAGCCTCATTCAAATGTACTGATAGGGCAATTCATGATTTTTCTCTGATAAACTTTCTGTTTCGGCTAATGAACCTATCATCCACCTACAGATGCATGATGTTAATATGAAATCAACCTAGCACCTCAAAAAGTAATGAGAATATAATGATTATTCCATAAATATTTCTTGATATAATGAATTACTGAAAATAAATTAATCCTAAATTACTCACTCTGACCTTTGTTCCTAGCACTCAATCTGGCATCATTTTTTAAAATTCCATGTCTCCTGAAACTTCCTTTTATATGACATTGCTATAATAAGGCCTCATGAAGTCTTGCCTTGACTATTAAAATACAGCCCATATTCTTTTAGCACCCTAATGTCCAGTCCATCCTTTATTTTCTCTTAGAGCAGTGAATTTCAGCTGAGGGTGATTTTGTGTCCTCCCACCCAATACATCTGGCAATTCATTGTAAACTTGTTGTTAGAGGGATTATTCTGAAAGGAAAATCTATTTGTGTTATTGATCTTTGTTAAACGGCCTAAACTTGTATTTTATAGAGCCCCTTGGGTTCTGTGGAGGTTCATTAAGTGTTTAACCAGGGCACCTCTTCTGCCTACTGTTTGATAAATTGGGATTATTTGTGAGATTGTGACAAAGATTATTTATTTTTCCCAATTGTCTGTTTCTCCTGCTGTGCTTCGAGTAGCTGAACTGTCCCTCCTTAACTTTAGGAACATGTAATGGCAAATTTAGAGACTCCAATGTCTACTTGTCCATGTGCATTCATGCTTGACTAGGTTTGGTCAACAGATTGTGAGCATAGGTGATTTGTATAAAGCTACTTGCCCTGGACTATCTTTTCTCACCTTCTGATTGGATGGGAACAACCTTTGAAGTCATGTTTTTAAGGGTGGAAGGACCAATATAAAACTGTGACTGCTCACCTAATGACTGTTAATCTGAGAAAAGAAATCTACTTTGGGTCATCAGCAACTTTAAACTCTCACAAATACAGATGAAATGTATGCTTTTTGAAAAGGTAACTATATCTTAAAATAATTTTTGTACTGCAGGATGAAGCTTGACCACATAACATGATATACAGGACACTTTGTATTAAATCCCCTGTTTGCTAGTCTCACTCACCCTCATTAACATTAGTCCTCTGTATGACTGAAAAAAAACGGTTGTAACCATCTGGCTCAGCTATGCTCATTTCAAGTGTCCTCAGAGTCGCACTGCTTAAAACTGCTTTAAAATAGACTATACACTCAACGCATTTTTTTTCTAAACAATTACCTATGCAAAGTTCCCAAGTTATACAATTAATGGCCCAACCATTATTATACGTAACAGCTTATATTTAAAAACATAAGTGAGTGGTTCTGTGATCTTGACTTCTAACCTTATAAAGTATCAGTAAATCAATAGCTGAGTACATAGGTTAACTGTAACATTATTTAATAACAATGTTTATTAACAGACTGAACTTTAATAACAATATGAACCTGGGTTTTGACTCCATCTTATTTTTAGATTTCACTTTTTTTGTTCAGTTTACTGTTTATGGTGAGATTGACTTCTAATTTGATCTGATGATCAGATATGAAAACTTTCTTAGATCAAGAAGCTGTTTCCTTTTCAATCAGTTACTTTGGGTACAGAAAAGCAGGGTTAAGGTACTGTTTGAGATCTCATGTATTCCATTTACTATGGACATTTTAGTCAAATATTTTATTAATTATGTATTATTTGCTTAAGACTCTATCTATAATGTTATTCAGTATGAATGAACCTTCTGAGTGAAAAAATTTTATGTCAAGAAAAAATACAACTTACTTAGTTCATGATGCTGGCACTTCAGGAAAAATTTGTTGATGATAATTTAAAAAAAAGATTTGAAAAGTATTGGAAATAAACCCTTTTAATGTAATCACAAAAAGACAAAAAAAGAAGACAAATGGGGAGTTATTAAGGTATTAACATAGGTTTTTCAACTGAAGAAGCTGGTATCTGCAGCCAGATCTTTATCTTTGACTGATTAAAAGAGCCAGGGTAAAAAAATACACAAAATAAAAAGAAAGCAGAGTTCCGGGAAGATGGCGGTGTGAGCAGGGCGGCAGAAATCTCCTCCCAAAACTATATTTATCTACGAAAACACAGAAAAAACATCTATTCCTAAAAGAGAGACGAGAATACACAGGAAAGCGCACAGCGTGCAGCTACACCCGAGAGGACTCGGCACCCCAAGAGGCGGGTAAGATACGGAGCCGCGACCCGGCGGGACCCGAGCCCTCCCCCACCCCAGCGCACCGGCGGGAGGAGAGGATTCAGAGCCGGGAGGGAGTGGAAGTACACCCCGCGAAGTAGCCAGCCCCGGTGATCTGCGCGGGGAGCGCTGACCCACATTGCGCAGTGCAGCGGAGATTGGAGAGACAGAGGGGCAGGATCTGAGCGGGGAACGCGCCAGGGTGCTTGCAGCCGGCTCCCGGGAAGGAAAAAAAAAAAGTGCGTGCTTTCTTCAGCGGTCTTAAAGAGACAGGATCCCAGCGGAGGAGCCGGATCGCCCCAGCACACTCAGCCCAGCAGGCTGGGAGTCCTGGGGAGTTTCAGACGCCTTAGCTGGCGAATGAGGAAGTGTAGCCATACTTAACACTTCTCACTGAGATCAACAGCCTCCTATTCGTTCCCACCCCTGCCAGAGCGATAAAGGGCCCTGCGGAGCGGCACAGTCACAGCTGTGGAATAGTGGGGCAATAGCGCCACCTAGAGCATTCCCACAGAATCTACGTCTGGTGGGCATTTTTTTTTTTTTTTTGTTTTGTTTTGTTTTTTGTTTTGTTTTTGTTTTTTCTTTCTTTTTTTCTTTTTTTCTTTCTTTCTTTCTTTTTTTTTTTTTTCTCTCTTTTTTTTTCTTCTCTTTTTAAAGTCTTAAAGAGCCCGCTGACATACGTGGCAACTATCAGTGACCAAATTATACAGCCATGAAAAGACAGAGGAATATGGTTCAGACCAAAATCAACCAGACAACCCCAGAGAGGGAGTCTGAAGGGATGGAAATGCACAGCCTCCCTGAAAAAGAATTCAGAATAAAAGTCATAACCATGCTGATGGACCAACAGAGAAATGTGCAAGAGCTGAGGGAGGAAGTGAGGGAACTGAGGAAAGACAATACAGAAATCAGACAAGCGATCGACGGGCTTAACAGCAGAATGGATGAGATGCGAGAGACTGTTAATGGAATAGAAAACAGAGAACAGGAGTACAGAGCAGCTGAGGCAGAGAGAGATAAAAGGATTTCTAGGAATGAAAGAATATTAAGAGAACTGTGTGACCAATCCAAACGGAACAATATTCGCATTATAGGAGTACCAGAGGAAGAAGAGAGAGAAAAAGGGATAGAAAGTGTCTTTGAAGAAATAATTGCTGAAAACTTTCCCTCGCTGGGGAAGGAAGTAGTCTCGCAGTCCACCGAAGCTCATAGATCTCCCAACACAAGGGACCCAAGGAAGACAACACCAAGACACATAATAATTCAGATGGCAAAGATCAAAGATAAAGACAGGGTATTAAAGGCAGCTAGAGAGAGAAAAAAGATCACCTACAAAGGAAAACCCATTAGACTATCATCAGGCTTCTCAACAGAAACCTTACAGGCCAGAAGAGAATGGCATGATATATTTAACGTAATGAAACAGAAGGGCCTCGAACCAAGAATATTGTATCCAGCACGATTATCATTTAAATATGATGGAGGGATTAAACAATTTCCAGATAAACGAAAGTTAAGAGAGTTTGCCTCTCATAAACCACCACTACAGGATATCTTAAATGGACTGGTCTAGAGGGAAGCACACCTAAGGCTAAAAAGATGTCACCAGAGGAAAAAAAAATCATAGCAAAGAAAGCAGACCATCCAAATACCAACTAAAGGCAAAGAAGAAAACATCTATTATAGAAAGAATGGAGGAGGAGGAATAAGAAAGGAGAGAAAGAAAGAAACATCAGACTTTGTTTACAATAACTTAACAAGAAAGTTAAGTTAGATTGTTAGAGAGTAAAGAAGCAACCCTTGAACCCTTGGTAACCACGAATCTAAAGCCAGTAATGGCAATAAGTATATACCTATCAATAATCACCCTAAATGTAAATGGACTGAATGCACCAATCAAAAGACACAGAGTAAAAGAATGGATAAAAAAGCAAGACCCATCTATATGCTGCCTACAAGAAACTCACCTCAAATCCAAAGATACACACAGACTAAAAGTGAAGGGATGGAAAAAGATATTTCATGCAAACAACAAAGAGAAAAAAGCAGGTGTTGCAGTACTTGCATCAGACAAAATAGACTTCAAAACGAAGAAAGTAGCAAAAGATAAAGAAGGACATTACATAATGATAAAGGGGTCAGTCCAACAAGAAGATATAACCATTATAAATATATATGGACCCAACACAGGAGTGCCAGCATATGTGAGACAAATACTAACAGAATTAAAGGAGGAAATAGACAGCAATGCATTCATCTTAGGAGACTTCAACACACCACTCACTCCAGAGGACAGATCAACCAGACAGAAAATAAGTAAAGACACAGAGGCACTGAACAACACACTAGAACAGATGGACCTAACAGACATCTACAGAACTCTACACCCAAAAGCAACAGGATACACATTCTTCTCAAGTGCACATGGAACATTTTCCAGAATAGACCACATACTAGGCCACAAAAAGAACCTCAGTAATTTCAAAAATATTGAAATCCTACCAACCAACTTCTCAGATCACCAAGGTATAAAACTAGAAATAAATTTTAGAAAGAAATCAAAAAGGCTCACAAATACATGGAGACTTAACAACACTCTCCTAATTAATCAATGGGTTAACGACCAAATCAAAACAGAAATCAAAGAATATATGGAGACTAATGACAACAACAACACAAAGCCACAACTTCTGTGGGACGCAGCAAAGGCAGTTCTAAGAGGAAAGTATATTGCAATCCAGGCCTATTTAAAGAAGGAAGAACATTCCCAAATGAATAGTCTAAAGACACAATTACTGAAATTGGAAAAAGAAGAACAAATGAGGCCCAAAGTCACCAGAAGGAGGGACATAATAAAGATTAGAGAAGAAATAAATAAAATTGAGAAGAACAAAACAATAGAAAAAATCAATAAAACCAAGAGCTGGTTCTTTGAAAAAATAAACAAAATAGATAAACCCCCTAGCAGACTCATTAAGAGAAAAAGAGAATCTACACACATAAACACAATCAGAAATGAGAAAGGAAAAATCACGACGGACTCCACAGAA
Source organism: Smutsia gigantea (assembly GCA_032199065.1). Lineage (NCBI taxonomy): Eukaryota > Metazoa > Chordata > Mammalia > Pholidota > Manidae > Smutsia > Smutsia gigantea. Next base: position 382 of record JAVSCE010016940.1, on the reverse strand, counting down.
ATACAAAGAATTCTAAGAGAATATTATGAGAATCTATATGCTAACAAGCTGGAAAACATAGGAGAAATGGACAACTTCTTGAAAAATACAACCTTCCAAGACTGACCAAGCAAGAAACAGCAAAACTAAACAGACCAATCACCAGTGACGAAATCGAATTGGTAATCAAAAAACTACCCAAGAACAAAACCCCTGGGCCTGATGGATTCACCTCTGAATTCTACCAGACATATAGAGAAGAAATAACACCGATTCTCCTTAAAGTTTTCCAAAAAATAGAAGAGGAGGGAATACTTCCAAACTCATTCTATGAAGCCAGCATCACTCTAATACCAAAACCGGGCAAAGACCTCACCAAAAAGAAAATTACAGACCAATATCC